>CM076584.1:1346161156-1346761156 GCA_034641835.2 Pinus albicaulis | reverse complement strand
CCCCTTTCGTGCCAAAGTTCCCTGCGCCCTCAGCTTCAATCCTTCCACAACATATGTCCAAAAATTTCCCCTATCTATTATGCATTAAACACATGCCCGATCTACCATTCAAACCTTCTAATGGTCGCATGTCATGAACAAATGTTTACCCAATCATAAAACCCTCCCAATTCATTCCTCCTGCACCACTTCGTAGCATTTCATCCACTAAAATTTTATAAATCATTCTATGAATAGTAAAAGAATCTTGAAGCCAAACAAAGAAACCATAGTTCAACTGTGGAAGAATCATAATTATCACCAACCATCAATTGCCACAAATTTCCCAGTAAATACTCCATTGTTGGCATTGTTCCTATAGTTTAATTCTTAAAAATGGCTCCAAAGGGAAATAAAAATAATAATTCTGATAGTCCGATGATCCCTCCTACAACTGAACTTGATCACATCCCTTTGGCTGACAGAGATTATAAATTTTCAAAGACGAAGTGTGAATTCGATTTATTGGAATTAGATTATTGGCTTATAGAATATTTCCATGATTAGTGCGATGATATGGGATCTGGGAATCCAATCTACCTTTGTACTTTTTTCCCCAGACCCCCTATTTCCCTAAATTTTTCCTCAAATTCCAAGCTGGATATTTTCCAAGTCAAAGAGCCATTGTCTCCCACAATGGTGAAATCTTGTTTACCATTACCCCTAAAAAAATTGACCAAATATTGCAGATGCCTTTGAATTATTCTACCACTCATTTCTCTGTTGAATACTTCAATGAATTTTATCAGAAACTAACCTTTTCCCATAGTTCCAATACTTTTGAAATCTTATTACCTAAAGATGCCCAGCTAGCAAAGAAAAATAAATTATATCCTTCCTCCATTTTTCCAGGCAAGGCTAAGAAAATAATTTCCTTGCTATCTTATTTACAAGGATATTATTTACATGAACGGGTAGATGAACCTATTCGATGTTTTCTGTCCATTTTCTCCATTTAAGAAAATCCCTCTGTGATTTTGAAATTCTTCCAATTCCTTGGTCATATAATCCATGAACGATTCCTTAAGTTTCAAACTAAAGGAATGCTGAAATATGCCTCTGTTTTGATTTATATGTTTCTATTTTTTGAAGCAAACAACTTTCCATTTGCACTACAAAAGATGAATGAACAAGGAAATCCACATTCAGTCATTTTTTGGACTTCCTTAGTGAGTAAAAATTCATCGGAATACAACTTCAAAGACTATATTGATCAGTTTATCCATTCAACCACATTTTTACTGAGTAGTGATGAATAAAATGGGGTCAGTGATAAGATTCATAAGATTTTACACCTCAGCGAACATGCTAACACATGTGACTAGTACTTGTACCAAAATTTCACTAAAATAAAAGTGTATGGGTGTGATCTTCCACCCTACAAGTTGCCTAAATATATTCCAATGAGAATTTTTGCATTAGAATACATCCGATAAATACTAAATTCAGATGAAATCCACTTTGTTTCATCAAGGAAGAAATCGAAGTTCAGGATAAAGAATCAGATTGGACTGTTTATTTGCAATAGTAGGACAATGGGTGAGGAGGTAGACATCCTCCTAAAATAGATGAAGCTTCCCTTAAGGTTCACTTGGTCTTATGACCCATTCGCACAATTTCTAAGCTAAGGGTGGAAAATAAAACCACTCCTTATGTTCATACACAAAGATCTGAAATTTAAAAGTATATGAACCAAGGTGAATGGGAACAAAATACTTTACAAGAAGTAGAAGAGAAAATTATGTCTACAACAACTTCATAGACTCCCACACCTCATGAAAAATCAGAGAAAAAACGAAGGGAGGAAGACTCTCCTTCAGCCACAGAGCTTTTAGGCAAGGAATTCAAGGTTTACAGGAAGAAAACAAAAAAAAAATCCTAAAAAAATAATTCCAAAGAAGGGAGAAGGAAAAGCTTCCATAGTCCTTAAGGGTCCACATTCTTCAGCACAATCATGTATCATTTTTACAGTCTCTCCAATGTCATCAGTTTCGTAGGCGATCAAATCGAAAATCAAACATTAGATTTAATACCTCGACAAAAAGAGATAAGAATTTTTCACAATTATGAGGAGATAAAAAACAAAAATGAGTTTCTCAAAGACAACACATATGCTAAATTTTGTAAACAAACCTCCACTACTTAGCATAGACATTTGTCAACATTCGACATAGAGACAGGAAGAATCCAAAAGGAATTCCTACAAGCATGTCCCCTATCCTAAATCAATAGCCAATTATAAGATGACTACATTTCAATTTGATTCGAAATATGTCCATCATATTGATCAGATGGATATGCACAGGCCGACAAGGGAAATGATATTTCCTACATTGAAAAACATTGTAATGAATGCATCCAAATTTCAAGTAGCACTCACCAATATAGTGTCTCAATTAAAATTTGAAAAGATCTATTCTTTAGGAAAACATAATAAAATAAAAATTCTTAGAAGAGCTAGTCATTAATATAGGATATGACCCAGCTAATGTTAAGGTAGCCAAAGAACTAATCAAGAAGAAAAATTCTTACATTGCAACACTCTAGAAAAATTTGAAGTTTTCAGTAACTGAGGATCTGTAAAACAAATAAATATGGGGGACAGAGAGCAAGAATGAAGATATGCTCAAGCTAATTATAGAGAAAAATGCACAAATAAAGAACATGGAAGTAGAGAAGGACAAGCTAGTCAAGAAAAAATAACATAATACATATCTAGATATAATCCCACTCGATGCAGTAACCCTTACAACAATAGCATGAACATGAATGGCTACATCAACAACAACAAGGGTTTCTACATCAGCAACACCCCCAACATAAGGCTTATATGCTTCTAGAAAATTCATAAAAGCTATGGAGGACATGTCCATACAAGGAGAAGAAATCAAAAGGTTACAAGTGTAGGTTTTAACGTTGTACATAAATTATCTGCAAGCGAATTCTTAAAAACTGAAAATAAACAATAGCGAGAGCATAAAACATAAAAGAGATATACACAGAGACTTTTCCCTCGGATCCAAAATCGTGACTACTAGCTTGATTTTTCATTATATTTCTTTTAATTTTAGAACACATATATATACATGCCTAATCATTCATGAATCCCAATCCATTAACCCTGGATTAAAACATAATCGTAGCTCCCTTCACCAGATCTGCAAAATACAAGGGGCTGAAAACCATCATGCCGCAAAACCATGTCCAAACCCATGCACAAAACCATAGGCAGGTCCGCCCACCTAAAATAATGTCCAACAAGAAGGAAATAATATAACAGATACCCAACAACAAGGACAGGTAAAGGCCCTACAAGAACAGAAAGAAAGAATTGTGAAATCACATCTAGCCGAAGTATCGAAATCCTAGAGACTCACCCAGAGTCTACAATAGTTATGGAAGGAAACTTCGATGAATAATAATTTAGCTCAGGCTAAGGAAAATATATGGATTTATATCCATAAATCAATGAATGAAATATGGCCTTCGATACATATTATATTTTAACAGAATGAGCTTATACAAAAATTGAGAGTAGCCATTGAAAAGATCAGAGAACAACTAGGGGAAAGGAAAACTAAAGCTACAAACCTCATCAAATTTATGAAATCCAAAAACATGCATGCGTTAGAGGAATTGGAGATAGAGGAAAAAATGAAAACCATACTATAAATAAAAAAAGTTATAACCAAGAAAAATTTCATGATGTAGCTGGAAGAAAAGTGTCAAGTTTTGGAAATTGGTGCCTAGAGGTTCTTTAACAAGTTTAATGTGTTGAATAAGAAAGGGCTTCCAGGTTTACTAGTTCTAAATGATAAATTTATTACTTTTCCTGATTACAACCAAAAATTAATGGTCATTTCCAAAGAAAATTCCAAATTTGTAGGGATATAGGGAAGTATTACAGGGAAAGCCTTCCTACAGACAGTGGAGTTTGATTTAAACATCTAGCATGAGATTAAGTAGATTTTTATGAATAAGCCCACCTTTACTAAATATAGAGAGGCGAATGAAATTTAAAGAAATTTACACAAGGTATCCATCCCAAGTGAAGAGAGGCGGGAAAAAATATGCTATTTACTTAATTTAAATATGGGTTCTATTTTCAGCAGCAGGACCAGGAGCGAAGCAAATGTCAAAGGACATATCAACAACAGTTTCCTCTAAAATCAAGGAAACAATTCATGCATTTCCAACTTCTCCTATATTTTTGTAATACAAGATGTCATCAGTTTTAGATATTCCTAGAATGCATCATGATTTGTTATGACATGATATTTTGTAAACAAACTTATAAATACTTCTCATTTAAAACTATGAAAGGTTGGTTTTGCATCCAAGAAGGCTATTGTATATTTTCAAATTTCACGGGACTGATGAGTAATAAAAAATTATCTTTCGTAGGATTATTGTGTTAAACTATTGGTGAAGTGATTATATAATTTTTTATTTGTTCACTTTCTTTGTTTACCATGATTATCTGTTCGTAATCTAGATTATTCAATAGAAAATTGAAGAACAAGATTTGTTTTAATGCACGCACTGTTTCTAGCTTTGAATAACTTAAATGTTTTGAACTGAAATTAAGTAAATTAATTCTTACTTTCTCTTTACTTAATGGAAATCCATTCACTTCTTCTCATTCACTTCATTTGAACCTACATAATTCAATTACTTTGAATACCCTGCCCTGTGAAATAATTTTATAAAAGTTGAATCAGATCCATGTTCTAAGTCATCGACTCCATAACCCAATGGTAATTTAAACATTAATCAACCAAACCATCCAAATCAACCACACCACACAAATAATTTTCATAAATTGCCTAATATATTAAACCAAAAAAATCGAAATCTTATAGAGAGATCCCTCTCTGAAGCTGGAAGAGCTAAATCCCACCTTCCAAATTAGTTTTGTGGTTACCTATGTATTTTCTCTTACAACCTCAGAAATTATAGAGTGATAACACAAGGATCACCAGATCATCGTTAGCAATAGTTTCGAAAACACTTCCAATCTCATCTCAACAATAAGTGAACTTTGACAAGTAATTTTGGATCGTTTCTCTCTCATCCATCTTGATCTTTATGATCATGACTTTCAACACCAAATTCCTATGGTCACTTCTATTCTGAGAGAGATTTGTCAAGGACTTCCACATAGAATATGGGGTCGCCTTCCCATGGAGACTCGAGATAATATGATATCAAACTCCTTCTATCAATATCGTTCACGTCTTTGCTGCCTTCTTCTTCCATGCATCAAGATTTTGAGCATTTCTTGCTCTGAGCTTGGGAATATCAGTATCTATGAATTCCTTCAACTCGTTTTCCTCCAACACTACCTCCATCCTATCCTTCCATGCTATGTAATTTGAATTTCCCTCAAGGGAATATTTGAGTCTCAATCCATTGAAAGACATATTTCTCTACTATTGGATCGTGAAGAATAAATCTGTAAATTTGAGCTTGTTCAAGAAAAACTCTATTTTTCTCTTCTATTTTGATTGCTAGCACTCAGATACCATGTATAAAATATAAAAATGGGATTCAATCCTATCTTGTAATGTACTAAAACAATATGCTAACTCCTTCTACATTTTGAGGAAAAAAAAACATGATCGCACAATCACATAACACATAAGAGAAAGAATCAATCAATCACACAACAAAAGAAGTATGTGGGGAAAGAAATTGCTCAAAACCCATCTATCTATATATTGCATACGGTCAATATCATGTCAACATCCCACCCTAACTCTCACACATTGTGGAGTAAATTGTTGTATAATGTATTGAAATCCATTTTTAAAAAATAAGATCCACAAAGTAGTAGAGCATGAAATGAATGATTGTAAATGGTGTCATTAATGAGTTGATCACAAGGTCTCATCGATGAAGGTCTACTAGTTGGTCAAGGTTTTTTAAATTACAAACTATATATATAATACTATAAGCTTGGCTTTTGGCTTTTAAGTGCATACTCGTATATTTAAATTTATGCCCCATGTTAAATGTTGACCCATGGAATAGGAAAGTCAACATTGAATCAAGTTCTAAATATGAATAATGTTAGCCTATTATTGCTACTTGTACTTCCAATTCTCTTTTTCTTATTTCTTTTTTGCAATTATATTTCCTTTTATCTTTCTCTCTTTATTTTCCTTTTCACATATATTTTACTATGAACATCTAATTTAACTTAAAAAAAAAATAAAACACCTTAAAAAAATGTTAACAAAATGAAAATATATATTACAAGTTCAAATGGAATCAACTCCCTTCGTAGTAACATCATTAATTGAAAATTATATCTATATATGTTTTGGTGTGCAAAGTCATTCCGGCAAAACTTATTTCCATGTTACTTTACTTCTCAACAATCTATTTAAAAGAAATTCATATTACTAAAAATATAGTTAGAAATATTGAAGAACTTAAAATAAATTATTATAAATTATTGTTAACAATAATATATATAATTAGGAAATATCTTTAAAATATATAGTTATAATTACTAGATATATTTAAATTTCATTTTTTAAATTTATTTTCTTTATTTATTAAATAAAATAGCATAATTAAGAATAACATAAAAATTATAATTGCATTCATGTCCACACCTGATTACATACGCACATATAAATAAAGGCTAATTCTAATCTTAGAGAGGGAAGTTGAGAGAATCTCTCAACTTCCTCAACAGCCCAATCCAAACTAGGTAAGCATTATCCTAATACCCTCCCTTAATGCTTACTTTACAAAACATATAATAATTAATGACAATTACAATACTTTGAAATTTCGTTTCTTTGTCTGATCTGGTCTTCATCAGCAAATATACCTACTCTGCAGTTGTCTGGATTTCGCTCTTTCTTTCTCCACATCTTTGAGCTTGCCTTTCAACCCATTTAAAGTACACCTACTTCTGACCATCAATGATGACTTTGTAAGATTAAAGATTCTTGACACCCCTGAAGAAGAGTCTTGACACTGAACTACCCTATGGAAATATTTACATCTGTGAAATAACCCCGAACAATAAATTTCAACAGTCTATAGGAAAATATTCTAGGTACAGAATATGATGAGTGATCAATCCTACAAAGTGACCTTTACACAAATGAATCTCACAACAAAAAATATAAGCTTAAACCCCACACACTTGCAAATCACATTACAAAACATGCTTTAAAAAAGTTTAAGAGATGGATCAGGAGGTTCATCCTCACTTGAAGAATTTTCATCAATTGCATCAGGTGAATCTTCTGAAAATGTTGCATAGGCTGATTTTTTCAATTTTCCATTCAAAAGATCGTGAGCCCGAATTTTTCAATTGAATGTTGTATGTCCATATTTATGACAATAAAAACATTTAGTCTTATTTTTATTCACCCTTCCCCTAGAGTATATTGCAAGTTCATTATGTGAACTAGCCTCTGTGCCACCTATCCTCTTTTCTTCTGCCATAAGAGCTGCTATCATTTCATCAAGTGATTGATGTGGCATTTGACTTAGAGTAAATATGGCATTATCATATTTTGAAGATAAGCTATTTAATAAAATTTCCTTTGCATCATCATCATCTACTTTAGAATTAATTTCTGACAACTGTCTCATCAAAGCTCTTAACTCATTTATGTGTGTTGACAATGATGTCTCACTATCCATTTGGAGTTTAAATAGTTGTAACTTTAAGAAAAATTTTGCATTAACATCTTTTCCCCCAAATACCTTATTCATTTCTTCCCATATTGCCGCAGAAGATTTCTTTAAGTCAATAAGATTTAGCTGGGAATCTGCAAGTGATAGTCCAAGGATAGACTTGGCTCTTTCCTCTCTCATTTTCCCATTCAATTAACTGTCTAGCATTTGTAGGTGCTTTTTCTGAGCCTTCTACAATATTCCATAAATTTCTACTCATCATTTGCAACTCAATTTTTACCTTCCAAGTGTAGAAATTAAAGCCATTAAACTTTTCCAATACAATATGCTCCATGTTGAAAATAAAAGCTAAATCTAAAACTCTGTAGATCTAAAACAAATTGCAATTTAAACTTAATAAAAATGAGCTCATGCTAGCGGATTGTCTCAGGCTGGCAGATTGTCTTCACCTGAAATTTCATGGCTGAGCACAATAAAAGATCGATCACGGATAAACTATGGGTGTCATTATATCAGCCTACAGATAGATATGTAGCTCTTGAATGAACAGAAATATCTACATGGAGATAGTCTGCGCCATCACTTTTTGTTGGTTGTATTGGACTGTTTGCTCTCTTCGTGAATGATATCTGCTCGAATGCACAGAAAAATCCCTGAATGCTGAATTTGGATGACGATCCAGAGCTGTTAACAGCGCTTGCGCAGCTGAGATTGAATGGAGGCAAATTTTGCTTCTTTTGGGAGACAAGACAAAGGAAGTGTCAATTGTCACGTAAGCTAAGATGCCACAGCAGTAAGATTAGCTGAGATTGCGATGTGGGAATCGTAGAGCAGAGACTAGGTGTATACGACACATACAGAAATATTCATCCAGCTTGAAAAAATTTAACACTCTTCACGTCTGATGTAGTTCTATAGACGATCGCTCACGGATCACAGTGAACACATATGCACAAAGTCCAGCAGCATTTAATAGCTCTTTCATGAATACAGCTAGATGTTTAAATGGCAACTCAGGGCCAGATCAGAATACAGGCCACTCCGAATTAGAATTCAAAGAATTGGACATTACAGGCTGCTCTGATACCAAATTAAGAATAACATAAAAATTATAATTGCATTCATGTCCACACCTGATTACATACGTGCATATAAATAAAAGCTAATTCTAATCTTGGAGAGGGAAGTTGAGAGAATCTCTCAACTTCCTCAACAACCCAATCCAAACTAAATAAACATTATCCTAATATTTATGAGGGTGAAATGTCATATAGTTCTTGCATTTAACCTACTTTAACTCAAGGATGAAAAACTATCAAATTATTGATGTAATTAGCACTTGGTTGTAAGCTATGAATGCTTTCGTAAAGTTCGCATTAAAACAGCTACCCTAAGATAAACCCCTTGCCCCACAATTAGAAAAAAAAAAAAAAAAAAACTTTCAATGTGGATGAACGCACTGTCTCGTCGCTTTCAGCTCACCAATGTGTCCATAGCTGCGTGGCTCCGACCTCATGATTTTGGAGGTCGAGGTGTCACGATGTATCTCGATCAACATTCTCGCACCATCGCCGACTTTTTCTATCACAGAACTTAGAAGCCAGAGTAGTCCTCTCCGCCCATGAGCGTTGAGTGCTGTTTGTCCGACGCTCTTCACCTCTCTCCACGGCCCCACTTCTGTACTTACGCTGAAATGCTCCAAATCATACTACGACGAGTATTAATTCATGCCATTGGTTGAGAGTTATTTTTTTCTTTTGCAATCATATCGTTCTCGTCAATGGAGGCTTTGCCAGTGATGAAAACATCAGTACCTTTGATGCAAACAGAGGACCGTAAGAAAAGGATTGCAGCCTTTTATCAGATGTTGAGTATGATGTTGACCAAGTGCAGTTCGACCTTCACGACAAGTACGTTTTATGCAATATGCAATGTATCCTCCGTAACTCATTGGAGAACTAACAGAGTGAAAGAATTGCTGGAAAAGACATTTGTATCACAGGGACAAGTGGATATGCTTACTTTGAAATTTGGATGTCTATCATGGAAAATCTCGACCAAATGATTCTACCTACTTGAGTTTCCAGATATAACTCTGGTCCCTGATTTCATATTTTCATTGATAGCATTATTGCTGCATATGAATTTTCAGTCACACTGGTTAAGATGACAGTCCACATTCAAGATCATGAGAAGTGACAATCCACCCTCAAGATCATGAGAAGAAATATGTAGATTGACTTAATATCTTGATGTTGGATCATGAGAAGTGACAGTTCACATTCAAGTTCATGGGAAGAAATATGTAGATTGACTTGAGATCTTGAAGATGGTTCAAGATCCCGAGAAGAAGATATGTGTAGGGGTTCATGGAGTTAGGTAGAAATTATGTAATTGGGACAAGTGTCCAAAAGATCAATGAAGACTTTTTTATAAATTTTGGGAATCTCGAAAGTTATCATCAAAATATTTTAGAAGAGTAATGCCGATGGCATATTTGTGCTGCCTATCATTGTCACTTAGTATTAGATTGTGTATTATCTTTTACTTCAAAATTTTGGAAAAAGGTGTGTAATTTTAATCATGAGTCTTCATCATATCAAAGAACATGGTATACTCATGTGGCCTATCATTGTCATCTAATATTATGTTGTAGAGGAAAAAAATTTGTAATGTTAATCATTAATTTTCATGATATCTATTAAAAATGTGTAATTTTAATCATTAATCTTCATCATAGTTATATTTATTTAATAAAATTATATCCAAGTGATGAAGTAATAATGAAAAATAAAAACAAAATTTTTGTACATCATTAACAAAGAAAATTACAATCTTTTAATTTTTTAGTCATCACTTAGGTAAGCAATTATTGGAAACAACATAGATTTAAAATCAAAATCTCGGATTGTTGAAGAAGCTTATGGCTCCTATGAATCAAGTGAATAAGTACAATTCAATTGCATGATAATAAGTCGAATTCCATTGTATTAATATATATTTTAGTATATATTTAAATAGTAGATATGGAAAAGTGTAAGGAAATTGAGGAATGAATATTTTATTTAACATGAAATGAAATGTCGTTGTGTCTTGTGTCAGGTTTTGGTATTCCATGTGAAAATAAAAATAAGGGAATTATTGATTTCTAATGTGTACAACCTCCACTCTTAAATTTGATGATCTACTAAAGAGGAATCTAGTGTTATATTGGGTTTCTAGGATGGTGAGATTTAACATGTATTTTGTGGTGGTGCCAATTTTCCTATAGGCTTGATGTTGTGATGCAAGTCAATTTTATCCTAAGGATGGTACTACATGGACTAATGAGATGGTGATACATTAGTGAGTCCATTATCATTATGAATATGCATAATTTACCTTCTCCTTTTACTTTTTTATTTTCCTTCTCAAAAAATAACGACTTATTTAATTGTTTCAAATATTAACTTTGATAAAAGCTTGATGGCATTGAAATATTTATGATAATATTCCACATTTCCATTTAATTTTCCATTAAAATAGTATCTTATTGAAGTCTAATTAAATTTGGCATCAAGTCTAAATAAATGATTATGTAAGGTATCAATAGATTTCATCTCAGGTGGCCGGGAGGAATGTCTGTCATCTTCGCACCCAATTTCAATTCATACAAGTGACAATGAGTTTTGTTGTAAAGGATTTCAGCCTTATTTTTGAATCTATATTTCCATTCATGATCAATAAAAGTATATTTATCACATGGAAAATAAAAATATTTAACATAGTAGGGAAAAAAAATGACTATTTTTATAGCTCAAAATAACACTCCACTGAATCTACTAGAGATAAAACACACAAAAGAGATCAAAATGTAGAAAAAACATCATGGAAACTCTAAAAAGATCAAAATTCCCCCCTTCAATAGGAATAGAGAATTGGGAAGAAGAGTTGAAATGTCATATATGACATATCAAGAAGATATTGACACTCAAGCATATATCATTGAAGTTGCTATGGCATGTGAATAAGGATTGATAGGGTAAAAAAGTGATCAAAAGTTAGGATAAGCATCAAAGGACTGGATAAAATTCAATAAAAAATGTTTCTATATTCATATAATCACTTTGTCCGCTCATTTCTAAAAGAAAGGATCTCCATGAGAAAAATAGAAGAAAATTAAACATAGGTATATGTTGTTCAACTGAGCACTCAATTCCACCTTGAACAAAGGCATTACATGCACTCAACCTGACTATGAGTATTGGTGAGAGGCAGTAAGGAGGTGAATCTTTTCTAACTGATTTAATAGAATGGAAAAAAATATATTTACGACCCACTAATATATTTTTATTTTATCATATTATATGTGTTTTTGGTTTTTAATTTGTTGATGCTAATATTATTTGTAGGATAATAGACTCTGGTGTGTATATTGGTTTTTCTTGCAAGTTGTACATGTGGAGGACTAAAGCCCTAGTTTTGTTAGACTAACTACAAAATATATAGAAATTCATGAAATTGCCACCTTGGGAACATGGAACTAACCACCTACTCAAGGTAATGGGAAGGGTTTGGAAGTTTACTAGAACTTGCAGGCTTTAGTGCGATGGAAATCCTCGACATGGTATGATTGGCCTCACCAATTTTTTATTTCCATGCCTTACATCAAAGGGGGTGATTTGTAAAATGTCATGGATTTTCCACTGGATATTTGTCGCAAGAGATTTGATAATATTATTTAAAAAAATTGAAATTCTACACTATTACATTTTTATTAAATTAATAGATCTATAGATTTTACTGTAATTAGTTCATGCAAGTGAATATAAATTACACCGAAAATAGAGAAAAAATATGACACACACATAAGCCATAGGGTATTCTTTGGGAAACTCTTTCGAAAGAAAACCCAACTAGAAGGTGAGGTTGCTCTGCTCTATTTCTCTGTTAGTAATTACGGTTACAGGTAAAAATAAGTATGGTATGTGGCCCATGGGCTGCTATAGTGCAAATCCTCTCTTGTGATATACCCCATTTCCCTCCTGGTTATTTGTGCTCAGCTATGGAAAAAATGCACTTGAATGAACGGAATGCCTCGTACTCCTAGTGGCACAATTATAATATAATCTTATAGCCTACTAGTGGTTAAGTTTGACTACATCGAACCTTAACTAGATTTACAATACCGACTCTTCTACAGTGTTTTACATCATAATCACATGGTTAGACCCTTTTTCCATGGATAATGGGGGATGGTGCAACATCCTCCACAATCGTAGGTGTAAAAACAGGAAGGTCAACTTCTTAGTGACATAACTTTTGCATACGAACTTTGATTGGCATGCTTATTAGATTGTTTGAAAGTTATCTATGTGTAGAATAGAATTAAAAGGTGATACAATAAATCGTTAAATTGTTACCACAATTTATTTTTTTAATTCCTCAAAACACTCTTGAAGGTTTGCAAACCCTTTTTTTCCAAATTGTGTCCCGCCAGTAAAAACAATCCTGTGAGATGATTCCTCCAATTTTCCACTCTGAATGCATTGAGATGGATGAAAAATAAGATAATTATATAATCTATATTAGGGAGGATATTTTCCTAAAAAATCCACCTCTAGGAATTTATCAGGTGGACTAAAGGTTACCCTAGCAACATGGAAGTAACCACCCACTCAAGATAATGGTATGGTTTTGGGATTTTATAGATGCCTACGAGTTTAGTGTAATGGAAAATATTAAAATATATTCGAAGCTATCATCTCCAAAATGGAAGAAAGGTCTAACCTTGAAAAGTATGATATGTTCCACCTCTATATTTCTATTTATTATTCTTTCTTTCATTCGATGCATGTCATTAGGGGCTACAGTGAGTCTAGGTGCTAGCATTTGTCATAGGATTTGTGATGGGTTGTGCTATTAGAACTCTAGAAACAAAGTAAAAGATGGGTAAATAGAATTGGTGGCCATAATGTAGAAATGAGTACCAAGTTTATTTTTTTATGTAATTTCTCATTTGCTTTCTTTCTTTGTGTGTTTAATAGTTATATTCGGAGGATGAAACCTACAAATTTTAGCTTGAAAATGAAAGAAATATGTTTAAAAACATTTCAAATCTCTTTTTTATCCTTGAAATGGGATTAAATCATTGTTCAATTCCCTGTACCATTCATTACAAAAAATTGAAACTAACTATTAGAACCTTGACAAAGTGTTGAAGCATTGTTGGTGGATTTTTTATTTTCTCTCTCTAAAGTTTTTGAGCCCAAAGCTTGGTTCAACGCTCATTTTAGTCCATCAATGTCTCCAGTAATTCAATTCATTTCAAATTAAATTATAATAAATGTATTTGATGTCATATTAGAGGTTTTTAATGTCGTCTTAGGTTTTATTTCCTACATAGACACTAGGGTTTTTGTACAACTTTGCCACCATTTTCTTTCAGCTATTTTTATTGTGATTACTGAGTTGAATATTTATATTACTATCTTAGATGTGTTCTTTTGGTTTGGTATGGTTTTTAAATTTTTGGTGGAATTTTTCTTTAATTTATTTTAGATTTTATGTCTCATTTTAGATGTTCTTGTAGATATTTATAGTGATAAAGGAGAGTGTGTTGAGGTCTTGATTTCATGTATGCATTGATAATATCTAACCCTACTCTAATTAGGCTTCATTTGAAAGTGAAACTTTTCATATATATCAATATTACACATTTTTCATTGCAGAGTAAATAAAACATCGTATGATTTTCATGAGATTACCCTTAACTTAATCAAAAACCTCTAAAATATATGATAATAAAATTTACTAGAATTTTTTATTTATTTAATATCACAATCACATTGAATTAGGAGTTTAGGGCCTTGGAATATACTGGAAAGGACACTATTCAAAACCACAAGAAAAAAACTTTAGAAACTTGCCTTAGGGAGTGAAAAGATATTTGTAATCAGACTTTGCATTGAAATACCTTATAGCACAAGGTCCAAGCATGAGGGAATGTTGGAATACATGGAGTGATATCCCCATGTCATTGGGTTTTGTTTGTGTGGAATATAAACATATGGGGTTTCCTTTGGGAGACTATAAGATTGATAATGAGACTCTGTGCATCAACCCAAACCACGACTATCATACCAAGTGAATTGGTTGTGGTAACCTTACTATCCATAATTTTAGGGGCCCTACAAAGGTTTCTATGAGTGGGTATTGGTCCAGTACCTAGTATTATTCATCATATTGATCTAGGTTAGTAACCGATGCCAACATATCCTATGGAGGTTAGAAAAGCCTCCCCACTTTAGATCTCAAGTTAGTCCATGGGCTAGAGGGGGTGAAAATATTTCATGATTAATATTTGTTCTAACTTACTTTAGAATAACTTGTAAAATATATTTAAAATGGGAAGATCCAATATCGGTTATAAAATATAAAATTATAGAATTGAATATTTGAGGGACCATATTAAAATTGCAACTATTCTTTGGATCACTTCCCTTAAAATGAGAACCATTAATCCACAATATGGATACATCAAGTGCGTAAGATAGAATGTTAGGAAGAAGGAAGTTCTACAAAGAATATCATTAATATTAGTATAATCAAGATTTAAAATATCTACAGGATTTTGGAAGGAGACAATCCTAAAGCCTATTAATAAAAAATATTTTATATGACCTATATATATATATATATATATATATATATATATATATATATATATATATATGTATATATATATATATATATATATATATATATATATATATATATATATATATATATATATATATATATATATATATATATATATATATATATATATATATATATATAAACTCTAAACTTTTTAAAAATATAACAGTTTGACCAATGTATTAATCATAATTGATAGGAAATAATACATATCACACATATAACAAAATTTCTAAAAAACCCAATATTCAAACCCTAAAACAATCTTATAAACTAACCCATAAAATACATATTTTGTTGTTATAAATTAAAATATATTTTTGAAAATAAGTTGTTTAATAACTAAAATCATATTTCATTATACATATTTTGTTGTTATAAATTAAAATATATTTTTGAAAATAAGTTGCTTAATAACTAAAATCATATTTCATAAAAACTTTATGTTTGTAGGGAAGACAACCAAATTTAATATATAAGAAGATTTTACAAAAACATAATATACACAAAATAGGTAGTGAATGACCTTGTTAAAAATATAGGCCCTCAAGGGTGCCCTGATCATCAGGTCTTTCTCGATGTAGAAAATACCCAACCCTTTTTTCTCTTGGAAAATTATTTTTTTAACTCAGTGTGTACTGAATTTATAAAATAACTACTGTTTGAAAAATAGACTACAATATTTTAGTTATTTTAATAATATACCATTATGATGATAATTTCTTCAAGTAGCTTGATCTGTATTCATACTCTATTGTTATTAATGACTAATATATCATCTTGAAACATTTTGTTTAAGAATTTTTCTATTAATCATCATTTTTATTCTCATTAAGATAATATTAATTTTTTTTAATTTTATCATATACTTATTGAAAATCAACTTAGTATTGAAATAGAAATCATCACTAAACAATATATTTACTCATAACTTTCCACTTACTTATCACTTACTTGATTCAATTTTTTCATTAAAATAAAACCCTAGGAAAAATCGAAAATGGTAGTGTCAATTATGAGAGGTTAATGGTCCATATAAATAACGGAAATACATCTGATTGATTATGTAATATTATGGATATCGAATGCAACTTACTAGATTGACATTCTTCAAATAAATTAAAACCTAGGCAAAATCCAAAATGCTAGTGTCAATTATGAATGGTTAATGGTCCATATAATTAACGAAAATACACCTGGTTGGTTAAATAATATCATGGATATCAAATTTCAAAATAAAGTGTTTTTATATAATTTTTACTATAAGATAAATTGACTTTATATATATATATATATATATATATATATATATATATATATATATATATATATATAATCCAGGAATTAGAAATTAACATTTCCTTTGATTATGTGTAATTACTTTCGGTAAAGTGTGTTATATTATATCCTTTTGATACTAATATATATATGGTTTATATAAAAATCTAATAAAGATAATGGAACTAGATTAAAAGAGGAATATATTGTATGGTTGAGGGTAAAGATAAATATATTCGATGAAAAGGGAAGGTTAAATATGATATTGGTACATATTTAATTTTTAATATATGGATAAATATTAATATGTGACATGTGGTTAAGTGTAAGCTAAAACGAAGTTGATTTCTTTTGAGTATATTTTTGTACCATGTTATTACTTCTCATATTATATTTTTTTTTAATGTGTAAATGTGTTAATAATATTATAATTATATATAAGAGATAATTAAATAATAGATTACACATAGTATAAAAGGATAATTTAAATTTATTATTAGAGGAGAGAAATAATAGTATATTTTCATAGGTAAGTATTTTAAATTAATATTTTTGATAATGTCAAGATATTAAGGATGGAAGAATGTTATATCATATATTTAATTCTATATTTATTAAGTAAACATGGAATTTTGGTTAATATTTCAAGATAAAGTATAAAAATCCCCAAAGACATCAATAGTGGTCAAAATATTTATCTAATGGGGCTTTTTTTAATTATGAGGGTCAAGAAATTGAGGTGGTTTCGTGGGTAAGTTTGAGATATTGAGATTAAAAAAAAATATGGTACTTGAAAGAAGCTTTTAGGAGGATACAATTGAGATATAACATTTGGCTGCAACTATGGATGTTGTCTCCTTCTGAGACACCAAAAATTATATTTCAAGTTCCTTTATGTTATTTTGAATGGAGTCGTTGTAATCTTGGAACAATATTCTCACTATAATTACTTGTTACTAAATCCTATCCGTACCCTCTAATAATCACTTATAGAAAATTACAATTGAGAACTAAAGATACTTTTGTTATATTGGATATTAATAAAGATTGAATTTGAATAATTTGATATAGATATGATCATAGATCATAATATATCATAACCATGCCAACAGGGATCTATCTACTTCGTTCAATCCCCCTTGTTCATAAATATGTCTACACCTACAAAATATTTTCAATCATGCTATAAATGCTCTTTCCTTAGACAAAATCATATGAGTAGCAAATGTTATTTGATAACATAATTATTTGATTATATAAATAATGATAAAAATATTATAAATAATTTTAATTCCATCACTAAGAGTGAGTATGATCCATTTAAATTGCAAAATCTTCTAACTACCAAGACGGTGAAGAATGAAATGTTAATGCATAAAGAAACAAAAACTTATCTTTGTTTATAGAAGTAAGGTAACTATGTGTAGAAGGAGAAAATTCGGGTTCTTTTAAATGAATCAAAATGTTTAAAATTAGGGTCCTTTTAAATGAATCTAAATGTATGACTATAATACATGAGACAACCTTTTATTTATCAACGTACTAACCGATCAATAAAAATATTAATATAACAATTGATTAAAGAAGGTCCTGGTTTGTTATAACTGATGAGTCTAGTTATTAGGAAGACTAAAGAATTTCTTTCTCATATTTTCAGTTTACTAGATCATTAATTAAGGTAATTATTAAAAATGGTTAGGTATTAAATGCCTAATTCCAACTATTCATCATCTTAACTGAAAGTAGTATGTGATGGATCTTCATTTACTCATAACAAATTTAAAATTCATAACAGACTTAATTATAATCACACATATAATTATTGTGAAGTAAAATAGACATTCATATTGTATCCTCCTTCACCTTTTCAGTGTCACTACACTATTAAAGAGTTTCCATGGCCCATGGTATAGTAGTCACCTTAGAATCAAAGGGCTTTCTCCAATGCCAATGCTTATCCATAGCCCTAGAAAAGATACCTACATTTATGACTTGAATAATTGGAATATGAGATAACATCATTTTTATTTATATCTTAACACACTAGTTTAACCCTAGTTCTATACAAAATGATATGTTACTAGAAAATGTCTATAACCTCGGTGGAGGTGTCTACATCTTCCAAATACATATGTAGTTTTTTATTCACTTATATCAGAAATGGAAAATATTTATAAGGAAGATTGTTTGGATGTACTCACGTAATATATTTTTCTCATTATGTTTATTAGTATCAATAGGTTGTTATACCCAAGAGCACAATGATAGGGTCGGGGGAGGAGGGTGAATCAATATCTGAGTTATTTACTAATTTAAAACTTGTTATAAATTAGAAAAGTATTAATAAATCATAACCACTTCTACCATGTCAATGAACATAATAAGACATCTTGAAGCTATCATGATATCAATAGTAAAAGGAGGCCGTCACATCAAATAGACAAAAGATTTTATGTAGAAACCCATGCAGTGAAAAGTGACAAATATTCTTCTTGTTTATATTCTATTCATTATATAAATTCACCGACTATGAATTGTTCGAGGAAATTAACCCCAAGGTATGAAAGCTACCACTTGTGGTATCCTAGAACCTGATTGAGGCAACAACATCGAAATATGCAAGAAGTCGCTAATTGTATGATACAACCTAATTGTGACACCCACCTCGATAATGAGTGAGATCCAAATTTCTTTATAATCCAAGCTAGTTAAGGATGCAACCTCAATAATGACCAACATCCAACCTAGTCTAGTCTCCAACCTCAATGGTGGTACCAACCTACTTCTTGAGCTTCCTTTTAGACCTCTATTTCATAAAATTTTCAAACTAGATCCATTTTCATCATATATAACGTAATATTCTATAAAAAATAATGTCACAACCCATAATCATAATCTCCTTATTTGTCACTACAGAAGTTACAACCATTACTCAGCCACACATCCTACAATCCCTATCACTGCAATCACAACCTGCAACTAATGTCATCGTAATCAAATCCTGTAACCATTAGGATTGTCATGAATAATCACATCAATCACTGTTATAGGCTATTATACTACTCATTCTCTACGTCATCCAATGTATCAATATTATCACTCAAAACCCTTCTCAAAACATATTTACACCATGTATCCAAAACAAATACAGCCTACTCATAGGATTATTGATGTTACAAACCTACTAATGGGGTTAATTATTAGGATGAGAATGTTCTAACCACATACTCCTACACTATGGGTTTTTTTCATCTTACATACCAACTTTGCAGTTCTTCTTGACCTTTTTCCTTCGCATTCACATTTCCTCCATCTTGTAACCAATTTATACCTTCTATAAATATCGTTTCAATGAGAATATTACCTTTGTGGGACGCTTCACATGTTTCTAATTAAAAATCTTAGGTTTGTTGCATTAACCTTAGGACTAGTTTCATATATTCATGCCACTTTTCTTTATAGAATGAGATTTCTTATGGTAATATTTCCATTCGTATTAAACAAAGAAATTCCTATGCATCTATTCTTTTTCTTTTTAAGCTCAAAAAAACTATGAAAATTTAAAGTTATTTATGTCCTTTCTTACTTGTTATTCAATATTAAAGCCAACAATAAATCTCATTTTCATTCCAAAACTCATTAATCTATGAGAATAACATTAGTACACTTTTACGTCTTATTTGGGCTCACTAAAAAACCTCATGAAAAGGACATAAAAATCAATATAATTTTAACTCATATTGAGGCTCATTACAACTAAGTGAGAAAACATCACTGATATTACATGTTTTCTCTTTTATTCCCATAACACTATGAGTATTATCATCCACAAAAAATGGGAAGGGGGGAATATTTTTTATCTTTTATTCACCAAGGAAGTTATTAGTTTCCCCTAAACATGACAATGTTTGAGTCAGCCTCATACAATTCATATTTTTACTTTTGAGCCAAACCATTAGCATGGGTTGAGTTAATCCTTTATTGAGTAAATATCTCAATGAATTAGTTATAATTCGAGTCCCCTTGGCTATGAAAATGCCTCCTATGTCATGAGTGTGCCTACAAGGTGTTCTCTGGTCCAATATACCATGATCAAACTTATGTGATGTCATTATGTATTTCTTAAATTTATCCGTCTACAATTTCACTTAACCTCTTATGTCAACCATCACTATATTAGTTGTATATCATAGTTCATTAGCAAATGTCAATAACATCATATTAGTTTCAATTTCATCTCCGACGATGAAAGATACAACATGTAACTCCTTCAAAATATACTTTTCCATTTAATTAAACTTATTATCTAAGATGTATATATATATAAAAATGTGAGTACCTTGGAGCTTGCAGACCTCAGTGAAAGGCATCCTCGAAGCTTATAGTGGGTTTCCCTAATTAGCCCCTCGCAGTTGATTCTATCATACTTTAACATAATATCATTTATTCATGCACATTAGAATGTATTTGGTACCTTAGGAACCATTCTCCTAATCATTGGTCACCATTGCATCTATTAATATGATACCTCAATACGTAGTACTCAGATATTCTCGCTATATTCTCGACATCATCTCATTCATTTGCATGTAGTAGGGTTGTACCGTTGAGACATAACAAAGACCTTGGGTATTGATACTATCCTCATCATTCATGTTTCCTCGCATTGGTGGTAATAGAAAATGTATTTTGTACTTTTAGAACCAAATTTATGTCACTCTCTCATAGAAAAAAATAAGGTTCGAATGCAACAACAACTTCAAGGATACCCTAGGAAAAATCAAATTTCTCCCCTTCAATGCCCATGGAACATTAGCAACAAGATTTACATTTACCCAAATCACATATCAAGAATAATTGAATACTCTAGACACTCACGCATATATAGTTCAATTGGAGGTGGATTCAAATGCACATTGATAATGCTTTACAACCTAACAAAGTAAACAAGATATAGAATATTAAAAAAATGATCAATTAACTTAGTGAAAAAGAGGTCCAAATTTGTCTAATCAATTTGTTAACTGATCTATAAAATTGAATATCTCTATGAGAAAAATAGGAGAGAGTAAACATTGTTATATGTTGTTGTATTGTGCATGCAATTCAAAAACATATAACAATGTTCAATCTCTCCTTCTCTTTTCCTCATAGAGATCTTTGATTTTATAGGTGAGTTAACAAAGTGATTAGATGAATTTGGAATCCAACCCATATAATGAAATTCACTATGAGTGTGGTAAAGAAGTAGCCTCATTGCTCAAAGAAGCAATTATGAATGGGAAAATAATACCAGAAAATATACATAGTTCATGAATATAAATGGTCTAAAGGGAGAGAGTCAATTGTGTGGACATGGAAAATCTTAGTGAAAATACATGTGTAAGAACCTTCATTTATGCATCAACTTATTTTAAGGAACACTTTATTTAATCTCATTATCAACATGTACTCTATTTAGTAATTTTTTTGTTTGTGCCCACCCAAATGTCTCCCTCGTTTCCCATGTTCATTTCCATTTGGTTGTTTTCTTTGTGCTAGTGTCCACCCTTAGGGATGCTAAAGTCTCTTTGTGTCACCCCATTTTAGAGTTTATATATATATATATATGTAATTAAAATTTAGTGTACTTGTGCTTTAATTAAATTTTATTAATTATTCTTTGTAAGTTTGGTCGTACTACATCTTCATCATACCCAATATATCACTCATATCAAAGTGAGGAATTGAACCAATGACTTCACATCTAAGGAGTTCTTTAATAAAGCATCCAATCACTATCCATTCAAAACCTATGAAAAATTAAAATTTATTAATTAAATTATTAATTTTTAAATATCAATTATTAATTTATATAAAATATCGAAAATAATTGAAATATTAAAATATCATTGAATATAATGTTTGACATATATTACAATAATATTTTGTGTTATAGCCATTTATCTTTTTTTATTTAAAAAAAATTATGGTTAAAATAATTTTATTAACTTTAAAATATATATATATATATATATATATATATATATATATATATATATATATATATATATATATAATTTTATTAGAAAATAACTTCATAGATATATTTAAATTGTTAATATACATCTAAGTATTTCATATCCAAATTTAAAAGTCTACACTATATAATGTTTGTTATTCTAATATATATACAATTGATTTATTGCGCCATATTCACAATCCACTTTATAATAAAATAATCCACATTAATGATATTAATTAGGGTTTAATTTACATTGTGATATCGTACTAAATGCTTACCTTATCAAACGCTTGAATGCACTACTTGAAATGGAGCATCCTTATGATTGTCATAATACAAAAGAGAGTCAGTCTAGAAAGCTTCTTTACTCAAAAACTTTATTGCTAAGGCATTAGGTGGTGTTGCAAGGGGGATAGTATTTATAGACTTGCGAAGAAAAGGCATTCACAAATATGCGATTCCATAAAAAGAATTATAGTAAATAGTGAATAGTAATACCCAATATCAAAGAAGAATATCATTGCCGCTCAAGTGGTTTTAGTTTTAATTATTGAAATAAACATAAACTCAAATCA
The DNA here is from genome assembly GCA_034641835.2 of Pinus albicaulis. Lineage (NCBI taxonomy): Eukaryota > Viridiplantae > Streptophyta > Pinopsida > Pinales > Pinaceae > Pinus > Pinus albicaulis. The sequence continues at coordinate 1,346,737,915 of CM076584.1, read as the reverse complement.
AGTGGTTTTAGTTTTAATTATTGAAAGAAATATAAACTCAAATTAAAGTTTGAATTGATATTAGCGTAATTGGTAATACTTTCAATAAGTTATAGAATTACTATTAATAAAATCTTGATTTTATTAAGATTTTTTATGTGATTTTTTTCTATTTAAAATAGTAATTTTTAAAATTTTATTGGAGTAGTTTAATTAATAGATTAAATAGTATTTTCTTAATAATTTTGAGTGAAATTTTGATTTTTTGTTATTTGAAATGTGTTTTTGAAAGTATAAATAAATTTAGCAAACTTTAAAAATATGTGACACACTTAATTTTTTTCAAATTTTTAATTTTAATTTTTGAAAAAATATAAAATCAAATTAAGATTGGAATTGATATTAGTGTAGTTCGTAATATTTCCAATAAATTATAGAATTACTATGAATAAAATTAAGAATTGTTTATCTGATTTTTTTCTATTGAAAATTTTTTAATTAATAAAAAATAACTCGTAATATTTTATTAGAGTAGTTTAAATAATAGATAAAATAGTATTTTTTTGGTAATTTTGGGTGAAATTTTGATTTCTTGTTATTTAAAATATGCCTTTGAAAGTATAAATAATTTCAGCATATCTTGAAAATATTTGACACAGTTAATGTTTTTCAAAATAAATAACTTAAACTTCTCATTTTAAGACACAAAAATAAATAAAAAAATAAAAATATTTAATCTATCAATTACAACAATAAACTGTAATTAGCTTTTATTTAAAAATAAAAATTTGATAAAAATAAAACATTAAATAAATATTTTTGAAATTGATCATATCATTAAATAACCCAATCCTAATAATATAATTAATCCTAAAGAAAATATCTACTTTATAAATCAGAAAAGTCTTAAACCTAATAAAAATAAAACATTCAATATCAAATCATCTCAATATTTTATAATTTTTCTTTAATGGAATATTGAATCACGCTAATATTAAACAATGCGAGAAAATTTTAAAAAATACGTCAATTTATGAATTTAATAAGGAAAGCTTAAAAAAAATAAACAACAAAAAAATCATATGCTTATATTGAAAATATAAATTTAATAAAATAGTTAATTATCTTCCAACTTGCTTTCACTTATAATATATATACTAGTACCGAGTGTCACTCTGGGATATTTTAATAAGGTGCGGTCATTCATACCTGTCTCAATCATGTTGTGCGGAATGATTTTCCCCATTGTGGAGGACTACATACTAATGTATTATGAAACTTTTGATTAGTTTTGTGAGATGCTTTCACCATAGTGGAGAACGTGGAGAACGTACATAGTAGTGCATTAATGAAAAGATTGATTGGGGAATTTATTCTCATCATGCTTATATGTGGGTGGAGCGTGAAGAAACTTTTGCTGAAATCTCAAATAATAAGATTTCCTCTATGTTATACTTCACTTTAATTCACTAGCACAAGCATGAGTTGACTTTAGACTTCGAAATAATTGTACATGCTCCAATTTGTTGCATGCCACAGGTCTGCCTTTGTCAATTGTAAGAATGGTATGATGAAAGTGCAATTTAATTTCACTTTCATACCTTGAAATAATCGGATACATTTAATCTCGCTTCCATAGCTTCAAATAATTGGATATGATCAAATTTACCACATCTCTCATAGGTCCATATTTATGCATTTTATTGTAAACATAGTTGAATAAGTAAATCAGTTTGAAATCAATCATTTTTAAGGAATACATTGTTTCATATCATTATTATAATATAATGTATATGATGTGATGGTGGTGGGTTTTAAAGTTAAGGATCTATTTATTATAGCATGATTATTAGTTTTGAAATATTATATTATTAATTATAAAGTGGTTGTTATTATTAAGAATAGTGAATAATAAATATAGTAATAATTTTCATTGATATTGTTTTGATATCTAGATTATGATTATAATAAAGATGATGATTGATTTTGAAATATTTTGTTATTAATTATAAAGTGATTTTTATGGTTAAAAATAGTTAGTGAATAAAGATAATAATCTATTTTTTTTTTATGATAACTTTATTACATCAAGTAAATCGTCTATTGTTTTTTCTTTTGTTTTTTAAGTTTTTTGCTTTTTGTTGTTTTTTTTTTTTGACAAGGGAGATCGATAAACCATTGACTTTTAGAAATGAGTTACTAAAAAAAAACTAAATCACCAACAAGCCTTCACCTTGGGGAAGTTGGACCACCTTCCCTTAACAATCAAAGTGAACTAAAAAAATAAATTAAGACTTTACTTTGATTCTTCCTCCTTTAACTCATTATTGAACAAAATCATTAGATAGCAATACATGCATGTATCATAACCCGATTATTAATAAATAATTTTTGAGATTTAGAAACTCATAACGTCATTATTAAGAAAAAAAAATTTAGATTCACAAACTGTAAAACTATTGGAATAATAGTCTATACTGATAATCACCCACAAGTGATACCTTATATACAAAATGTAGGCTTCTTAAACTATGGCATACTCATTTAATTCTTTTCTACTATATTATGAATAGGTATAGGGGTAAAGTTTTGTCACACACAAATATAAAATATCTCTCTATTGCTTTTATACAAATCTCTATTGTTGACATTTATATCTGTTTTTTCCTCATTTATGTCAAAATATATTTCTAAATATGCAATAGTTCTAACTCTATGGGATATTGTTATGTAATTCAATTATATATGGAAGTATATTTTATTTTATATGTTTGTGTATAAAATATTTAGGAATATCATTTAATGTTATTTTCATAAAATCACAGTGAAAATACTTTTCTACTAACACCAAATAATCTAATAAAATTCGAGTTTTTCAAAGAATACTTAACATACATGATTTTATATGGGTGAGAGAGGAAAATAAGGAGATTACTTATATGTCATATTAAAAATGTATTTTTACTTGCACATTCAAATAATATATTTTATTTTTATAAAATTAATAGATTTCTTCATTCCCCTCATGGTGCAATTTTATTAGTCAATCAAAGGGGAAATAATGATGGAAAAATGGTTTAGTAAGGGGCTATAAGCTACCTTTACGCGAAAGCCTACAAGGCCACCTTGCCATCGTGAAGTTCGTCTCAACTATGAAAAGCTTGAGTTTGCAAGGATTGTATTTGTGCAAACACATGTCAATATACATCTCTGTGGGGATTCACACACTCAAGAAATGAGAGTTATAATCATGGTCATGGATTGGAAGGATTAGAGCCATAATATTGTGAAGGAATTATATTTTTTTTTATAACCTCACATCCATGTTACCTTCTTCTTCAAAGCACCAAATTTGGAATATCATAGTGGATTCACTAGAATCATGGAATCTTAATATTTAATTTTGGAAATACATATTAGTGGTTGGAGACTCTTGTTATTTTTATGAGCTTCTCCTTCTCATGGATTTCCCTCACTTAGGTTCGATATCTTATTTGGGATACCTTACAAATAATTACAACATTCTTTGTTTTTCTAGTTTTCTTTTATTTATTTGTTTGGTATCTTGTTATCTATTCTTTGCCTTGGCATGGCGTTATTTGAGAGAATACTTTTATCTGCCTCTTGGTGATCCTAATTTTATCCCTATGCTACTTGGGTTTTTTCTCTGTCTTCTGCCCTATCTACTAACCTTTTGACCCTCATCTACCCCTGTCCCTCTCCCTTCATATCATCTACCTTAATTCTATTCTACATTATGGTTCTGTAAGGTCCCTATATTACTAGTGTAGTCCCTTATTGTTGTTAGTGTAACCCCCTAGTTTTTATTTTTGTACCCTTGTAGCCCCCATATTTCTATTATTATGCCCCATAAAAATCCACTATTGTTATTGTTCTGCCCTTACATTATTATGTTTAGGTCGGCTAGGATTATATTTTCACTCCATGGACTCCTATACATAGAAATGAGGATTTTTCATTTGTATCATCCAAGAATTATTTATTTATGTAACGAAAATGAGGTTTCCCCTCAAAGTGGATGATTTTTAAGTCGTTGATCTCTCTTTTCTTGTATTTTGTGAGTTGGTTTAATAAAATTTGGTATCAGACCTTTGGATTCTAGGGTTTCACTACTTCAAACATGTCAATGTGGAATTTGTGCTATAAAATTTTTTCTATGATGTTTCAGAAGCTAAAATAAAAACCAATTTGCGAAAAATCCCAAGGAACTTTGTGTACAAATTTTAGGTCTTGGTTCACAATAGTTTCAAAGATATGATCTATGGAAGTTAGGGTTTTTTCAAGCTCCGAAATTTCATCTCAAAGAGGTGACCTTGGGAAAATATTCATAACTCTCTCATTGAGAATCAAATTGGAATTCTGTAACAAGTGGCCGAAAGAATACAAACTGTATTTTATTTTGTATCAATTTCGGAGATGAAGAGAAAAAAAAGTGACACGTGGCATGCCATATAACTTTTCGCTACTCGACCAGTCCATAATTAGGTCATTGTGGGAGATTGGGGATAAATTTTTCTTGACAAATCAAAATCATGTCACACCTATGGCATTGGAAATAAGATTCAGAGAGCTACCAAAGGACTAGAGATAAAATCTCAGGGATCCAAAATTACATAGATACATGAGTTTCAATATTGAGCTCCTCAAAATCAAGAAAAAAATGCGTATTTTTTTTCAAATTAAACAAGTGTTGTTTGAAAAATCAGTTTGAAGTGATTCCAAGGGCATATTGAAGCATAGATATAAGTATTTTCTTATAAAATTCCCCATAAAAAGAATTCAATACTGACTAATCCCTCAAAAAGGCTCTAATATGACTCATGAAGATGAAGAAGTGCAACATGATATACCAAAATTAAAAGAGCAAGTGCAACAACATTTTCTCTCATAAAGAGCAACAAAAAATGAAATGGAAGTTTTGAATAACGTCATGGAAGTTATTATGTATGGTTTGAAGAAAGGCATGGAAGCTAAGGTGGATGGTTTGAAGAATGGCATGGAAGACATCAAAGACATGAAAAATGATCTAAAAGTAGACATGGAAGGTTTGGAAAAATTAATACAAGAAATGATCTCTAATGGCGAGAATATAATAGAGGAAACTCATGATGAGAACAAAATAAATTTCAATCGCAATTTCATAAACTCTAATGTTATATTGAAGACCCGACATATTCCAAATATCGATATGAGGAAGTTTGATGACAAGGATCCTGTAACATGGATACTCTAGATGGAGAAATATTTTGATCTCGATAATGTTCAAAACACACAAAAGGTACGCATTGAAACTTTATATTTAGAACAAAATAAATTTATATGGTATCAATGGCTTTTCTTCCATAAAGAAAGTGTCACTTGGTCAATTTTTATGGAGGAAATGATAACAGAGTATGAGGATACAAAGAGAAACACCTTCTTTATGAAATTGATAAATCTCAAACAAAAGGGTTCAGTGATGGAGCACATTGAGGAATTAAAAAAATTGAATATAAGGGTAGTTGATATTCCAAAGGAATATAGGATTGATGTCTTCATAGGGAATTCAAAGGATAACATCCAACATGAGGTTAGACTTTGGGAACCTAATTAATTGGAGAAGGAATTCAGGTTGGCAAGAAAAAATGAATGTAAAATTACGGCGATAAGGAAGCCTACCACTCACATCTATAAAGATCTAAGTGTTGCTACTCTTATACTTCCCTAGCCTACAAGTTTTACACCACAATGATTGGAAGAAAAAATAGCACAAGGGCTTTGCTACATTTGTGATAGCAAATACACTAAAGGTCATAATATTTTTGACAAGAAATTATTTTACATAAATTGTGAATGGGAGGAAGAAAATGAATAATAAATTTCAAAATAAGAGGATATACATGAGGAAAAAACCCTAGAGAAAGAAGAAATGAGTCTGACCAAATCTTGTAATGCATTAGCAGGAATTACCATTCCTCAAACTCTCAATATAGAAGGATATATCAAGAACAAAAAGGTAATACTGTTGATTGATTCGTGTAGCACCGATTATTTTATTCATTGTAAGGTAGCCATAAAATTGAATTTATTCCTAGACCTAGCACTGGAGTGTCAAGTGATGGTTGCAAATGGAGGAACTATAAATTTATCTGGAAAATGACATAATATCAAGCTAAACATGGGGGCATATGTATTGAATAGTCCAATTATTTCCATTCGAATGGGAGGTGCTAATGCTATACTAGGAGTACAATGGTTACAATATTTTGGGAATGTAGCTTTTTAATTTTCAAGAACTTTTCTTGAAATTGTTTTTAGAAGGAAAGGAAGTTGAATTACAGGGTATCACAGGGAATATGGGAAAGGTAATAAGCTCTAATTTCATGACAAAGCCTCTTAAGAAATAATAACGAGGAATAACTAAACAATTATGCTCACTAGAAGTTCCAACATAAAAATAATCTATTTCTCAAGATCTCCAAAAAGTATTTGAAAATCATTCTAAGGTGTTTGAAACTCCCAAAGGACTCCCACATATTCGTGATCATGATCATTCTATTCATTTCATTCCACGAAATGTTCCTCCAAACATTAGGCCTTACAGATATCGTTATGTCCAAAAGATAAAAATTGAACGTATGATTGGAGAAATGTTAGAGCCTCGTATAACTCAACCTAGTCAAAGTTATTTCTATGCTCCACTAGTATTGGTGCACAAGTAGGATGGATCATTGTGCATGTGTCCTGATTATAGGGACATCAATAAGCTCACTATTAAAGATAAATATCCCATTCCTGTGATTGATGAATTATTGGATGAATTACATGGAGAAATTTTTCTTACCAAATTGGATCTTTGTTCAGGATATCATAAAATTAGAATGACGAATGAAGATATTCCAAAAACAACATTTCAAACTCGTGAGGCTCATTATGAATTTTTGGTAATGCCTTTTGGCCTTACCCATGCACCTTCTACATTTCAAGGGTTGATGAATTCCATTTTCAATCCCTTCCTTAGAAAATTTGTGTTAGTATTTTTTTATTATATACTAATCTACAATAGATATTTGAAGGATCATGTTCAACATGTTGAGAGGGTGCTCAAACTATCGGAGGAGAAAAAATTATATGAAAAAACATCCAAATTTTTCTTTGGAGTATAAGAGGTAGAATATATGGGTCATATTGTATATTCGGAGGGTGTTAAGGTAGACCCTAACAAAATTAAAGCCATGAAGGAATGTAAAGTCCCCACAACCATAAATCAGGTTCAACAATTTATCGGGTTAACAGGGTATTATTGCAAGTTTGTTAAAGATTATGGGAGAATAGTAGCACCTCTAACAAAATTATTGAAGAAAGATGCATTTTCATGGACTCCTAAAGGAACTAAGGCCTTTGAACATCTTAAAGAGGTAATGTGACTAGCACCAGTCTTATCTATGCCAAACTTCACAAAAACCTTTATTGTGGAATGTGATGCCTCAGGAAATGGAATTGGTGTTGCTTTGATGCAAGAAGAAAGACCAATTTCTTTTGAAAGTTGTCCAATCAAAGGATAGTGTTTACAGAAAGCTATTTATGAGAAAGAAATGTTGGAAATACTACATGCACTAAAGAAATGGTGACCTTACATATGGGAAGACACTTCAAGGTAAAACCTGATCATGATACTTGGAACAAAGGCTATCTTCAGAAGAGTAGCAGAAATGGGTCACAAAGGTGTTGGGTTATGACTTTGAAATCATCTACAAAAAAGGGAATCTAAATTTTGTTGCATATGCACTCTCAAGAAATGATGAAGAGGCAGAATCATTGATTTCTTGCCATTTCTATTATCCAACCTGTTTAGATACCCGAAGCAAGGGATGAATAGAAGAATGATGAAAAAGTGTGGACACTCATTGAAAATTTGTAGCAAGAGCATAGTACATCTAATACATTTAGTTTGAAAATTGATTCTTGATGGTACAAAGATCACTTTTATCTTTGTAAGAATTCCCAAATAAAACAAATATTCTTTTAGAATTACACACCTCTCCCTTAGGAGGAAACTCATGATTTTTAAGAAATTACCATAGGCTGGAGAAAGAATATTTTTGGGGTGGCCTTAAATATGATATTCAAAAAGTTTGTGACTAAATGTTTGTCTTGCCAGCAAAATAAAGTTGAGACAATTAAGACCTCAGGTCTTCTACAACCTTTATCCATTCCAAGTCAATGTTGGGAGGAGGTTTCAATGGATTTTATCACAAATTTACATAAGTCTGAAGGAAAGAGTGTTGTCATGGTGGTAGTTGATAGAATTACCAAGTATGGACAATTTTGTACATTATCTCATCCATTTAAATAAAGTACAATTTCTACTGCATTTATGGAAACAATTCAAAAACTACTTGGAAACCGAAAGATTATTGTAAGTGAGAGAGATCCCATTTTTAATGGAAATTTTTGGACGACATTATTTTCTTTTTTGGGTATTCAAGTAGCTCATAGCTCATCTTATCATCCTCAATTTTATGGGAAAAAGGAGAGAGTGAACAAATCTTTGGAAGGATATATTCATTCTTTTTTATTTGATAAACAAATGCAATGGGTCAAGTGGTTACATATGGCTGAATGGTGGTATAACACTTCCTTCCCTACTACAAGAGAAATGACCCCATTTATGGTACTTTATGGATATCATCCACCGTCCATCACATCATATTTAAGAGAAATTCTAAGTTTCAAGTAGTGGAAAATCACATCGAACATCAACAACAAGTTCTCAAACTCTTAAAGGATAACCTAAATTTGGCACAAAATCAAATGAAATGACAAGCATATCAACATTGTAGCGAGATAATTTTTGTTGTAAGAGATTGGATATTTTTACGGCTATAGCCATACAAACAAATTTACCTCAAGCAAGCTAAGAAGGATAATAAATTATCGCCAAAGTACTATGGTCCTTACAAGGTGTTGTAAGAACTTGGTACTATGGAATACAAATTGGAGCTTCGTGCTTCATCTTGAGTGCACCTAGTTTTCCATGTTTCATGCTTAAAGAAGGATATAGGTGACAAACTTCCAGTTGAAAAAAAATTTGAAGAACTTGATGAGGAAGGAAAATCATATTGGAACCTGAAGAAGTCACAAAAACAAGAACTCGAAAGCTATGAAATCGATCAATTTCAAAGTATCTCATCAAGTGGAATAACTTACCCACTGAAGATTTGAGATGGGAGGATGATAATTTTATACAGAAGCATCCAGAGCTACTCAAGCATTGAGAACAAAACTTTTTTGAAGGAGAGGGGCATGTTAGGTCCCTATATTACTAGTGTAGTCCCTTATTTTTGTTAGTGTAGCCCCCTTGCTGTGATTGTTGTATCCTTGTAGCCCCCGTATTGTTATGATTGTGCCCCATAAAAAACCATTATTGTTATTGTTGTGACCTTACATTACTATTATTAGGCCGGCTATGATTATATTGTGACCCCATTGACTCCTATATATAGAAAGGTTGTTTTTTCAATTTTATCATTCGAGAATTGTTCATTTATGTAATGTAAAGGAGGTTTCCCCCTCAATGTGGATGATTTTTAAGTCGATGATATCTCTTTTCTTCTATTTTATCCATCGTTTGGTTATCCCTACACCAAGAGGGATATCCCTATAACAGGTTCACCATCGTTTGGTTATCCCTACACCAAGAGGTTCTAGTGGCTATCCTAGTTCTCCCCCCCCAACATTCATATCCCCCTTACCATTTATGCTACCCATTCTCAGGCCTCTTCCAAAGCATATATGGAGAGCTACAAAAGAATTATACTAGAAGTTGTTTAGAGGGAAATGTCAGACATTGAAAACAAAATCTGATACGGTCCTTGTTTTGTTCCAAATGTGCATGTTGAGCGACAAACTAGAGACTAGATCCTTAATATATATAATTTTACTAGGTCTATGGCATCTACTTATATTAGAACAGTTAATTTGTATTGAATTTTTAAAACCCTCATGGGGAGGGTTTTGAATGACTTGGAAAATACTCAACAAGAGATTATCATTTGCAAGGATGAATTTTAGGAGAAAATAGAAAGAGTGGATGTAGAGGGCGATTTTTTTATTAATAATATCATTGGAACTCACCCTTCATCATGAAATACTAGTGCAAAACTACAACCATCTAATAACACCCTCAACACAGCTAAATGAATCTGCTCAAAACTTAAGATTCAATCTATCTTTTGCTTTGAACTTAGCCATACCTAATAGCCTTGGTAATGATACTTATGTATTTTTTCCTTACTGTTTTATCTTATATTATCACAAGGTTAGAAACAATAAAGAAAATATCAAAGTTTTGAATTTATACTGCTATTTTAGTTTCCCTGGGGCTAGAACAATAAAAGTATCACTATTGTACCTTAGCATTTTTCAAATCATTATAATATCTCTCATCTTCGAAAAGATCTTGATTTCAAAAAAATATATAAAATATTTTAAATTCACATTCCTTGAAATAGTAATAAACACTATATAATTATTTATATGTCATAAAAAGGAGATATAATATTTTCCACTCTCAAGCATATATAAAAAGAATCAGTTATTATTTGTTTGGAAGAGAAACTTCTATCATCTTTTTTACCGGTCAAAGTATTAAATGATAAAAAATAAATAAAAAACAATATTTATTCTTTATTTATTTATAATTTATGGATAGCTGTCAAATAATAATATTTATTATTATTATTATTATTTTATTTGACAATTTTTTCAAATAAAATATTCGATTAACACCCTTCCTTTTATATAAACTTATTTCATTCATTGACTTATATATATTATTTTTAATTATTATATATATATATAATAATTTTTTATGAAAAAATTATTTTACTAAATAATTTAGATATTTTCCCATTATATCATGTTTTTCTAAATATCAATAAAACTTGCAAATAAAATTAGAAACAAACTTAACAGACTAGTAGAAAATATATGCTTTTAGTACATATAACTTCCTAAATATATAACGGACAACAATTATAAATTATAGTTATACTGTAACAATATAAGTGGATAAGTGTGCTATTAAATTTTAACACTACACAGATTTGAGGAGTCACGAAATCAATTCAGTTAAAGGATAATTACCATTATTGTAAGAGGGCGTTATTCGATTTGAGAGTTAATTTGTATTTATATGATGTTTCAGAAATATAGCGACTTGATTTTTTAGAATATATTGTTTTGGTAATGAAAGATGATTTTCTATTTTTTCTAATTAAAAGATAATAATATTAGATAAATAAAATAAACAAATTATATTTCTTTAGTTATAAGTTTTTCATATGAAGAAAAATGCTTTCAGTTATTAAAAAATATTGTTTGAGCACACTTTCTTAGGTTAATAAATTTTCAAAAAATACTGTTTTGAGATATAGATAGTTAGTTATCCAAAAATTAAGAGAACCACAGTGCAAAAACTAATGAGATTAAGACTACACAAAGTTACATTAGGATGAAAGAACTAGAGGAAGGTGGTTGAAAATCACAATACACATGTTTTCCATATAACTCAAAAATCATGGTGATGCATTGATCTCTTCATAGGTATATTAATTCATCCAATTTGGGAGATAGGACAGAAAATATGTTTCATTTTTCGTAATTAATTTGGAGATATCCTTTGAAGGAAATGATTTCATTTCTGTCATCATCTCTAGTATTTTAGAGCTACTCCATGGACATATAGCAACACGCACTGATAAAAATTTCATTGAAAATAAAAATTTGGGTGATAATGTCCGTGTTAATTTTAAAATTATCAGGGCCATGGTGCGCATGAGATTGGAAGAATCGAGATCACGGTTGAGGTGAGGCTAAATGGAACCTCACCTCTCTCAGGGTGACTAGGTGTGATCTGTCCTTACTAGCATGGTATGTAAGTTCCGTGGTGGCATGGTATTTGTGCCTTTCAGGAACCTTTAAAAGACAATTCAAGACTATAAATATGTTTTGAACACTATTCACTAAGGATTGAGACCTATGGCTAGAATAGAGTAGGGAATTGGAGCCTGGGAAATCTCAGGTTATAAAAGTACCCAACCCAGTGATAAACCAACACTTAGGTAGGTTGGGTGGTTGAATGTATTTCAATCTAGTAAGCTCAAATCTATCCACATCAATGTCACTATCTGAAACATACAATTTCAAATCTCAACCCCTATCCACCATACACAGAGAAAGACTAAAGAGAGAATATGAATTACCTGATGGGCCTCATGGTTGCATTCCCACTGAGACACTTAGAACATAGAAAAATAATGAATTTTGCAAACCTCTTGACTTCCACAATTACCTCTAGTTAATGGGTGGTCATCTCCTTCTCATATTCACCAGGTGGCACTTAGAGGAGAGTCTTAGGTAGGACGGGAAAAATACCTAAAACTGTACCCACAAATTTTTCCCCACCACATAAGGCCGACAATTCTCTACGCGAAAGAAACCATAACACAATGGTGACGACCATAGGGACTCCAACTGAATAAAAAATCTAGAGAAAAGCCAAATAGAACTAGAGATCCAAGTAATGAAGTAATATAACTTACCTCCAAGGCCTCTTGACTAGGAGGAACAAAGAGCCACTACAATACCATCATCACTAGAGGGAGCATTCCTTCAGCTATCTCTAGCTCCCTGAAACTCATAAACCTCCTAGGTATTGGGTCCTATATTTCACTTAAATGCCCCTTTCTCCTTTGATAATGTGTGCAACATGGGCATTAGAATAGGAAATTTTCATTTCCACCAAACCTTAACAATTTTTTAGGGTCGACATGAGGCTAAAAATTTCACTCCTCGTAACAATAACCCACAATTGGAAACCAACAAGCACAATGGAGGAGCTTCAATCACCTTCTTGAGCTTGACATGCTAGGTATAACTTGGTCACATCAATTTTAAATCAAGGGAGCATGCCACATCACCCTCCACACCCTTTAACGACCTCAATATTTAGAGGGGATGTTAGTGGTTCCCCTATCTCACTATTCATTTGATTTTCTACCCCATAAGTGTAAATTAAATCACCTTTATTATACTTCATATTGTTGTTTTAATGTAAATGGAAGTAAAATAAAATTATAAAAGAGTGAATGGGTAGTATTAATATTACATTAAGAGCATAAACACACATAATTGGGGAGCTTGGTCATAGTTAAACTTCACATACTATATGTAAAAACCATTTTATCCATTGGATTCATGTAATTATCAATTATTAGTTCCATTTAATGAAAGTGATTTTGTAATATTACTACATTGGACGCTACATTGGACACATTGGTTTATATATTTAGTATGAGGTTCATTATTTTATATAGTTACTATTAGGTTCTTAAATATTAGGAAATTGGACTATTTTGAGTTAGCTTGTTAAAAGAAAATCACGGGGAGTCTTAGAATTCACAGTTATTTAGGGGATGAGAACTTAGTAAATTTTCAATTACTAGAGAGAAGAAAAATATATTTTTCTTTTTTTTTCCCTTGAGATAAAAAATCTTAGTGGGAGGGAAGGTGTAAGGGAAAGAATTATATTTCAATATCTATTTCCCTAGAGATAAACCATCTTAGTGGGAGGGAGGATGTAAAGGAAATACTGGAGAAGGATGACAGAGATTTCAGAGAAAATAAAGGAAATGAACACTTGAAAAAGAAATTGAGAGAATGATGTTTCCTATTTAGTATTATGAAGTTGTATTGGGGCAAGTGGAAACTCCAATACATACTTGGTTTGTGCAAAAAATTATAGGTTCGAATGGAAAGTCTCGATGCCTATGAATTAAATGTAAAATAATACTCTCTAAAGTGGTTGTTTTGGAACTAAGTAGCAAGTGGAAACTCCAATACATACTTGGTGTATGAAAAAAATTATAGTTTGGACTCAGAAGTCTCGATGCTTATGAATTAAACATAAATTAACACCCTCTAAAGTGGTTGTTTTGGAACTAAGGAGCTCTCGGGCAGAAATTGAACATAATTTTCAATTATAGTTGGTAGGGTGGTGTTGTCTCGCCTATAAATTCTTGGGCATACCATATAACAGATAAGTATGCCTATGAGTTTATTTTAGTTTTAGTAGGCATTAAATTTTCTTAAAAATATTTTTAGTATAATGAGATAAGTATGCCTATGAGTTGTTTTATTTGAGAAAACATTAAGTTGTATAAGAGATTTTTAGTTATTCTTGTGTAATAATAAAAAGGTTATATGTGTAAGCTTAAGATGTTATGTTCTTTATTTGAAGAAAATAATTTGTGGGATTTTTTTGTCGAAATAATTTATTATTCAAGTTTCATAAAAGCTTAAATAGGAAAAAAATGAGATGTACACATGTATGTAAGTTATGTTACTATTTTGGAGGAAACCTTGGGTACTCTGCTAAATATGGCACTATAACCCTACATAACCACATAAAGAATAGATTAAAATAAAAATAAAAAAAATGAAAAAGAAACCTCTAAAATAGTGCTCATAACTTTATGTGATAAAGAAAGGAAAAATAATAAATCGACCATGATAAATTGATAAGGAAAGGGTAAGTATGCCAAAATTACTGAATATTTGCATATAAAAATTAAATGCACACTTAAGAAATAATAAAGTTGAAGAGTCAAGAAAAGAAATAGCTAAGTCAATTGGAGGACCTGAACTCGACAAACAGAAAACATTCTAGATTTATTCCCTAGCATATTTAGTTCACCAAAAGCCCCATAAATGGTTATGGACAATAGTTCTCTATAAAATAGGGTCAAGGTGGGAATTATAGAAAAGGGTTATTAGAGAATACTTCCTATTATCAAATAAAAAGAATAATAATTGACCAAAGGAGAAAGGACTACCTTCTAAATAGAAATACAATGAATTCACATACCTTAAGGCATGCTGTAAAATCAAGAAAGAAAGTACACTCCTATTACCCATAAACTTTCATTTGAAGCTTCACAAGAGTTACCCAAATTCCAATTCTAATATCATGAAAGGAAAATCATAACACATAAACCTCGTGGCAACTGTTATTCATTCAAGTTCAAAGAGAATGACTAAGGAAATATTTATACATATAAATATACCCTCTAAATATTAATGGTTAACCACATGAAAATTAAATATTAGTATTTCCATAAATGAATGATAGATTTACAACAGATGGAACAAAACAACGTTTGAAGTGTATATGAAAACAAGAGGAAATGAGTTATCCCGCAAGAGATTATCATAATTTTGTTTACATGTAATACTAAAAACTTGATATTCGAGATATATAACCTTAACAATAGTTAAAACCATCCAACTTTGTGGCCGTAATTAACAAATGATCTAGAGAAGATAAAAAACGTGAAGTAAAATCGCGAAGGAAGGATGTTGGTGCTATAAAACTTGTAGATAGAACAAGTGTCAGCGTAATAGGTGTTATACTATTGAGTGCAAGAGCTTATTCCCTAATGAAACTACTATGACTGGGTTAAGGGTTCAAGCCTAACCTAGGTAATTCCTACAACAAGTAATTCCTACAACAAAGAGAAAACCTGAACTAATACATTTCAACACACAATTTAGGATAGAAATTGATGAATTAAAAAGAAAAAAATGAGATTTCCCACCACTTTTACCTTGATATGGCTTGGTGTTGAGCCATGGACCAGTCAACTTGTCGCCAACAGAAGAAAAAGGGTCAAACCCCACTATGTATAAGTAGAAGTAATGGATAAAAAAATGAACTTGGTAAGTTAGCACAAAATTCAACGTATTGTCTTACACACATCCATGTAGCTGAGTGTTTCTTGGAGCTTAAATTCTTTGTTCCATGGATAGCGATGACCTGGGTCAAGGTAAATACAATAAAAGAAAAAACAATTAGTCGTGAGAAGAAGGAGAGTGAAACTATAAGTATAACCTTCAGCAATAGTATGAGATGAGTATCCTCACCTATTGTATCATTAATAAAACCCTATCTGAATGAGGGTTTGGTAGGAAGAGGTATATTAACAGAAGGAGAAGAAAAATTGTTTGGCTAACCAAGACAAAAAACCAAGCAGTTACCCATAACTAGATAGGGATAATATCTGTTGTGGAACCAAAGGTCACTATGGTCGATGGTGAAGAGAGAATCCAAGTGCACCTCAACATGGGTACCAGAAGGATCAAGAAACCTGCACATGCCTGCATGATGCTAGAAGCCTAGCTCGCACCAACCCATGCATTGAAAACTTGTCAAAGATAATTGCAGGTTAAAGTATCCTAAGCAATTGAATTTTAAGCAGGATTTCAATACTTAGCTGAATTACACCTTATAATATAGTTGAGTCATGTTACATGTAAAAGGTTATGACATAATATATGTAAAATAATTTCGATTATGTTAAAGTGTCATATTTTTACCATAGATTAATAACATGGTTAATGTTATATATATATATATATATATATATATATATATATATATATATATTTTGGTTTCTTGCTAATACAAAAGTATCTATAAACAAATTCTTCAAAATAGAAAATAAGCAATGGTGAGAGCATAAAAAAATAAAAGGGATATACAAAGTTATTCTATAACAGATCCCAATCTAAGACTGACAGTTTTTATTATAGCAGTGGCAGTGTTAACTGCAAATGTACATATTCAAACATTCATAAACCCTAATCCATTAGCAACAGGATTAAAACCACATATATAGATCCCATGACATGACACACTTCTGAGAAATGTTTAAGGAAATGAAGAAAACCATAATTCCCAAACCATCATTTCAAACCCATGCACAAGAAAAGAAAAGCTACTGGGCGTTCACTACTAAAATACCTGGGATCCAAAAAGTTTTCCTAGGGAGGCATGTGGACCGTCACAGGTGGGCGCTGCTTCTAAGTCATGGAAAGGATATAAGCACAATGATATTCTCCCACTTGTTCTCTTTCTAGAGAGGGGCCAGAATAAGTTAGTCATTACATTCTACTGGTACATTTTTTATCTTCACCAAAATAACTTCTCAATGCTCACAGACTTCATTAATGCATCTGAAACATTCTTCAAAGTGTCCACCATTACCATCAACACCATTTTATCCTCGACCATATCTCTCACAAACTATTAATGAACATCAATGTGCTTTTTCTTTTAATGATAAGCAGTGTTCTTAAGCAAGAAAATTTCACTTTGGGTATAAAAATCTATCCTTATAGCTCGTTGAACCAACCCCATACTTAAACACAATATCTACAACCAAATTACTTCCTTTCTTGCATCAATGGCTTCCATTTATTCTGCCTCTGTAGTTAAAAGAGCCACTAGAGACTGTGTTTAACTCATCCAACTGACTGCACCTCCAAATAGGCTAAACACATACCCACTTGTAGATCTTCTTTAATCCAGATCTCCAGCCGAGTCTACACCATCAAAACCATGGATGTCAAAAACTCTGTCTAATCTTCGTCTTCCCTTGTAGCACAAACCATAATCACTAGTGCCAAAATGTTTCTGAACTGCTTCTATTGTCTTCTGATTTAACCAAACGTTTGAAATCCGAACAATAATCCACCGTGTACGATACTCGGTCTAGTGAGACAGTACACATCATACTACCGCTCCACTTGCATATGGACATGGGATATATACTCCTCCTTCTTGTGTTGGGACGTTTTCATCATATATCTTTTACAACTACAGAATAAGATTATTTATCGTTTGCACTATCATACATATTGAACCTCTGCCGTCTTAATAAACATATATGGTTGTGAACTTCCTCTTTCTCCGATCTCTCTTATTTACATGCTAAAAATATAGTTTGTACCACAAGATCCTTCATGTCGAATTTGGAGAACAGTTGGGTCTTCAAATCTTGGATAATTTCTTTGTCATTTACAATAAAAAACATATCATCCACATACAAGACCAAATAAATAACACGGTCACCAATTAATTTAAAATAAACACAGTGATCCTCCTTGCTTCTGGTGAAGCCAAGTCCCCGTATATAGGTATCAAATTTCTGATAACACATCCTTGGTGACTGTTTTAACCCATACAGAGACTTTTTTTGCCATGTAGTTCTCTTTGCCCTTTGCAAGCCTCAGTTCTTCATGTGAATCTCCTTTAGGATCTGAAGAAATGTTGTTTTCGCATCCATCTGTTCTACCTCAAAATAAAATGCAACAAAATCAAATAAAAGTAATCTAATAGAAGTAACATTGGCAACAAGAGAAAAAATATCACCAAAATCAATTCTCGGCACTTCAGAATAACCTTTTCTACCAACCGAGCTTTCTATTTCTTCACCTTGTTTACTTCATTCATCTTCTTCTTAAACACCCATTTTCTCCTAATGGGCTTCATTCCAGTCAACAACTCCACCAGATCCCATGCCTCATTTTTGTGTAAGTATTACATTTCATCAACCATGGCCTCCTTCCAGATTTTTCCATCCTCTGAATCCACTGCCTCCTTGATAGATCTAGGATCATCATCAGTGATAGTTAAAGAAGAATTTCAACATAAGGTAGATGGACAATACCTTTTTGGCTACTTTTTTCCGTAAAGTAATCTTCTCATAGTTGGATTTTGTGGATCTTCCTCTTTTCAATCTTGTTATGTTTAGAGTCTGATTCATCCTCCTTTTGATGAAACTATATATTCTCAGGCTCCTTTGGTAGGAATTCATTTTTAACAACATCTTTCACCTCTCTGAACACTACATCTTGGTTATACACAACCTTCATTATTTCTGGGTTCCAAAGCTTGTAACTTTTTAAACCATCCTTATACCTAATAAAGATGCACCTTTCGAATTTATCATCCAACTTGGTAATTTTCTCCTTTAGAACATGTACATATGCATCACATCCAAATACCCTCAGATGTGAAAGAGGGGGCTCCTTACTAGTCCACACCTCATGGGGAGTCTTATCCTCCAATGCAGATGAAGGTGATATATTAAATAAGTAGCATGTAGTCTCCATTACCTTTGCCCAGAATTCTTGTCCTCACCTAGTACCACTGAGCATGCTTCCTTCCTTTTACATCAATGTTTTTTTCATTCTTTTTGCAAATCCATTTTGCTGATTTGTGTATGGAGTAGTCTTCTACAGTTCTATACCATAATTCTTACGAAACTCTTCAAATTCCTTCTTGTAGAACTCTCCACCATTATCTCTCCTCAATACCTTTATCTTATTATTTGTATGGTTTTCCACCAGAGCCTTAAATTCTTTGAATCTATCAAATAATTCAGATTTATTCATCAAGAAATATATCCATGTATTCCTTGAGAATTCATTTATGAATGAAACATAGTACACAGAATTACCCAGTGATGGAACCCACACAGGTCCAAGCACATCACTATTCACAATCTCTAATATCTTGTTCACCCTCTTAGCACTAAAAGGAAAAATCACCCGATTTTGCTTCCCATATACACAAGATTCATAGAAATAAAAATCCATAGAGTAATTAGACATACATTATACCATACCATTACCATGTTGTATCTGAAGTCCCTTCTCTACAATATCTCCAAGCCTTTGATGTCATAGAATGGTATTTTATTCAGAGACCTCTAGGCTTTCCTCTGTTATTTCAGGAACGACAATTTTTTTCACCAATTAATAATAGTGCTACACTAAATCTTATACAAAATTCCAATACAAACTCCCCACATTAATACCAGTTCTACCTAAACAATCGTTGCGATATCTTTCTCGAACATTGTGTTTACACCTGCAACATCCATCTTTCTTACAAATATTAGATTTCTCGCCAATGCAGGAATATGCAGAACATGAGAAAGTGTTCTAATCCTTCCACCTTGTAACTTTAGCTTGAATGTTTCCCTTCCTATTCGTCAGATTTGGATTATGACCTAAGTGATAGCACAAATTTCAAAGTGTTCGAAAGTGTGTTGAACCTGAGCGACCAGATAGATCTCATCTTCTTGATTTCGACACCATGACTAGTTCAAAAAAATAACACCATATGAAGAAGTTATTGCAGTTTGAAAAGTTCATTAAACTGCAAATTTTGACAGTTAACCAGGGTTGACTGGGAAAAGGTACAATCAGCAAAAAGGAATATTCCAGGAAATATTCCTGCAATATTCCTTAGAATATTCCCCAGAATATTCCTTTTGGGTCAATTGTAGGAGGATAAGTGGCAAGGTTTTATTGGGCATAAATTTGAGGGCCAATGAGATAACGCCACATGGCCAACCCTAGGGCTGCCATGTGGACCTAGAAGTACTGTGTAAAATTTTGGTTTGGGGTTTGCGGAAGTCGACCCCATGACCTCTGGCAGAGCATGATCACGCCACACCGCATGGGCTACAAGAAGTTCTTAACCTTCATAGTCGGCGAGTTAATTTTATTATTGGTTGCATTCTAGTTTGACGGATGCGGTCCCCGCAGGCTGGTGACATGACACAACGTCAAACACCAATAACAAATGTTATCTACAACCACCAACTTTGCAGTTTATTATGACGCCTTGTCACATGGCAATGTTTTCTCCGATGGTTAATCAACGCAGTCTTGGTGTCTGTTCTTGCCAACATTTTCAGAGTTCTCACATAGCCATAGTTTAAAGACTATTGACGT
Source organism: Pinus albicaulis (assembly GCA_034641835.2). Classification (NCBI taxonomy): domain Eukaryota; kingdom Viridiplantae; phylum Streptophyta; class Pinopsida; order Pinales; family Pinaceae; genus Pinus; species Pinus albicaulis. Next base: position 1,346,717,287 of record CM076584.1, on the reverse strand, counting down.
GGTTTATTTTAACCCAGACAACAGAACCCAGATTCAACTCATTGCAACCACAGTTTTTTGTGTTGGTTCCGCTAACCTCCAATGTGACCGCAGGTTTTGGGGTTGGCATGTGGCCACCCCAAAAAGCTAACAATAAATATTTCAGTTAAGTTCGGTGGTAATTTGGAAATGTGCACTATTTTTGGGTAGAGGAGCTATTTTGAATCCAGTTAACTAGAGTTCTCTACAATTAGTGGATCTTTCCTAGGTGAAATTGGGAAAAAAAGTTGGAGACTCAATTTTCGATCATTTTGAGTGAACAGAGAGTAATTATCAGCTAATTGGAGCATTCCAGAACCATTCGTGAGGGTTTCGGAGCCATTAGAGAACTTCTGAGTGTGATTTTTCTTTACAGGGATTCCAAGGGCCACCAAGGCCACCAGGAGCCAGCAACAGAATGAGTCCTGACAGGGCAGTTAGAGGCCATTCTCAGGAAAAAAATAGTCATTTTTGGATGTTTTAGACATTATGGAACCATTGGTGAGGTTTTCAGAGCTATAAGAGGACTTCTAAGTGTGATTTTGCTCCAGAGAAGTTCCAAGGGCCACAAGGGGACAATAGAAGAATAAGGCCTAACCAGGGTAGCCAGAGGGCATTCTCAGCAAACCAATAGTCTATTCTGACTATAATGAACCTTATGAATCCAATGGAATGATTTTCAAAAGCTTTTGGAGACTTATAAAGGAAGATATTCTTCATGGAACTTTTCAATGAGCCTAGAGCCACAAGGTACCACCAGGTATTGGTGGTGTAACTAGAGCAGCCATAGGCCTTTTTCGGCAAGGGAGTAGTCTATTGTGAATATTTTTGTCATTATGAATCTATTGGAAGGAGTCTTAGAGCCATTGGGAGACTTCTACAGCCAAATAATCCACATGGAATTTTTGGGTAGCCTAGGGCCACCCGGGGTTGGAGGCCTAGATTATGGAGAGAGAAATCATTTAGAGAAAATGAACAGTATATTTTGGATATATGATATATGATGGAGATATTAGAAAAGGTTTCATGAATAGAAAAGGAATTATAAGTGATTTAGTGCCACATATGAGCTCAGGGAAGCTTAAGGGCACTAAGAGAAGAGGTCAAGTCAAAGGGAGCCTAGTTCCATCTTCAGAGAGATAACATCCAATCCAAGGGTAGGATCATCTTATAAACCCATTGGTACAGTTAAAAAAACCATTAGAGTTGAGTAGTTACTTTTAAAATAAATTGTCCGTCATAATCCCAAAGAGCCAAGTCATTTGACAAAAGCTCAAGGAGACGTAGCCCAAGACATTCAGGTGAACTCCTTTATTAAATTTGTTGTTATTTGTTGATGATTATTTTCTGCACTTTATGGTTTTTTTACATGCTTATAATAAAAAAAAACAAATGTTTAATTCATGACACTTAAAGCATTAAAAAATTTTAAAACACATACACATGTTTCAAGTATTCAATTTCACACTATCAAGTATAAGAAATATATATTTTTTGTTTTAACTAAATGGGAGGTGCTTGCATAGCATAACAAGTTAGCCACCCATTTCAAATCACCTGTCATCTAAAAAAATTTTCCTTCCTATCATCCCCTAAGAATAAATCACCATCATCACATTTCTCATACTCACGGAACCACTCCCTATGGGGAGTGAAGTGAAAGGATGCACATGAGTCAGTAAACCATCCCTCATGATCTACATGTGTATTTGAAGAAGAAAAAAAATACACCTCCCCAACTTCATATGACATTGTTTTTGCATCTACAGAAAGAGCATAATTAGATCCATTTCCTTTCTCAAGTGATTTAGATATCCAGTCCTTTTTGAAGAGTCATTCCTTTACAAATTTCTAGCACACCTTTACATGCTTTCCTAGAGATTTAAATCTCCCACTCAATTTTTTATTTTTTTTTCTGTTCTAGGACCTTCCTATTTCTCCATCTCATTTCCTTTGACAACAAGGATGAGACAATTTCATCAAAGTTCAAGGTAGTTATATTGCTATATATTGCAATAACCAGACTATCCCACGAATCTGCTAGAGAACACAACAAACTAATGCACTTATATTCATCTAAGACATTAATAACAACAGATGAAAACTGGCTTATCATAGTATTGAAGGAATTTATATGCTCTCTCACCTAGTCTCCATCCTTAATGCTCGGGTTATACAACATTTACCGCGGTAACAATTTATTCACTAGAGACTTAGATTGGTACAAAGTCCCTAACTAGACACATAAATTCTTTGCAGTAGCTCCCCCGGATACATTGAAGAATACCAAATATGAGATACACTACCGTATTGTGCTCTTTACCTTTTTATGCAACTTCACCTAGTCTTCATCGGTCATTGTTGTTGGTTTAGTACCTGGATCTACCATGATACACTAATCTTTATCCACCAGCAGATCCTCCATCTTCAGCTTCCATAACTTAAAAAATTGACCATTAAATTTATTGATATATATCTTTCCACTACTCATCATCTTCTTTCACTACAAGAATCGATCCAGCAGATGTCCAATTGAACACGGTCTACCACAGGTCCAAGAAAAGAAACCCTGAGTAGAAAAGGCGTCCCTTTGAAGTTGAAACATATGTGATACCAAATATAGGTTTCAACCGTATATATAAATTATCTGCAAATGAATTCATAAAAAAAATTATATATCAAAAGCACAAAAACATAAAATAGATATACAAAGAGATTTCCCCCCTCAATCCCAAACATGCGATGGTGGAGTTTGAAGGTAAAAGAGTTAACCATCATGTCTCTATTTTAGTATACCTCAATGTAATCTTGAGTTGCATCAGTCCAAAAATTATCGAATTATGTCATTTACAAAGTTCTTATTTTAAAAATATGTGGTTATTACAACTAGCCATTGGGGTTAAGATAAGGGTGAAAAGTAAGGTAGAAGGTTTCCTAATGAAATAAACAGACCATAGATTAAGGTGAGCTTAAATATATTACCTTTAAGGTCGTATGATGTGCTAATATATATATATGGACAGTCCATAAGAGTATTGCACCCTTGTAAATTGCAACGACAAAAGAATTAGATTTTTCACTGATGAGGATGTTAGATGAGATATTCAAGGTATTAAAAGAGCCATTAAGCTATGTCCCATCACATCCAACAAATTATGAAAGTGCATACAGCAAAAATTTCAAATCTATGTTATTGAGGTAGGCTATACTAACTCCAAAGATAAGGTATCCACCCTGGAAAAAATACCAGTCATCCAAGACTTTGTTGATGTATTCCTAAAACAGACACTTGGGCTCTCTCCTAAAAGAAATATTGACTTCATTGTAGAACTAATTTCCAGAGAGACCCCAGTGCCAAAATCTCCCTACCGAATGAAGATACTTGAGAGAATAGAAATCAAGATGTAGCTACAATTTTTATTGGATAAAGGGTACATTTTCCCAAGTGTGTCCCCTTCAGGATCTCTAGTTCTATTCGTGAGAAATTACAATGGAACTCTTTCTCGTGTATTGATTACATGAAACTAAATAAACTAACTATCAAGAATAAGTAGACATTATCAATAATTGACGACTTTTTCGATCAGCTTAAGGGTGCTGCCATACTTTCTAAAATTGATTTAAGATCAGGGTATCATCAGACACTAATAAAATAGGAAGACATCTACAAGGAAATATTCAAGACTGATTACGATGACTATGAATTCATTGTTATACCATTTAGGATTATTAATTCTCCAACAACGTGTATGACCCTAATGAATGTTATTTTCCATCCCTATTTAGACACATTTTTTCTAATTTTCATTGACGAAATTATAATTTACTCAAGGAATTTGGAAGAGCATAAGGAGTATCTCTCGATAGTATTGCAAACCTTATGTGAAAAACAACTTTATGGTAAATATAAAAAATGTGATTTTTATAAGTATAAAATTGAGTACTTAGGGCACAACATTTCCTCTAAAGGTATAGATGTGGGCCCCGAGAAAATTTAAACCGTCATCGAATGTTCTACCCCTAAAATTTTTGTAGATATTCATTCTTCTAGGGGTTTATCTATGTATCATCATCATTTCGTAGAGGGTTTTTCTATAATTTCTCACTGTAACACTTATTTACAGAAGAACAAAAAATATTTCAAGTGGACATTAAAGTGCCAACATAGTTTTGATCAATTCAAACAATGACTAACTACGACTCTGGTGGTAAAAGTTATGGATCTGGAGTAATAATTCATAGTTTGCATGAATTCCTACGGAGAAGGTGTATGGGGATTTTTTATGCATGAGGGAAACATAATCGCTTAAAAATCATGTAAGTTGAAGCATCGTGAATAGAAGTATTATAGTTAGTATTTGAAGCTAACTGGGGTAGTTCAAACTTTGAAGGTATGGCGACACTACTTAATAGGGAAAATGTCTCTTTTAATGATGGATCATAGAAGTTTAACTAGTTTCCTTAAGTAACCTAATTTAAATGCACTCCAAGCCAAGTGGATTTCTTTTATAAGAAAATTTTACTTTCACATAATTTTGGGAGACACAATTGTCATTAGACCAAAACCCATAGGTGTTAGTCAATCATTGCATCACCAAACATAAGGATCCATTAGAGGTGGTTATTCCATGTCGTGAAACATGTGAGGATCATTGGTTTATCTAATGTCCAACAATATTCCCCCCAACGCGAGTAGGGTGTGTATCAAACTCGTGACATGTCATCTCATACCACTTGTTGGGAATCTCGATTGTCGTTATAGTACAAATCGCTGGTGGTGTTAAAATATCGCATCGATTGAGACAAGGATCCATGAGAGGTGGTTAGTCCATGTGGTGAAATATATGAGGATAATTTTTTATCTAACGTCCAACACATAAGGCATATTAAAGTGAAGGAGAACCGTGTAGTTGATGCGCTATGTAGGAAATTGCATTGTGCATATAAAATCTCTTATATTCAATTTGAGTTTAAATTTTCTAATCAAATCAAAGAAGATGTTCTAAAGGATCCAAAATATTAATATTTATGGAAAAAAGATAAACAATGAAAGAAATCTGCAAAAAAAACTTAATATAGTAGAAATAGTGATAATTTTCTAACCTTTAGAGCGAGAATATGTGTTCCGGACCAACTATCGATTAAGAATTGTTTGTTGGATATTCCACCAAATCCCCTATTCCTCCCATCCTAGATATGAGGAATTATTTTTGCAATAAAAAACAAATATTTTTTTCCTGGGATGAAAAGGAATATTATTAAGTATTTAGCCAAATTCCTAGAGTGTGAGCATGTGAATGTTGAACAAAAGCTCCCTGTTGGTTTTCCTCACCAACTAGATATTCCTAAATGGAAATTGGATATGATTACGTTAGATTTTATAATCAGCTTGCCCAAATCCAAGAAGGAAAATGATTCCATCATGGTAGTGGTAGATAATCTGAGTAATGTAGCTTATTTCATCCCCCTCAAATCCACTTACCAAACTACACAAATTGTATATATATATATATATATATATATATATATATATATATATATTTAGAGAGATATTCCGATTACATGGTATATCGCAAATAATAATTTTAGATAGTGCCGTGAAGTATACTGCTGCATTTTGGAAGGCCCTCTTTACAGGATTAGGTACTCAATTCCAATCCAATACTACATACCACAAAAAAACAGATGGGAAGATTGAATGTGCGAATAAGGTACAAAAGGATATGTTGAGAGTGTATATAATGAAACAACAAAGAAAATGGGAAGAATACCTTCATTTAGTGGAATTTTTGTATAATAATAGCTACAATGAATCATTGAAAATGAGCCCTTTCGAGGTACTATATGGTAAAATATGTAGAACACCTACTAAATGGAACAATCCTGAGAAATTAATTGTAGGACTCGACCTGCTAGACGAAATGAAAGACATGATGAAACATGTTCGAAAAGATCTAAAGGTTTCTCCTGAAGAGGAAGGAATACCTTCAAAACAGAAATACAATTCATTCACCTGCCTTAAGGCTTGTAGTAAAATAAAGAAAGAAAATAGACTCCTATTACCCATAAAATTTCATTTGAAGCTTGGCAGGAACTATGCAAACTCCATTTATAATATCATGAAAGGAAAATGTGAACACATAACCCCCGTGATAGTGGTTATTCATTATAATACAAAGAGAATGTCCAAGAAAATATTTCTACATATAAATATACCTGCTAAATATTAACCGATAATCATAGAAAATTTAAAGACTAGTATTTCCATTAATGAATGATGCATTTACAGTATATGGAACAACGTAACATTCCAACTGTACAACAAAACGAGAAGAATCGTGTTAACACATAAAATATTATCAGAATTAGGTTTACATGCAATACTAAAAACTAGATATTCTAGATATATAACCTTAAGAATAGTTAAAACCATCCAAGGACATGGTCGTAATTAACATATTTCCTATAATAGATCAAATTCCTGAAGTCAAATCTCGAATCAAAGAAGTAGGTACTAAAAAACCTGTAGATGGAACAAAAACTAGCATGAGGGGTGTTACATGTTCAAGTGTGTGAGATTGTTCCCTGATAAAATTTGTACAACCTGGTGAAGGGTTCATGGCTAACTTGGGTAATTCCGTCAACAAAAAAAAACCTAAACTTATAAATTTAAACAAAAAATTTAAGATAGATAACAGTGAATTAAAAGGAAATAAAAATTATAATTCTCTCAATTGTTACCTTAAGACGGCTTGGTGTCTAGTCAAGGACCATGAACCTGCATACACCACAATAACAAGGGCTAAACCCCATTTTGTATAAGTAGAAGTAACAAATAAAGAGAAGAAACATTATAACTTAGCAACTAATTCAATGTAACATGTCATGTTCATCCTTGTCACTGAGTGTTGTTGGGAGCTGCAATTCATTGTTGCGTTGGCCAACCACGACTTGGTTTAAGGTAAATAGAAGAAAAACAAAACAAAATGATCCCTCATCAAAAGGAGAGTGAAATTCTTAGAAGAAATTTCGTTAACAACATGAGATGAGTAACCTTACCCATTGTAGTGGTAAGATAACCTTATCTAAATGAGGGTTTTGAATGTAGAGCTCTCTCTATAGAAGGAGTAGAACAAATCACTGGCTTATCAAGACATTTTATTGGGTAGTTACCCATATCCATATGGGAGTAATTTTTTGCATCGGATCAAAGCTCACATTGAGCGACAGTGAAGAGAGCATCCTATTGCACCTAGACATGGATTCCAAAAGGATCAAGAAACCTGGGTAGGCCTGAGCATTATTAGAGGCATCGCTGGCACAAACCCATGCTTGGAAAACACACCAAATACCACTGCAAGTTAAAATATCCGAAGCAGTTGAATTTCGAACATGATTGGATTACTCAATTGAATTACACCTTGTAATATAGTTGAATCAAGTTACATGCCCAAGACTATGACACATTATATGTATGTCAAATAGTTCAGGTTATGTTAAAGAGTCCTATTTTTAACGTAAATTAATAAGAGGGTTAATGTTATTTACATATATATTTTAAAATAAAATGCTTTGGTTTCAGATTTTTAAATGCATGTAATATATTTTCTATTTTTTATATTTTATGTAAACCGCATATTTCTCTTAACCCAACAATCTTTATATTATTGATTTTAGCTATTATTGTTTGATGTTTCCATATATTCATTAAAGATAAGTTAGATCACTTAAATATTTGATTCACATTTTCTCTTTCACTCATAAATTTTCCATATAATAAGTTTAAATAATAATCATTATCCATTTATTAACTAAATATGTAAAAAAAAAAAATTATAAAGGTAAACCTTTTATTAATTCATAAAAATATTATAAAATACATGCTCAAAATTTGTTTCTCTTCCAGCCTCCTACCAAATTTGTTGGCTAGAAAAACAACACAAAAACTTTTGAAAAAATGGCAAAAATTTCTCATAAATAAAAACCCAAAATACTAATACAACGAACAAATCCCAGGATGAATCCACAACCCATAGTCGTCAATGAGTAGGCCGATGGCCCATGCCTATATCCGAAGGAACGGGGTGACCAAGCTCCCATGAACATCGAATTCAACATGCGTTATACACTCGTGCATGTGCTAGGAAAGTATTCTTTGTCCCCATAAGTGATGCTAGGTGATGCATAATATCCCATTGGTTATGCTATGGGTCATTCATGAAATGTATAGTTACATTGTAGTTGTCGTGCCTATTTTCATTCAACCGTTGTAGGAGTGTTGTAACATTTTGTAATTGTGCTTCCAAGGTATCCAAAGATCTAGGCAAAATAACATATCTAGGTGACTATGAGTGGTTAGGGGCTACAACCTCCTCTATATCAGCTTCGTCGTCGCTTATCCCCAGTGCTACAACATCCTGTTCACCGAGCGCTACATCCTGGCCTCTGTGTCTTACACTTTTTTGCACTTTTCCCATATTTCTAAACATCTTCTCCTCTCCTATTATTTATACATCGCAACTCCTAACACGCTTTTTGTTTCGCCAAATTGAATGGGTTGATAGCCTCTAACACCCAATAGAAAACAACCAGGAATGTGGACTACGCACTCCCTACGCCTCAACTGTATATCCATAGGTCCCAACTACTAGGTTTCCAGAACGTACGAGGGGTTTGGGGACCACGATTTCAAGACACCTGCCATCAACCCAGAATAGTGTAAGCCTAACACTGCCAAGGATAAAAACATAGAACTGCACCCCTAAAAGAGAAAAATGTGCCCCAAAACAAGTTTTCCACCCCTCTCTCAAGTTAGTTCCAGCAGATATTTGACGCAAACTTTTTACTTCCTCTCTCTCCCCAATTACTAACCTAAACTTGAGTATGAGACAAACTGATCCACTAGTATCGTAATAGTAGTCCTTGCTGGCTTGAAATTATAGGCCGCTTTTGGCATATAAATATAACAACCAGAGACGCTCCCACCTTCTAACCACCTTACAAAAATAATTAAAAAAACACAGTACATAAATAGAGGATGCCATTAATTGAGCTTACCAGGGTAACTCGGTGTGGCTACCAATTCCATGACTTGAATCTGAATGACCAACTAAGAAATATCCTCCCATGTTTAACCTAATTCTCCTTGCAGTGATTTCCCCAACTATCTCCCTCTCTAGGGTCCCCAAACTGACGCCAAAATCTTCCATGACTAACTAAATATGTAAATATGTTTGAAATTGAATTTAAAAATTATGTTCGTAGGTATGGTCCAAACAACATTTGTATTGTCGATTGCAAATATTTCTATTATTAAATGTTTTCTTGCATTTTTCATTCATTGATTATAGATAGCATCGTTTCATATTTCAAGTAATTAATTCACATATTTTCTTCGAATCAATATTCTTAAAGATAACAAATAATTGAAATATTTTTTTAAATAATGTAGATTTAAAAAATATTAGTATTAATTATTTCCTAAATATGATTATGATTTGAAATTAAATTTGAAAATTTTATTCATAAAAGCTAATAATTTAGTAAAGTTCTCATTTCCCCGTATTATTTTTAAATAGAAAAAACCTATGGAGAATGGTTATAGTTATTGATTAGTTAAATATGGTTATGATTTAAAATTAAACTTGGAATGATGAAATTTAAAATTTTAATAAAAATTTAAAAACATTCACATTTTGACGGCTTTGTCGAGGGTGAATTTTTAGGGCCTTTTCTAGTTAGAAAATAATCTCGCTAAAGTTTATGGGTTGTGACATGGTCTAATGTTGGAAAGAAGAAAATACTTTATGGTATTAAGTGATTCTTCGATAGTTATCTAACAACTCTTAAGTTTAATATTACCAAAAGAGTACAAGCTAAGAGGTATCATAAAAAGGATTCAAGCTCTGAAACCATCTTTCTCCACGATAAACTTTTATCATGTACCAAGGTTGCATAGTTTCGACAAAGATTTTCTTTCTATTGAATGTGTAAAAAAAAAAATGTGTCCTTGTTCACGATGGCCACTTCTCAATTTCTCTAATACTTTAACTATGGAGTTGTTTTAACTAAAAAGGGATATTTTACAGTGGCAAGGGGCCACAAAAATCAAGATGGATCCCACTCCCAAAGTGCATCACGCAAAACATAGTATTAACGCAATTTTCATTAGGCTTGAATGCATAAGCATGAATGAATGATAGAGGAATCTTGCCATTAGTTGATCACCACCATTCTATCATGTAGTCATGTACTCTTGAGCCATTGATGGTGGAGTTGTAGAATAGATTTTATTTTGTGGATAAAGCATTAATCCCTGTATGTATACCTTTGTATTCATTGAAGAAATAATCGATATTAACCGTGGTTAAGGTGGACTTGTTTGATGTGGTCTCACGAGGTATAAAATGAGTGGTTTATCTAGGGGTTCACGAGAAAATACTAGGACAAGAGCCTTAATTCTTTCCATATTCTCAATTCCTTAAAAATTGACATATTTAGGAGATCCATAATTCAACTGCAACCTTTCTTTATTGGTGGTATCCTATAGTAGTCATCTGAAAGTTATTGGGGAGCTCTCAAGACCAATCAATCATTAGTTTTGATGTATTTTCGTAAGGTAATTCAGAATAATTCCATGTCAATTATCATTTCTTCACCGTTAAGAAATAAAAGTGAGGCTTGTTTGGAATATTTTTTTGGCATTGAGATGGTGAAAAGTTTTAATTTGGGAAGTGATATGGAAAATTCAATGCACTATTTCTCCACTTTGGAATCCAGTTAAGTTACCCTTGATGTTGTGGCTCTATGCTTGTCTTACTTATTTGTGTTTTTTCTATGGGGAGAGGCACAATGGCTTACCAATACTTAGTGTTTCATATGTCCCTAAAAGTTGGACACTCATTCATGAATTTATAGTGGGGTAAACCTAGGATATTGGAATTTCTGATGAAGCTATTCCAATAGAATCATTGGAGCAGAAAATGGATAGGTTAGAGAAAAGGTAAGACTTATGTGTATAAAACTAAACCAAGTCTCTATTCTTGTCCTGATAACAATAGAAATATTAGTGGAAGAAAAAACTAAGCAAAGGAAATTAGATAATGAGGTAGATGTTCTTCACCAACAACTAGGGGATGTGTGGGAATCAATTAAACCATTTTATCTTCATATCTACTCTACTACAGATGAGGAAGGTGTTGGAAATGTAGTAAAACTAGATTTTAATCTACCTCTTGTAGTGAAGGATAACTCTAGAACTTATTTAATGGAACATACATCAATTTTTCTATTTATTGTAAGTTTTCTACGATATTGTTGGTCTTTTGGAGAATGTCTATCTCCAAAGGCCCGACAACTATTAGGAATGTTATAACTCAAGTATATATGATATTTTACCATATTAATGATGATATAGGTATTTACAACCTTGAATGGAATTTTAATGTAATCACCTGAACTATAGGCTATGATCGAGGTGCAAAAAATCACTTATTTTCAAACTGTCAATACAATTAGAAAAACAAAAGATGAAATTTTACTTTACTTATTTTTAATGATAAAAGTATTTTTATAATAAAATGTGGTACTTTTTGAAAATATTTATTATTACTTTTTAATGAAGCTAATTTCAATGGGACACAACTTATGGCTGTCAATGGTGTCGATGTCATGACTCTTGTGAATCCCATTCTTACCAATTCTCTGGAAATTTCTTCCTAGCTCTTCCTAGACATACAACAAATCATTTTGTTCTTACTTAGGAGAAAAGTCTCAATTCGAATGATCAGAAGGAAAAGTGTCAAAATGTGGATCAAGATCTTTCTTTTATAAAAAAATTGAATTTCAGACCCATGATTTTCTTCATATTTAGATAATTTAATGCAGATATGGCAGTAGATTGGACCATTTGAGCTCAAAAATTGTGCTTCCCCTAATCCTTTTAACCAAACTTTTCTTTCACACCAATTGTTTCCTTTCAACAGTCATAAGTTTGTATAAATTTTATGATCGTGCTTCCATGTTGTGACAATTCCTCCCTCGTTGAAGTTCCTTCACACTTCAACATACCCCTGAGTATCATGCAATTATCTTCCTTGGATGTAGATCTTCCAGACTTCTCCATACTCCTAACTATCGTGCAATTCTCTTTCTTCAATGAAGCCCCTTTCTGTAGAGTATTTTATAATCTAGTACCCACTTTCAACCAGTGGTGGTAGTAAGTCTTTTACCTTTTCATTCATCAGTGTGAGGTTTGAGGGATAGATTCACCCCGGTGTATCTTCAGTCTAATACAATTCAATATTCCTCGAATCAACTGACCATCCAAGTTTGTGACTTGAACTTCCCCTCCCTTAGAGGCATGCATAATGATACATTTCATAACCAATGTGTTTGAAACTTTCCTCATAACTTCGCGAACTCGCTATCATACAATAGTATAGGGTCTCCTTCTTTGAATTTCTTCTACTTGACGTGTGTGTCATGCCAATATTTATCCATTTCATTTTGCACTTGCTGATGATAGCCTGTATTAAACATGTCCTCTTCAAGAGAAAGAAACATCTCCATCCTTTGCTCCATTGTGTCATGGTCTTCCATGTCTATGAATGTTGCAATTGTCAAGATGGGCACAATTTACTCCATAGGAATGAATTATTCTTATCCATACACCAACCTAAAAGGTGTTTATCCTCTTAATTTATTGCATGTTTTTCTATATGCCCATAAGACTCTTGGAATTCATATATCCTAGTCACTTATGATCACATTGCATAATTTCATGAGTGAACCTCCATAAGCTTATTGAAATCTTCGAAAATCCCATTCACCTAAGGATGATATCATGTAATTTTTTGATGGTACACTTGAAATTATTTAGTCACCACCTTAATGGTCATATGTAAGAAATGTAAGCCCCTGTCAATCATTGAGTTCTTTCGACACCCAAATTTCGACAAAATATATTGAAATATGAATTTTGTGATGGCATCTTTACTGTAGTTCTTTAGTGGTTTTTCCTCATTCCACCTGATCAAATAATCTGTTGTTGTGATTATATACCTTGCACTACAATTCTTTCCTAGTGGGTTAATATGTCCAACAAATTCAATACCCCATTTATAAAATGCTTGTAACTTCACCAGCGGATTCAATGGAATTTCATCTCTCCCATTGGGTCTTCCTGTTCTTTGACATGCATCACAAGCTCAAAAAAACTACTTTTCATCCTTATGGAATGTGGGCCACCATAGCCCAACTCTCAAAATATTCTTCATAGTGGTCTTCCCTGCATAATGTCCTCTTGCAACTCCTCCATGAGCTTCTTCCAAAACACTCCTCCTTTCATTCTTGGAGACATATCAGCATAGTATTTCCTCTGTTCCTAAATTATACAAATGTCATGCAATCAATGAAAAATTACCTGACTTGACTACCATATCCTTGTTCTGTTGTCTAGTGTACTCCAAAAGCACCATCCCTATCATAAAAAACTAAACAATATCCCTGAAGTGATCATCTGCAACCCTTATTGTGAATAACTATGCATTTGGCAGGTTATCCTTAATGCTTGCTAGTTCTTCACCAATTTCTTTCATTGGTAGATGATCAAGCCCAACATTCAATCTTCCTCGCTTGAGTATATCTTCAAATTCATACTCCTCAAACAACAACAAACACTAACATTTATTTCCTCCTCAAATAGGCTTATTCACCAAATAATTCAGCGCAAAGTGATTAATAAACATCTTGAAGTCTACTAGGAATAAATAATGCTTGCACTTTTGTAATGCATAGACCATAGCCAACCCTTCTCTTTCTATCTTTGAATCATTTTTCTCTACCTTGGAAAATTTTCTTCTTGCAAAAGTGACGGGTTGATCAATATCTCCTTGTCCTAGCTATGAAAATATTGTACCCAATGTTATGCAAGAGGCATCGACATGTACATGAAATTCCTTATTCTAGAACGAGAAAACTAGAATGGGTGGAGTCACAATTTTTTCCTTCACTATGTTGAGAATATTTTTGAATTCCTCATCCTGGTAAAACATAACATATTTCTTCATTAACTGCTCCATCAGCATAGTTGTCTACACATATGCCTTTATAAACTTCTTGTAGTATCCAATGTGTCCAAGTGTCGTACGTAATTTCTTCACTGTCTTAGGTGGCTCCAGGATTACAATAGCAGAAATCTTCGTAGGATATACCAGAAATCCTTTCTTACAAACAAAATTCCCCAATAGTATACTGAAAGTTATACAAAATATGCACTTACTAAAATTCAACGATATTTAATACTGTCTACATGTATCCAACATCAATCTCAAGCTCGAAACATGGTTATTCAACATCCCAAAGACTTTCCAATAATTAAAGTAAACCTCAAAAAATTGGGTATATACTCCTTGAAAGTTGAAACTACAACTCTAGAAAATATGGCAGGATAAATATTCAAACTAAAAGGCATCACATCGTATTGGTAAAAACCCCACTTAATGGAAAAAGTTGTCTTATGTTTATCTTCTCACGTAATTTAGATATGATGGTAACCTAAAAAAGCCATTTGTGAAAGAATAATCCTTCTCTCCTCTGACTTTGTCCAACACTTCTTTGGTGAATGGTGTGGAAAAGGGGTCATGCACACATGCATCGTTCAATTTCCTTCGGTCCACATATATTCAGATCTCACCCTTTGTTTGATTTTCGAGAACTACCATAGGATTTACCCATTCAGATTCTTTGACCAGTTCAATGATCCTTACTTTGATCATTTTTTTTTATGATGCATTCACATTTTCATTGTATTTTGGATTCAACCTATAAGGTCTTTTCTTTACTGGCTTCATGTCACGTTTTAGAGTAATCCTCAAAACTCCTATGTCTCCGATGATACCCTTTAATTTACAAATTTTTACGGGGAATAGTTCTTGATACTCGTGCACCAGCTTTTCATGTTTTCTAATCGTGTCTTCATCCCAATAATCTCCGATCAGTGCAAATTTTGGGTCTTCTTTTGATCCAATATTCACCTTCTTTTAGTACATGGGTTGTATTATGTCGGGGATTTTAGGCTCTGTTCCAACAAATTCGATATGTCCTTCTGAGTTTGGGATAAAAATATTCTATGGATCCTCATAATACTCTTCCACTATCATATTATAACATTTCAGTGCGTGTTTCAATTGCGTGATCTAATCAGGCTGCATTTAGGTGAGTGCAGTTGTGGTCTTTAAAATCGTTGCTCCAACTTCCTAAAGTGCTTCATCAATGAATGAAAAAAAGGTGAAAATATGAATTTGGCTTACACTTTTTGCTAATTTTTGAGAAAAAATATCATATTTAGAATTTCTTCAACTTTCTGCAAGCCAAAAAATTTTCTGTTTAGAATTTCATTTTACAATAAAAAAAAACTTGTGAGAAATTTTATTAGCTTTCTAGTACTTATTTTTTAGAATTTTTTTATTCAAATTTTGATATGTCGACATAATAATTCTTTGAGTGTGTGTTCTTTAACAATCAAAGAATTCATAAATATTCATGTTCAGATGCATTGATGTATTCTTTGAAAACTTTTTGTTTTTGAGAAAAAAATGTGTTACAACAATATAGACAAAGTCTGCTTTGGTATCA
This sequence comes from Pinus albicaulis, assembly GCA_034641835.2. NCBI lineage: Eukaryota > Viridiplantae > Streptophyta > Pinopsida > Pinales > Pinaceae > Pinus > Pinus albicaulis. Next base: position 1,346,701,633 of record CM076584.1, on the reverse strand, counting down.
TTATATTTACGAAACTAACTGTTGCATATGATAATTACTAGAAATTTTTGAACTGAACCATTATGAAAAAAATGCATATTTTGAATATATTTTAGCCTGTGTCAATTTTCTCAACAGATTAGTTATAAAATAAAAATCTAAAAACTACCCCTTAAAGACGATGGACCAATGTAATGCAACATAAAATTTTCAATTTCTTTTACAATGTATTTTAGGAGATACAAAATTTTGATTTCACTAAATCACAATTAAATTCAGAAATTAATAAATATCTATGGAATAAAATATATATTTCCTGAAAGTAGATTGAATTCTAGAAATGCTAGTCTTGGTTCTGAAAGTTAATTCATAAATTTTGATGGAGTTTAACAATTCAAAAGTTGAAGAAACATGTTCAAAGTTGAGTTGCAGCATAGTTACAGACGTTTTAGTTTGGGCAAACTTTGTAACATTTCAGCCGAATTTTTTTTACTGCTCTGTCTCGTTAGTTTTAATGACAAAAAATTTCGGCCGAACTTTTGCTTAAAATTTTCGTCAGTTGAAACACAAATTCATTGGATCCCCTACAAAAAAAAAATCGAAAATAGTTGAAAACGAAAATATTATTTCTGCACATTTCTTCATTTGGACTGAATTTGCAAAGGAATATTTTTGGGCTGAATTTGCAAAGGAATTGTTTTACGCTGAATTTGCAAAGGAGTTTTTTTGGGCTGAATTTGGAAAGGTTTTTTGGGCTTAATTTTCAAAGGACATTTTTTGGAGGTATGTTTTAAAGTGACATTTTTTTTAGAGTAAGTTTTTTGGGTTTAAGTAAATCTTTTATAATGATTTTTTAAAGTGAGTTTTTCTCTAAATTTGTAAAGTGATTTTTTTTTTCACGACTTCAAAATATTTTGAGCTTCATTTTTAAAAGACATTTTCTTGGCAGAATTTTTAAAGTAAGCATTTTGAGGTTGAAGTATGTCTTTTATGCTGAATTATTTAAGTGATTTTTTTGAAATTAAATACTTTGTGATGCTTCTTTGAATTAATTTTTTGTCTAAATTTTGATAGTGAGTATTTTTTTAGGATTTTGAAGCAAATTTTTTTATCTTCTTACTAAATTATCATGGGAAATCGAAGAAATTGTAAGAGAAAATATGATTGACCAAGAGATCCTGAGGCTCGTAGAGAAAAAGGGAGAGAATATCGAAAAAAAATGAGAGAAAAATGCTCAAATATTGAAATGGAAGATCAACCGCAACTAGAAGTTGAAACATGTATGTATATGTAAATATTTTAAATGATATTTAAAATTTAACTAACTTGTATTGTGAAACTTAATTTTTATTTGATCAACTAATTTGAAAAATATTTTGCAATTTAAACAAAGAGAGATATTCCTCATAACATTGATGATGAGATATAAAATATTTAAAGATATAGTGAAAGAGATATTGAACCAATGATTGAAGATGTTGAAAATTTTGAAATAAATTCAAGTGAAGAAATTGAATCACCAAGTATGTATATATATGTTGAAAGTGTATTATTTGAATTATATACATTTATTAATTTAAGTATATATTGAATATGTAAACCCATTTTGTACATTTAATTCTAATATGTATAGATGAAATCAATATCGATGATGAGATGTTAGAAAACATTTACACTCACACATATGGAAATAAAAAAGCTAACCATGTTATATGATATCATGTTAAGCACATTATTTATATGTTATTCAAAGATGAAAATGTGGCAGCTCAAGCCCAAATTTTGAAAAATATCTTAACATAAAAGAAATTAAAGGAATATAAGACTTTATTGGGTATTAAAAAATCAAGAAAAGATAAAAAAAAAAATGAAGGAAAATGTGATACAAAATATAAACAGTGCTCTAAAGTCAATTGGAAGGTCTAGAAAGAAAAGTGATTTAGATGCACGTAGATTAATACAAATGGGAGTTGTCTGATCAAGGACCAAATAGAATCGTTTGGTAAAATCTATGGCATAAGCATTAGGTAGCTCACAAAAAAATTTGCACAAACAACAAAAATTTCTATTGGAAATAGATGTAAATGATGAACTCACGTGTTGGATAGTTATTTTTAGGCAACCATACAAATATATACATGGAGAAGATGTTAGAAAAACAATATATGAATATTGGATGAAAAAATCATGTGTTTCACCAAAAGAAACGGATGTGCTGTGATGAAGAATAGCATGAAATCAGTACGAAGAACATGCAAAACATATCTTGTACACCACTGAGATAGAGTTTTTCAACAATTTCATAGAAGATAATCTTGAAATTAATGTCTCAAAAAATTCTTTTGTGCAACAAAAACCATGGTATGTTAAACCTATCACTCTACGTGACACTTGTTGTTGTCATTATCATTTCAAATTTCAGTTATATTATGACACATTCCTTAATTTTGGTAAATCATTTTGGAAAGATTCACCTCCTTCCACTATCTATGATATCATATCTCAAATTATATGTGCAAGAGAAATCCATGAATTATTTTACCAAAAGAAATATTTTTGTGGTAAAAAATGCGATGATTGTGGAAACTTGACATTATTTCACAACAAATATCGTATAAATATAAATGATCAATAATTTTCCACCGTAAAATTGAAATGGAAGATATATGAATATATTCATACATGGATCGGTTCAAGTAGTAGTACATGTGCTAAAAGAATTGATTTACAAGGAGAAACAAATTTTGTGATATAATTTTTGAGAAATTTTGAGGAAAAAAATTATAAATACACAAAGCAATCCCATAGATCTCGATGGTAGGACTTTAAATTAAAAAAATCCCATGAATTTTTTCCACCAGGGACCATTTTGTTAATAGTTGATTTTGTAGATAATTACACATTTGTTGCACAGAACAAAATACAGAGCGAATACTATGATTATGACCAAGTCTCCATGCTTTTCCATATTCTGTATAGACATGCTGAACAAAATGTTGATCATACAGAAAGCACCAGTGAAAATTGATATGTTGTTAAAGAATATTACTTTTATATCAGCGACGATAGTACAAATGATACATATTTTGTAAAACATTGTTTTGAAAAGATTTAACACTCATTGAAAATTCGTGAAATAAAATTCAATTAACATTGGATATGGTAAGATGGATGCGTAGGTAAATTCATATCTTCATGATCATTCTTTTGGTTGTGTCGTCTTCATATAAAAACCTACATTAAACATTGTTGGAAACACAGAAAATGATGCTGTAGGGGCTTGTATAAGAATATCACTTCGAAGATATGAAATTGACCACTCTGTACACTAATTTGTATGAGTTGAAAATTTTGTTCAATGGTGCATCGCTGCACTAATCCATGAGACTAACCAGTCAAGGGAGGTACCAAGGTACATGTACATCTATATACAAATTAACTTGCATATATGTATCGATGTAAAACTTTTATATACATGATCTAATTTTTATTAATTTTCTAATTTTAAACATTATTTATCACAATGATTATCTTTGATTGTATTTTGAATAACATATTTATATTTTTGATTGAATTTTCCATATAGGTTTTTTTGGCATATTGGGGTCCAATATATAGATAGGTCAATTGGAAATGATGTTGAAACAATAAAAGGGACTCAAAAATTTAATTCAATTAAAATAGAGTAGTACCAAAATGTGTTTGCATTTGATAAAAAAAATATTCTAGTTTTTGTCGTGTTTTCATATACAACACAAAATCTAATGATGTTTGTGAAAAAAAAATGTATGTAAAATATTGGCAATATACAGAACTAAATACAAAGGGGAAAATTTTTGTTGCAAAATCTGAAGAAATGAAATCAGAGGAGCCTATAGTATCATCTGAAGGTGATAGAGTTTATGATCTTGTTAGAGAAGGTAACATTTCAATTGCTTTCAAATTATAGAGATCTAAAAATAGATAATAATTTATCAAGAACACATGTTAATTTTAAAGTTAATTTTTCGTGTTAATTATATGATCTTAATTTATGTAAGTTTTTTTTATTGTGCAGGATAATTTTTTGTTTAAGTTGCACCTACTAACAATGTAGAAAATATGAAGTATTATTTGATGTGTTGCATTAAATGAAAGATGAAATTATTGGAAAACTATGATGATAACGAGTTTATATATGAGAGAATGTATGTTATACTGAAAGGTTATTTTTTTCAAAAAATTCATCAAAGTCAACATTACATTTACTTTGAAGACTATGAACCTGATGTCATAAGTTGTCAAAATAGTCAGTTATTGTGTGAAGCAAGCATAAAGTTGATAGAATTTCAACCAAATAAAAATTTTAAAATTAACAAATGGAAAATTCCAAAGGCTGATCATGAACAGATAATTGAAGATGGAATTCCATTAGAATTTTTTTGATTGAACCGCCCAACAATTTCTTCTCCTTGGATTCATCTTTTATAACTTACCGAAATCAAGTAGAAATTGTTATCATTTTTTGTGCATTATTAAGTTTTACATTATTATAATATGTATATTTTATGTAATCTACAAGTGTTTGCACATGTACATTGTTTTTTCACATGCACACAGGTAATTTATACACATGTAAACATACATGTATATTCTATGGTGTTAAATGATTTTTATACATTCTCTGGTACATTTTATGTCATTATGTCATTATTTCCAAATGTTCATGTATCTAGTATATTTGATATAATATTTTGTTTTAGACAACTAAAGAAAACTATAATATTCATTCTTAAATGCAAAATTTGTGGTGCATGTTTTTTAATTTCAAATTTACTATCAATTGATATCCATAGTAGCCTTTCTATGTACATTAATGAAAAATGTTGTGTACTAGATATTTTTTAATGCAATTTTAATATCTTATGATTTTTTAACACATCTATGTACACCTAGAATTTTATGAGTGTATTTAGATATAAATATATATGTATTTTATATTAAAACATTATAAGGATGATTTCAAATTCAAAATGTATGAATTAAATGCAAATTTTTCTTTCATTGCTACATATTCATGAACTTAAATATATATGTATTTAACCCAAGTAATACGTAAAACCATACATGATTTTTTTAAATGACACATCGTCATGTGAAAAATTTACACCTAAATATCACCTTTCATAGATGTATGTCCTAATTAAATAACATTCATACATGTTCAAATTCATTTAACATGTACCACATCTATTTTGTAATTTTCAATTTCAGTCTAGATTCATTTTAAATAGAAGATGAAAAAACAACTTGAGCTTTAAAAAAAAAAAATTAATCTAAGATTGAATCTAGAAGTTAATCTTATAAAAATTCATCATGTATTCAAAATGTAATGTTACTAAATTCGGTTATGTACTTCAATCATTGTTACATATTCATGAACTTAAATATGTATTTAACCATTTACAATCGTTTTAAATGAAACATGATAATGTAAAAAATGTACACATAAATATCACTTTTAATATATGTATGTCCTAATTATATAACATTCATACATACATTCATATTCATTTAACATGTACCACATGTGTTTGGTAATTTGAAATTTCAATCTAGATTCATTTTAAATAATAAATGGAAAAAAAAATCAACCTTTAAAAACAAAAATTTAATCTAACATTGAATCTAGAAGTTAACACTTTAAAAATTCATCATCTATTCAAAATGTAAATTTATACCTAAATGAATTTATGTACTTCAATCATTGTTACATATTCATGAACTTAAATATGTATTTAACCATTTATAATTGTTTTAATTGACACATGATGATGTGCATAATGTACACATAAATATCACTTTCAATACATGTATGTCCTACTTATATAACATTCATACATAAATTCAAATTCATTTAACATGTACCACATTTGTTTTGAAATTTTCAATTTCAATCTAGATTCATTTGACACCTATGTACACCTAGAATTTTATCAGTGTTTTTAGATATACATCTATATGTATTGTATATTAAAACATTATAAGAATGATTTTGAATGCCAAATGTATGAATTAATTGCAAATTTTATCTCATTGGTACATATTAAGGAACTTAAATATATATGTATTTAACCCAAGTAATATGTAAAACCATATATGATTGTTTTAAATGACACATGCTCATGTGAAAAATTTACATGTTAATATCACCTTTAATAGATGTATGTCGTAATTGTATAGCATTCATACATGTTCAAATTCATTTAACATGTACCACATGTGTTTTTTAATTTTCAGTTTCAATCTAGATTCATTTTAAATAACAATGACAAAACAACTTGACCTTTAAAAACAAAACATTTAATGTAAGATTGAATCTATAAGTTAACATTATAACAAGTCATGATGTATTCAAATGTAATGTAAATAAATGTGTTTATGTACTTCAATCATTGTTACATATTCATGTACTTAAATATTTATTTAACCATTTATAATTGTTTTAAATTACACATGATCATGTGCAAAATGTACACCTAAATATCACTTTTAATATATGTATGTCATAATAGTATAAAATTCATACATACATTCAAATTAATTTAGCATGTGACACATGTGTTTTGTAATTTGTAATTTCAATCTAGATTCATTTTCAATAAAATTTGACAAAACAACTTGAGGTTTAAAAACAAAACATTTAATCTACGATTGAATCAAGAAGTTAACATTATAACAAGTCATCATGTATTCAAAATTTAAATTTGTAAATAAATGCATTTATGTACTTCAATCATTGTTACATATTCATGAACCTAAATATGTATTTAACCATTTACAATTGTTTTGAATGCCATGTGATCATGTGCAAAATGTACACCCAAATATCACTTTTAATAGATATATGTCCTAATTATATAGCATTCATACATACATTAAAATGCAGTTAACATGTACCACATGTGTTTTTAAATTTGAAAATTCTATCTAGATTCATTTTAAATAGAAAATGACAAAACAACTTGAGTTTAAAAGAAAAAATATATAATCTAAGATCATCTAATTTAATTCATTATAACAACATGTGATCATTTCTTGAAAATGTAATGACTAAATGCAAATGTACTTCAATCATTGCTACGTATTCATGAACCTAAATATCTAAAACCATATACGATTGTTTTAAATGACAAATGAGCATGAAAAATGTAGCTAAATACCAGCTTTAGTACACATCCTAATTATGTAACATTTGGACATGTTCAAATTCATAAAATGTACCACATGTTTTTTATAATTTGTAATTTCAATCTATATTAATTTTAAATAACAAGTGACAAAACAACAAGTTTTAAAAACAAAGCATAATATAAGATCATCTAAGTTAACATTACATAACAGCATGTGATCATATACTGAATGTAACAACTATCCAAAATTTATATCATGAAAAATAAAACTAAATATAAAAATGTATAATGTTACATGTATCAAGTTTCATAGAAAAATAAATCTGAATGCATAAATAAAACTATCTATATAGAAAAGTACATAATATTATCTATGAAATAAAATGTTGCACTTGCATCAATCAAATAGAGAATTTGGATGTAGTGTATTATCCAGAAAAATCCTCAGCCTCCTTCTTCTATCATATGAAGAATGGGGAACCTACACAATGTGTAAACAATAAAATTAAATGTTTTAAAATTGTATGAGAATGTATAACTTCATAAAAAAAAATGAAAAAAAATCATGCAATACCTCTTTTATTTCCCCCTCCATTGACCCGTGTTGGCCCTAATTCCATGCATACATATATAATTACACATGTATAAGAAATTTATATTAAATTTATTAAAATTAAAATTTAATGTTTTAAAATTGAATGAGAATTTATAACTTCAATAAAACAAACTAGATGCAAAAAAAATAAAAAATCATGCAATACCTCATGTAGTTCCCCCTCAATTTTCCCGTGTTGACCCTAATTGTATATACATATATATGTAAACATGTATAACAAATTTATATTACATGTATTAAAATTAAAATTTAATGTTTTAAAATTGAATGAGAATGTAGAACTTCAACAAAAGAAACTAAATAAAAATAAAATCATAAAATACCTCATGTAGTTCCCCATCCATTGTCCCATTTTGGTCATGCATCAGTGCATCCTCCACGATAAAATGTAAAATATACACGTGTATATATATATATTAAAAATTTTCAAATTAAAACTCATAAAATAATTCAATAATATCAAAAAAAAAGTTAGACAAAGTATTGTTCAAATTGTCTGGATGTTGCTATCTTCATGATACACTCCATCGCTAAAGTCCTTGGAGAACGGAAATAATCTCCACAAACCTAAAATTCAAAAAAAAAAAATTGTAAATAACTTAAGATTTATATCTCATTTTTTAATGAAACTTTCACTTCAATTTATAGCTTGAAACATAAGTGAAGAATTGAATACTTGCAATGGTGGATTTGACACATCTCCTAAAAGGGAAGAAGAGGGTGGCTCCATTACGAACACAACGGACAGAATCAGAATCTGTTAACATTTAATTATATACATACATCTGTACATAATGACTTATTTTAAAAATATGTCATCATGATACCGATATAGTAATATAGAATAATAATTGTACATCAACATCATGAAAACTTAAAAAAACACTAACATTTCCCAACATGTCATTTTGATTGCGAGAACATGAACCTTTGACAGTGATATTATCAAATTTTTCATTCATCAACCGTGTTAACTGCAAATGGTAAACATGTGATAATTTTTTCTGAGATTAACATACAGAAATAAACATGTATATGTAAATTACAAATTACATTAGAATATTCACCCTAACCATTAACACATCTCGATCCCATGCCCTCTTCCTCGTGAATAATTAATTCCTTCCAACCATTGCAACAATGCTTTACGTATTCTCTAAGCTCTTCAATACTCATATTGTCTATCTCATCATTTGAACTATACACAAAATCAGCACGTGCAGTATCTGGTGCTCTTTATGGATTAAAACTAATATAATTTCTACCAAGTCCTGTCTAAACATTGTCTATGATGGCATCCCTTTCTTCTTGACAAATTTGAGAAGTGGCATCCATCTTTGACCGAAAATTTTCCACATGAAGCATCTAGCTTACCAATGGTGGCTTGGGGTGAGGCAACTCACCATCACACTTAGCACTCGTATGGTCACATAATCGACCATTCCAAGAACCAAAAAATCTAGAAGGAAGGTCATTATAATTGGGTTTCATTCCAAAAAAGAATCTTGCATAACATAATTTTGAAAAATAAATAGGAACCTCAACGTTACATGGTAGTCCTTCATAGGCCTCAAGGTGCCTATCAGACAAATGGCAAGCTATATTAATGTGCTTGAAATATTTCACCTTTAGCATCTTTCTTTTCGGCCCTTATTTAAAATTAAACATAGATTTTTCCATTTATTTTGTAACTTTGTTTTTTAACATCGTCCCATGTATCAGGCCACATTAGTCTTTGCTTTCTTTTCCTCATAATTTCTACGAAATTATCAGTGGTTGGCCCAAGATTTTTTTAAACATCTACAAGTGTGTGTAAAGTGAGTGTAACTATTTCTAAGCTTTCTCAACTCTCAGCAAGGAGTTTCAAAGACATAATATCTTTCTTCAATTTTGAACAAATATGTTCACACCTTTGTAATGTGCATTGTTGGATGTTTGTTTCCCAAGGTAAATCAAGAATTTCAGAAGGATAAATTTTGGTTGATGTACAACCTTCTTCTAGAATATCATATTTTGGCATTCGGTTTTTTGTAGAAACATTATCACCCTCTGCATCCATATAAAAAAATATGTATTTAATTAAAAAAACATGCAAAAAAAATTGTAAAAAAGTTTATTTTTAACCGTAAAAAAATTATCTAAATAATTTAAAAAATTAATAATTGAATTAAAATAATATTCAGATTGATTGGCACCTAGAGATGGCTGAGCAACATCATGCCCACCCTGAGATGGTTGAGAACCAGAATGGCCACCCATTGATTGGACACCACCCATTGGTTGAGAACCATCATGTCCATCGATTGATTTTCCACCACGGGAATGCGTACCACCACCCTCACACGATTGGCCACACCTATTGATTGACCACCAAGGGAATGTGTACCACCACCACCCGCACGTGATGAGAGGGAAGCTTCATAAAAAAATATGAATTTATAATCAATTCAAAAATACATACATATGATTTATTAGATTGTGTGAACCATACCATGATTGCGTGAACCATGGCCAAGCTCCATTGATTTAGTAGATACTATTTTCCTCTGAACTCCTAAAATATGAGATTTATTAAAAATTAATTTAACTCAAAAAAGTGAAAAAAAATCAATTCCCTATGTATACATGTATGTAAATGTAGATAAAATTGTACGTATTCAATGAAAAATCAATTCGACATGTATACATATATGTATGGGGATAAGATTATATATTTAAATCTCATTTAAAAACATGTTCATTAAATATAAATACCATGAACATCCCTCGATAAATGATCACCCTCTCTAGTAGAGCTATGGGATTTTATTGATGTTCGCCTCAAAGAATCACATGCCAAATGATCATCCTCCATGATATATATATGGATATATACAGTGGACATTTACAATTATTTTTAAAATTACTATTTAAAATAAATTCAAAAAATTGATGTAATTTAGTACACAAATGTTGAGGACAAACACAAATGATGTAAAATGAAAATCTTTCAAACAACAAATTGATGTGTAAAATTAACTTTAAACAAACATTTGTTGAATTCTTGCACATTTTAATTTTATAAAACATTATCTTCACCAAGTGGCGGTTACATGGTGGGAGCATACTTGGTATATAATTGAAAAAAACACATGGTCATTAAAAATGACACATTTATAAGTAAAAAACCCGCACATATCAAATATATGTTACAATCTCCATTAATAAATTTTGAAGGAGAGTGTCTCAACACTAATCCATCTTTGAGATATGAATCATCAATAAATTTTGAAGGAGATCGTCTCAAGACTAATTCATATTTGAGATATGAATCTTGAATTAGCATTGATCCATACAATACTAACTCATCTTTGAGAGATGAATCTTGAGTTGGAATTACCCCATACATTAGATCACGGGGCATATTATTAACATTTGCACAATTTATTATACTAAATGATTGAAATTTTATAACAATATTATTCTATTTTCCATGCATTTGTTTTAGTCTCTCCTTTTTAACTTGGTACATGCCTTTCATGTGGTTGCACGCAAGTTCAAAATTGGTTAAAGCTACAATTCCATTTGATCCATACTTTCTATTTTTTACCAAGCCTTTTATCAATGTAATATAATATGCTTCATTATTTGTTGTTCTTACACGTATATTGATTTTTCTTTGGAGGACTTTGTTAGTCACAATATTGCATATCACATATGTAAGAACTTATTTCACTGGATTGGCATAATAAGAAACATCGATGCATAATGTCCATTTTTCAACCATGTTTAGTGGGCTTTTTTATCCCTGGAAAAAAAAAATCGATAAAATATCTTAAATGAACATTTCTTTTAAACACCTTAAATTTTATGGGAGAAATGACATGTACTCTTTCCAAAAACTCTAGGACTGCATTAAAATATGAAAAAACATTTATTGCAAATGCCTTAAATTTTATGGGAGAAATGACACATACATGATTTCCAAGAAACCTAGAAAATGCTTTAAAGTTCATGTGAAAAATGACATGTACATGGTTTCCAAAAACATTAGAAAATGCATCAAAATTTATGGGAGAAATGACATGTACATGGTTAAGTTTATGGGAGAAATGGAATGTACATGGTTTCCAAAAAAACTAGGACCATTCCTGCATTTAGCTATATAATTTTTATAAAGGTGATAGACATGTGATTTTGAAAGCATCCTGGTTGTTAAAAAGGATAGCGGCTTAATGAGTAACAACACATCCTAGTCATTATGGTTGGCTAGGTGATAGTTGACCCCTATGATATGATAGACACATTTAGGTAAAATTTTTATATATATTTTTTTTTAAATGATAAGGGCTAAATGAGTAACAACTGGCGCAAAGATATACCCAAAGATATACTGCATCTACAACCAATTTAACTGCTCAGAAATTTAGAGTTTAAATATACTAATAGCCTGAAGTTGGTCTAATTGTTAGGTGGAGAGGTTTAGTCTCCATAGGTCTCAAATTTGAGAAGTACACCACCGAATTGTCATCTAATTCCTATGGAATGTGTCATATGTTCATATATTGTGACATAACTTTGTCGAGTTTGACCAGTAATTTCATATATAGAACATAACTTTGTTGAGTTTTAGAAGTAATTCTAATTTCAAATGGATTTTGAAAAGGAATGTTAATTTAGGAAATAATTTTGGATGGATGGTGATTTTGTTGTTTGCTTTTTTATATTCTCCAGTGTTCTTTCACATGGTGTTAAAATCTAGAGGTGCATGAAAGAGCATGAAAAATGATATTAAGAAGATAGCATATCCAACTCTGAAAAATATAAAAATATATCATTCATTTCCTTGGCCAGGTATTAGTTCTGTTATGTATAGTACACCCTTCTTGTCACTTATGAAACATATCTGGTCTAGTTTGGTGTCAATATCAAGATCATGTATCCTCTAAAATGTGTTTTTATTTCGTACTTGGAATCATATTCTCTGGTTTACTTTCACAAATGGTTAAAATTTAGAGTTCCATGAGTGATCAAGAAAAATTAGATTAAGCAGAAAGCACATTCAACTCTACAAAATATAAAAATATATCGCTAATGTCAAATGGATTTTTAAAAGGAATGATAATTTACGCAATATTTTCGGATGGATCATGATTTTGTTGTATGTTTTTTTTATATTCTCCAGTGTTCTTTCACATTGTGTTAAATTTAGAGGTGAATGAGTGAGCATGAAAAATGAGATTAAGTGGATATCATATCCAACTCTGAAATATATAAAAATATATCATTTATTTCCTTCTCCAAGTATTAGCTCTATTATGTATAATAGACTTTTCTTGTCAGTCATGAAACACATATGGTCTAATTTGATCTCAATATCAAGATCATATAGCCTCTCAAATGTTTTTTTTAGTTAGTACTTAGAATCATATTGTCTGGACTAATTTCACAGATGGTTAAAATTTAAAGGTCCATGAGTGAGCATGAAAAAATAGATTAAACAAAGAGCACATTAAACTATGCAAATTATAAAAATATATCGCTAATTTCAAATGGATTTTGAAAAGGAATGGTAATTTAGGCAATAGTTTCAGATGGATGGTGATTTTTTTGTCTGTTATTTTATATTCTCCACTCTTATGTCACATGGTGTTAAAATTTAGAGGTGCATGAGTGAGAATTAAAAAGGAGGTTAAGAGGATAGCATATTCAACTCTACAAAATATAAAAATATATCATTTATTTTCTTCACCATGTATTAGCTATGTTATGTATAGTACACTCTTCTTGTCACTTATGAAACATATATGGTCTAATTTGGTGTTAATACAAAAATCATGTGGCCTCTAAAATGTTTTTAGCTGGTACATGGAATTATATTAATTGGTTTACTTTCACACATGATTAAAATTTATAGGTCCATGATTGAGCATGAAAAATTATATTAATCAAAGAGCACACTCAACTCTGCAAAATATAAAAATATATCGCTAATTTCAAATGGATTTGGAAAAGGAATTGTAATTTAGGAAATAATTTTGAATGGATGGTAATTATTTTGTTTGGTTTTTTATATTCTCTAGTGTTCTTTCACATGGTGTTAAAATTTAGAGGTGCACGAGTGAGCATGAAGAATGATATTAAACCGATAGCATATTCAAATCAGCAAAATATAAAATGATATCATTTCTTTCCTTGGCCACGCATTAGCTCTATTATGTATAGTACACTCTTCTTATCACTTATGAATCATATCTGGTTTAATTTGATGTCAATATCAATACCATGTAGCCTTTCAAATTTTTATTAGTTGGTACTTGGAATTATATTCCTTGGTTTACTTTCACATATGGTTAAAATTTAGATGTTCGTGAGTGAGCACGAAAAATTAGATTAAGCAGAGAGAATAGTAAATTTTCAAAATATAAAAAGATATCATTTCAATTCCTGATCAAGTATTAGCTCTTATATTTATATTACACTCTGGCTCAATCCAAACATTATATAGACTTGAGAGCTACTCAAAATGAATTTCTTTAATTGAAAAAAAATCACTTTTCTAATACAAAATTATGTAAATACATACAGATAGACATAGCCACATTTCACAAAGATTAAATAAAAGGACTATGCACCAAGAGATTAACATAGCTTCAATAAATAGACAAAGAGGCACATTTCATAGAGAGATTAATCAACACAACAATGCACCAAGCTGATTTGATGTACAAGACCAGGTAGGTTACATGGTATATTAAATTTTGGCTCAATCTAAAAAAATATATCGACTTGAGAGCTACTCCAAATGCATTTACTTAATTGAAAAAACTAAAATCATTGTTTGATACAAAATTATGTACATACAGAAACATAGATAGAGCCACATTTCACAGGGGTTAAATAACAGGACTATGCACCAAGAGATTAAGAGAGCTTCAAGAGTCACATTTCATAGAGATTTAGAGAGCCACATTTCATAGAGATTAATAAACAAGATTATGAACCAAGCTGATTTATTGTACAAGATCAAGTAGGTTCCATGGTATATTACACTCCAGCTCAATATGAAAAATTATATAGAATTGAGAGCTACTCCAAATTCGTTTCTTTAATTGAAAAAAAAATCATTGTTTTCTAATACAAAATTATGAAAATATAGACACAAAAATCCACATTTCACAGAGATTAAATAACAAGAATATGCACCAAGAGATTAACAAAACATCAACAAATAGACAAAGAGCCACACTTCACAGATATTAATTAGTAGGACTATGTGATGCAGGAGCATCCGAGCATCCTCATTAAAATCATAATTGAAAGATGTGAAAGGAGAAAACTTGGATAGTCATTGTAAACTAGGGCAAAGTTTGTTAAAATGGAACTAAATTGATGGAACTGATAAGGTTAATTAATAGTAATTATTTTCCATGTATGCATGATGAGATATTTAGGGGTTTTCTTAAGCGATCTCGGGAGAAAAATCGTTGATCTTAGATGATACACGCTTTTGAAAATTTTTATAATGATTCTATGTTCTGTGACAAAAAAGGGGAGTGAAAGAATAAAATGTAACCACAACAGAATTTGTGACTAAGAGTGAGATGCCTTAGACTGTAATTGAGTTTTGTATATAATTGAAATACGTGTTATGTGGATTTCTGGGTGTGTGAGTATTGTTTACTTATAGTTTAGATTTATGAGTTCAATTTTGTATTATGATTTAACTAATCGACCATTGATCACTATAAGGATCGATGGTGATCCAATGATAATATCATAATATAAAAGGGGATGTTGTATGGAGCAATGTGAGTTCCATCAATAAGTGGACGATAGCCATTCGATCGTCCATATCGATGGTTAATATTGCCGGAAAACCAAGTACTGGAGGCTTTAACTTTCATTCGAAATATTTCTGAATTGTTTAATTTAGATCGATATTGTTTATTGACTCCATGTGAAATCGTACCCTTTAATAGTTGTGTTCACTGTGAAGTGGAATGGGTAGCTTCTATTGATTAATTAAAGGGATATCAGTTGTTGATGCAAATAAGACATAGTTTGTTTTGAAAGAGTGTGGAATCTGGAAAATTTGAAGAAAAGGGAATAACTGGAGGCATAAGGAGTTCAAGGGAAACCGAAGTAATTGATCTTTGATTTGAAATAATTGCATTGCAGGGAGTTAAAATTTCGAACAGATCTGAAATCCATTAAATAGAGAACTAGAAGTTGTAGAACCACTCGATCAAGGTGCCAGTATGATTAACAGATATCGCGTTTAAATATGCGAGGAGTTTAACTTTCCAAATGGACCCAATATTTATTAATCCAGATTTAATAATTTAAACTGATCACTAACAATTCAATAGATCTAATGGCTTTCGCATCGAGGTTCTTAGTCCAACAGATATAGCATATTTAGATGTTGGTTTTTTGAATAAATTTTTTGGATGCGATATTTTTATAGAAGAGTTTTAAATAATGGTTGATATCCGGGTCTAAAAATACTGTTATGATTTTTGATCCATGTGAGTTAGTATTTATTTGGGTTTCGGCGTTAAGCATTGAAAGTGTGACCACGGTTCATTGGTCGAGGTTTGTGGAAATACGTTGTTTGGTTTTCTTCCGATATATATGTGGGCCCATAACCCATAGTTCCATGCATTATAAAGAAATTTGCAGCTTTGTTATACATTGGAGAAAGGTTGCATGTTTCATATTAATAAGATGACAGTTAAACTACCTTATATTAGTTTATCTTGTCATCACTATGCACCAATCTAGATTAGTTCTTATCCATAAGTTTGAGCAATGGGATCGGTGACCACATATCCATTCCCCCTACCTCCTGCGGTAATCATCATGGGATTGGGTGTTTCCCCTCCCATTTAGGTTTGGTGATGGGTCGGCTGGTAAGCATGGGTAAAATTCTAGCTTAGATGCTTTCACTCAATCAACAGGTGCTTTTTAAACACGCTAAACTGGTGTAGCTTACACTACTGCAAATCAAACTTCTATAAAAATTATGTAAAAAGAGACAAACATACTGAAGACTATCCAAGATTCATTTTGAAATGGGAAGCTTCCATGTGACAAAGGACCACAAATAACCTCTTGTAATGGAAGTACATTAGTGAGAGTGGTAGTTAAAAACTTCATGAAAGGATGTAATTTCACAACTTCTATTTCAATTTTTCCTAAAAGAATGTAATTTCAATCAGGGGGAGATATTTATGGAAGGAAAACTTGGTGAAACAGATATTTCATGGTTCCTGGGGAACAAAGAAATGGGATAGGGAAGTTAAGGGAGGGATAATGGAGCAACAATAAGTAAGCAATCATTTCATTAAGGTCATTGGTTAGGTTAGGTTAGATATATTCCTAGCTTAACATAACCGCATTTCAGAGAGACGATAGTGGATACAGAAACTTATAGATACTGATAATGATAGACACACATATTGGATATATACATATATATACAATTTACAAAATAGCTAGAATATACAGTGGAAAAATGTCCCAACAGCATAAGTATTCCCAGCATAATGAGCAGTAATATTCTGGCATAACCAGGGTGAGATTAAATAACAGGACTATGCACGAAGAGATTAACAGAGCTTCAGTAGAAAGACAAAGAGCCACATTTCACATAGATTAATCAATAGGACTTTGCACCTGGAATTGAGACTAGGAGAAAAAGCATGCCGACGAGGTAGAGAAGACAGCGAGGATGAAAAACGAGTACACCAAGGATGCAGAGAAAACCCCAGGAATCCTACGCAAATCCTGCAAACATAGAAAAAAATTAAAATAATATTAAAATAGGAAACCAACCATAAATAAAAATAAGAAAAAATAAGAAAAACAAAACAACCTCTCATTTACATTTTCACCTTCGCTTTCTCCCTTGTTGGTCCCTACTAGTTCAATATCAGCGCAACACACCTAAACAACAATCGGTCTGAAAATTCGCAGTGCTCTAAATGTTAACAAAACACAAAATTCATTGAAAACTTGTTGCAGTCTAGGGGCCGCTATATTTATAAAAAAAAATTTGGTTGAAACAAAATTATTTCCGAACTAATATTTCAGCCAAAATTTCATTGCCGATTTTCCTATCTCCAGCTAGAAATCTGGTTACCCACACCATGAATGTTAACGGCAAAAACAGTTCGGCCAAAGTAATTTCAAAATTTCGGATGAACTTTCTGAAAGTTCGGCCAAACTTCCAAAAATTTTTGCCGAAATTTTGGCTGAGTGAAATTTTCGGACATGTTTCTCACAAAAGTGTAACCCAGGTTTTCATTTTTACACTGATGCAAAATGTGAACATTTTTACAACTCAAGGTCAATTGTCAGGTATTGTGACTAAAACAGTGGCTTCCATCTAATGAGTGTGATGAACATCAAAAGCCATGCAAGGTGGAATAGTTTCCCTTCTTCCTATGCCTCCCGAACATTCTACAAAAATTCTTGGCAAAATATTTTTCCTAGTTGTATTGAATGCCTTTTATGCACTGTGTAGCTAAAGAAATGATTGGTGCAGGGACTTATGAATCATATTGAAAGCCAAGACCTACGCAACAAATCTAACAGTTTGGTTGTTGATGGTGCTGACAGAAAACCCCTGTGTCTTCTTAACCACTACATAGGTCTCGTTCATATCATCTGTGATTTTTTTCTCTTGGCACTTCCCTCCGAAGGCCTTTACGTGGTTTTCTCCTTGGTATGGTGAGCGTATAATGTGGTAGATAAGCATGTAATAAATGGGGATCTGCGTGCAAATCCATAGGCAATCATCATGCACTAGAGCCAACAATTGTTGTGACCAAATTAGGGAACACTCAAAAGGTTTAGGAGTCAGAATTGCGTAGCCCCATAGCACCTTTCATAGGATCCACCTTAATTATCCCGAACTCTTCATATGGACTTTCTACATATACTGCTATGGTGTGAGCTCATGGAAACTCTGTTTGGTCCACGAAATCCCAATCCTCTTATTTCAGAGAGGGGACCCACCCCACTAGGTCACCCTTGATAGAAACATCATCAAGCAGTAGGGGTGTATGGGTTACTCCCTTAATCTAATAAGGGTCACTAGCAATGTCAACTGATGGCTTCTGCGGAGGCATATATGGAGGCAAATGTGATATGAGATCAACTTCCTCCACAAAACCTTTTTCTGGAATAGTTTCCTCGTGTTCTTCCTCAATATATTTCATTGGTATCTTTTTCCTTTCTACATGGGAAGTCGGCTTTTGTTTTGTGGTCTTCTTGTGCAGGGAATTTTAGGTACTCTACAACTGAACTTTCTTTTTCTTTTGCAAGGCAGTTGGTGTGGGTTGGGCGGTTCTTATGGTATCTGGAACTAAGTGGCCTAAACCTCGTTGGTGCAACATTTCTTCAAGTGGTTCTCATGATACAGACATAAGAGATGGTAATAGGAACAATAACAGAGGATACAATTCAATTGAATTATGCAAGAGAAAAGGGAGTTTTTGTAAGGCTTTATGTCATATTTATAGAAATAGCACAGATTAAACGACCTTAGATATGTTGATGCAACTTCATTAATTCTAAAATGGCTCTAAATATGGTGTAATATCAACCTTAAATGCAACTCAAGACGTACGAAACAAACCTGATAGTTCAGTTGTTGATGGCACTGAAGAAAAACCCATGTGTCTTCCTAACCACTACATAGGTCTCCTTCATATCATCTCCGATTTTCTTCTCCTAGTACTTCCCTCTGAAGGCTTTTGCGGGGTTTTCTCCTAGGTAGGGTGAGCCTATAATGTGGTGGATGAGCATGTAATCAATGGGGATCTGCATACCAAGCCATAGGCAATCATCATACACTAGAGCCAACAATTGGTGCATATAACTATCATTTATATTGCTGCGACCAATGTGGGGGACATTCAAAACGTTGAGGAGATGGAATTGTGTAGCCCCATAGCCCATTACATAGGCTCCACCTTAATTATGTTGTAGTCTTCATAAGGGACTTTCTACATATATTGCTATGGTGTGAGCTCATAGAAACTTTGTTTGGTCTGCCAAATCCCAATAGTATAATTTCATATAGGGGACCCACCCCACTAGGTCACCATGGATAGGAATTTCCTCAAGTAATAGGGGTCTATGGATTACTGCCTTACTATAATCAGGGTCCCTAGAAATGTCCACTGACGGCTTCTACAGTTGCATATCCGAAGGTAGATGTGATATGAGATCAACATCCTTCACAAATCGTTCTTCTACAATAGTTACCCCAGGTTCTTACCCAGTATGTTTCATTGGTGTATTTTTCCTTTCTACGTGGGAAGCAGGATTTTTTTTTCTGGGTCTTCTTGCACAGGGAATTTCGGGTACTCGAAAATTGTCCTTTATTTTTCTTCTACGGTACAGTAGGTGTGGTTTGGGTTGTTGTCATGGTATCTAGATATAAGTGGCCTAAACCCTGTTGGTGGAACATTTCTTCAAGTTGTTCCCATGATATAGACATAAGATATGGAAATGGGAACAATATCAGAGGAAACAATTCAATTGAATTATGAATAATGAAAAGGGAACTTGTGTAGGCCTCCATGCCGTATTTATAGCAATTTCGCAGTTTAAAAAACCATATATATGTTGATGTAGGTCCATTAATTCTAAAAATACTCTAAATTGGTGTAATATCAACCTTAAATGCAAGTCACCCACTCCTCTAAACAGTAACAAAGCTATAATTTCTATATTTACTATTCCAACGGCTAGTTTCTAGCCTGCCTCTGGCTGCAACATCCTCTGGGTGCAACCTTGGTGTTGGCTTCGCAGATACCTGTGCTCCCTTAAAATTCGACGCACAAAGGCTTGGAAAGAATTTTTATAACATCTGACAAACTTATTTAAATTCATTCACCCTATTACGACTATCTTTTGCTCATATATTAATTTAGCACATGCGGGATTAGGGTCATCCCTATGAGGTTTTAGGCGACTACGATTAATATTTCTGGGAAGTCATTCAAAATTCAACTTAGCCAATTGTAAATAACCTCATTCTGTAATTTATTTGATAATATAGGGCCTAATCTAGTGAATATTTAACTTCCATGGAAAGTGCGAAAACTTGTTGTCATAGATTAACACAAAATCATCATTCTAGAATGTCTTTTGTTTTATATGTCGATGACGCCGAACCTTTTCTTGTGCCATATACAACTATTGGTGGAAACCAATAATGAATCTATATTCCTCTAGCTCAACAAGCTACGAAAGATGATCCACCATAATGTCTTTATAAGTCAACCATGTTGGTTGTGGCTATGATACGGAGACTAGGGACAATTTATTCCATAGGCATAATGGCCTTCTATCCATAGACCCTCCTGAAAGTTGTTTCTCCCATCAAATTCTTTCACATTTTCCTATATGCCCATAGAAAAACTGGTACATGCACATCCTAGTTATTGCAATTGGCATTGCATATCTTCGTGAGCGCATCCTCCAGAATCTTGATGAAGGATTCTATGGTTCCATTCACCTGGCGATGATAGGGTGTACTCTTCTGATGATATATCCTAAATTATTATTTCAGTGCCTGAATGGTCTCATTTAGGAAATGTGTACCTTGGTCACTCATCAAAATTTTGGGGCGCCAAAAACTCGTCAAATATTCTCAAAGATAAAGTGTGTAGCCATCTCCTTTTTGTAGCATTTCCTAGGTTGAGCCTCCACCCACATAGTAAAATAATACATGGCAGTGATGATGTATCGCACTCCATTATTTTTCCCTCGAGGGTTAATTGACCCTAAAAAATCATTTTCCTACTTGCCGAAGGTCTCCAAGGTTACTTGCAGTTGTAGTGGCATCTTGTCTCAGCGGAAGGGACTTCTAGTCCTCTAACATACATCAGAAGAACGACATTATTCCTTGGAATAAATGTGCACAGTAGGCCACCAAAAACAAGCCCTTAATATCTTTTACACAGTCAGTTTACAAGCATAGTGACCACCTGTAACACCTCTATGTGCTTCTTCCAATATTCTAGGTCTGTCGAACTCATGAATATATTTTCTCAAAACTTCATTATCTCCCACCTTGTAAAATTGACTTACGATCAAGGTGAAATATGTTTAGCACAATACCAATTCTTTCTTATACTTGGTTGTATATTTCGTAGGCATAAACCTAGTGGTTATAAAATCGATGATATCAAAAAAATTCTCATTAGCTACCTTAATAGCGAACAACTGTGCATCTGCTAAACCGTCATCCAAATTAGCTGGTTCTTAACCATATTCAATGCATAACAAGTGGTCTGGTCCTTCATTGAACCTTCCCAACTTCAGAATAACCTTGAAATCGTATTCTTGGAACCAAAGGATCCACCTACAGATCTCCCCCCCCCCCCCCCGCCCCCCACAACATAGGCTTGTTCATAATGTATTTCAAAGCAGAATGATCTATGAACATCTTAGAATGACCTCTAAGCAAATAATGACATAATTTTTGTAGCACATACACCATGGCTAGCCCTTCTCCTTTTGTGGTTGAATAATTTCACTTAAATTTTGAAAAATTCCAACTTGCAAACACAATTAGATGATCAATATCTCCAATACTTGATTGCACTAATACAGTTCCTAGTGTGATACATGAAACATCAACGTGTACATGGAATTCCTTTGACCAATCTGGGAATACCAATATGGGTGAAATTACCATCCTTTCTTTAAGTATCTCCAGACTATTCTGAAAATCCTCATCCCAACAAAAAGTGGCTTCCTTTTTAAACAACTTCTCCATCAGCACAGTGATATGTTCATAAGCTTTAATAAAATTTCGGTAATATCTAGTATGTCCCAAGATAGAGCATAGCTACTTCACAT
This sequence comes from Pinus albicaulis, assembly GCA_034641835.2. Lineage (NCBI taxonomy): Eukaryota > Viridiplantae > Streptophyta > Pinopsida > Pinales > Pinaceae > Pinus > Pinus albicaulis. The sequence goes on along the minus strand of CM076584.1, from coordinate 1,346,679,001 downwards.
TGTTATCAAGATTAATAATGGCAATGATTTTGGCTGGATCGACCATAAGTACGTATTTAGAGACAATATGTGCGATCAAGATACCGAAAGGGACACATAATATACATTTCTTCAAGTTCAAAGTAATCTCATACTTATGACAAGTATCTAGAATTAAGCATGAGTTAGAGACATGTTTCTTCAATAGTCCAAATATAGTCCAATCATCAAAATATACTTATAAAAAATTATGTATATAATATTTCAAGGTACAAACTACTACGCACGAGAATATGGATGGCATGTTCTTCAAACCGAATGGTATTACAATATATTGGAATGAACTTCATTCCATTGCAAAGGCAGCCTTTCTCTAGTTGATAGGTGTGATCCTTTTCTGGTGATACCTTGAAAAGCCATCGGTAAAATAATACACTTCCTACCCTCCTACGTTGTCCAAAACATCATTTGAGAATGATGTCCAAAAGGGATCATGCACACATGCATCATTCAATTTTCACAAGTCGACATAGGTCATGATTTCATGTTTTGTATTCTTTTCTTGGACTACCATGGGAGTCATCCAATCTGATTCCTCCACTAGCTCAATAATTCGTACAACAGCCATATTTTCTAGCTCTTCTTTGACACTTTTATTAACCTTTGGATTCAATATGTATGGGTGATGCTTAATGGTACTAACATCAAATTTTAAGGTGATATTCATCACACCAAGGTCTCTGATAATCCCTCTTAGCTAAAAAAAATAGTGGGGAACAACTCGTGATATCCAGTGAGAACTTCTGCAATTTTTACCATAATATATTCATCCCAATACTCCCATATATTGGAAAAATTAGGCTACTGGCTTGTCCCAATATTGAATTTTCTAGTCTTAATAAGTTTATTAGCATCTAGAAATTCAATCTCAGGTCTAGTGACTTCATGCCACCCCTCAGGCTTAGGAAAGTTAATGTTTCGTGGATCCTCATCATTTTTTTCAGCCGTCACATTATGACATTCAAATGCAACATTAATTTGTGCATTCCATTATGGTAGGGGTCGTACTAATTTTTCCTTTGGCACATCAAAAATAGCGTCTCAAAAATCCTGCAATGTATCATGAATGCACTAGAATCCACTTTCAAAACTAAAAGTAAAAATGAAGATCTCTTTCAGCACAACCCATTCGGTAGTACCATGTCGTAGATCAATCTCCAGATAACAATTCATGGGTACCTTGTCCAATGTATGAATGAATATGTGAGCCCATTCTGGCTATCTCTCATCTCCCCAAATTGCAGTCCAATTGGCTAAATGATTTCGCGGGTCATATGTGCCTAAATATTTTTCTTTCATCCAGGTGTTCGGACTTCCAAATCATATTATTAACATTCAATGACATTCCCTCCAATAAACAATGTTTTCTTTGTTGGTTCCCACCAACGCATTGAGGTTTAGTGCATAACTAGACAAAGTGCATGGAATCGTTGTTCCTTTGGAACATCCCTTCCAAATGCATCTAAAAATATATTGACATCTCCTATACTATCATAGTGGAACAATTCACGTACCTCAGAGGATATACAATAGAAAGATTTGGTTACCCAATTACAGTGCAGAGTGGATACTTCATGTAAGGAGTTTCGCTAGTGTTCTACTTCATCATATAAGGTTGATAAGCATGAAATATATTTTTCCCAACTATGTAGGCCATCTGTCGTGGGATTTATCCAATCCTCATCCTTCATGGTTAATTTGTAGACATGATAAATATCTTCATCTACATATTTATCATGCACTAGCTCTATATATCCTTCTCCTTTTGGAGGATCTAGGGGGGCCACAACCCTTGTCCAATTTTTTTCAAACACTATGCTCCTGGACTTGAGGTTAATAATAGCATCCATGTGAAAATATAAATATAGACCTAGTAGCAAAGATATGGATTTCCATCATCAACAATTTCAATCACTTCAAAGTCAGAAAACACCTCGACTCCTTCAATTTCAACTACTACTTGAGAGAGGTTGCCCATTGAGATATTGTTCTGTTGGTTAATCATTCATAGTTGATTTGAAGAAAATTTTAGCTTGGGTTCTCCCATTTTCTACCATGTATGTTTAGGTAGTACATTTCCATCGAATCTTGATATCCATAATATCTTTATCCATCTCAAAGTATCCTATCTGAGTAGTTAAGAACATCTCTTGCCTAGTTCTTTCTTTTTTCTTATGGATTTTTTTGAGAGACCTTTGTTACGTCCGAGGTTGGTCATTTTTGGTGTGGTTATAAATTAATTTTTGAAGGTTTTAAACCTCCTTGTTATTTTGTAGAGGCTTGATACATGCATGCAACAACAATTTTAGTTCAGTAGGACCAATCTCATATTTGATATTTACAACAGGCCTAGTCAGTATTTTTTATGTCGACGTACTAGGGTCCAAAAAATTATTCTTTGCTTCAGTAAAAGTATCCTTTTCATTTTTCAAGTCAAATCCTTCCTTCTTCCTAGGGGAATTCCAGACCCATACATCTATAATAGGTTTATTTCCTTCTGCCTTGTCTGCACTAGTTGTTGCACCAATTCTGGTTATAATATTAACATTGTATTATTCGTTGCATGGTTCTACACTCGTCATCTAAACCTTTTGTGTAGGTGTCTCAGTTCTCTTTTCCTAAATTTTCGCAAAGAACACTGAGATATATTCAATTAAGTGGTCAAACTACTGAAAATACGTACAATATGGATGTATTGGGTTTTGGTAGACGTGTGCGAAGTGGCCAAATTCTCCAAAATTATAACAGATAATATGGCCTCTTCCACGACTAGATCCTCCTCCTCTTCCATGACCACGACCCCGAAATCCCCCTTTCCAAGAGGGTGATTCAGGAAAATCTGGGCCTCTAATTTCTGACTACATTCTATAGGAAGAAAATTTTCAGTCATTAGGTCAAAATTGTAACAATTCTTATCAGCATGGCCTACAAACTAATAAAAGGTGTTATAACTATTGGGGATTCTGAATTTATTTCTCCAACCTATGATAGTAGTCTGGAGGGTGTTTTCCAGCTGATTGACATATTGTACATCATATTTTAGGGCACTTGGCCCAACCCCTAGATTTGGCTTGATTGCGGTCGGTCCTCCAACTGCCTGATATTCACCATATATTGGGCATTGTTCCATGTAATTTCCTTCAACTTTGCAGCACACACACCATACCTCTACACCCACATCCTTTCCATTATCCTTATGAAAATTTTGTAGTTATAAGCTTAGGGTAGCCAATTGACTCTCAATCTATTAAACCCCAATGTGTGTTTCTTGAATTGGTGAGGCTTCCAGTTTCGTCGTTGATCCAGGTGGATATTGGTGGCCACCCGCCTATTCCACTTCGTCCCCCACCATTTTCTCTTTCAGTTTTTTAGTTTTGGCATAACTTACTATTTTTAGCAGTTTTTTGGGTCCTGAACTTCCAGAGCCGTTTTGAGGCCCTAAACGATGTTTTTTGGGCATCGCGCCTCCAGCAAATATCATTCCATTTCGGAATGATATTTGTGACGAATTTTGTAGTCCATGGATAGAGCTTTCTAATGATGTATCATGTGCATCAAACAGAGATAGTATGCCAAAGGTATGTCCCTGGGAAGTTGAAACACAATTTTACCCAAACGGGGCCCATAGTTTTGGCGCTTCATCTCCTAGGGTTAGGTTTTTGGATGTTTAGGGTTCTCCATTGTTTCTTAATAAAAAATAGGCCCTTGAGCCTCATTATAACTCAGTTCAGAGGCCTGTAGCCACCACATCTCTTCTCAGAGATAGCTACCAGTGCCCTAGCTAGTTTTATTTCCATTCTGTCTGTAAGCAAATTTCAATTCTTTGATATTAATGAAATGAAGTGTTATTTCTATTGCATCTCTGTATTTATGGTTATATGTTTATTCCGTTGCATTCCTAATCAGTGGTATTAGAGGGGTCTGCTTTTTCTCGATCCTTCTTTGCATGTCCCCAACGAGGTCGGGGTATAAGGAGCTAGGGCTTGATCTGGTGGAACCTTTGCAAGATCAGCCTCGCAAACCTCGACGCACGCCCATGGGGGACGAAAAGAAAGATGAGGGAGCAGGAGATCCTATCAAAATATTTCTTGAGGAGGCCCTCAAAAAATAAAGGAACGCGATGATGGATAACTTTTCTCAGATCCTTCAACGGCTGCCCACCAGCGGCGCATATGCATCCAGCAGCCACTTTGGAGGTGCGACTCCTTTCAAGGTAGAATTAAATTTTGAAATTCCCATATTTGAGGGTCAAATAGATGCAGATGCCATAGATAGATGGTTGAATCTATTAGAAGGATATTTATCTGTTCATGACTTTTCAGACCGGGAGAAGATTATTTTTGCACTCCTCAAAGCTACCCCCCATGTTAAGGACTGGTGGGAAACCTACTGTGAGAACAAGGGCCAGACAGAACCCTCTCTGTTCTCGGTTGTACCAACTTGGAATTCTTTCCGAGATGCCGTCAAGGAATAGTACTATCCCATGGGGAGCTATGAGGACAAGTACATACAATGGACCACGCTGTGACAACAAAGGGATCAAGATGTGCATGAGCTAACGAATTTGTTCCATACCCTGCGTACAAAGTTGGGTATGAAATATTCAGAGAAACATTTGGTGCTAAATTATCGCAACTGTTTGCATAGATACATTCAGGAGGAAATGGAGTTCCTCGACATCTCCTCACTTAGTCCGGCATACCGGTATGCTTCCAAGATTGAGCAGAAATTCAAACAGAAGAAGTGAGACTTTGGATCTGCGAATCAAAAGAAAGGGAAAGGTGCTTCCAAACTGCAGAACAAAGGGTAGAGCCAAGGCATGGCGGCTAAAGACAACCCGTCAAAGCCACAAGAAAAGAACAGCACTGCAAAGCGAAAGAAGGACACGGGAAAGTGGTGTGAGTTCCATAAGATCTCCGCTCACAACACAAGTGAGTGTCGGGCCAAGCAGTCGCTAGTGGCTGAGATGAGGGCTTCTGAGTCAGATGCATGCTCTGACTCTGAATCAGAAACTGAAATGGGGAGTGAAAAAGGGAAACAAATTATTGATGCGGAGCCCAATGCCACTATTGCCACTACAAAGATCCAAAAGGAGGAACCGGAAGATCCAAAGGAGGAGGAACGTCTCTTCCACTCCCAGATGTGGGTAAAGGGCTCCCCTGTACAGTTCATTGTCGACAATGGGAGCCAAAAGAATATCATTTCAGCAGACGTCGTGAAGCGGTTGGGCTTGCCGACCATAGCTCACCCACATCCATACACCATCCGGTGGCTTCACCAAGGAGGAGATCTCCGCGTCAGACAACAGTGCCGCCTTCCCTATAGCATCAAGCCCTTCACGGATGAGGTATTATGTGATGTTGCTCCTATTGATGTTTCTGATGTATTATTAGGACAACCATACTTGTGGAAGTGTCATGCTGTGTATGAGTCACGACCTCATGCTGTTATTGTTACTTTGGGAAATAAGTTGTACATGATACCAGAGGTACCACCTCCTGTTGCTATCTCTTTGGTTACTGTAAAACAATGTACTAAACTCATTTCCCAAACCATGAAATTCGTTTTCCTGATGATTTGCCCCCAGGGCAAGAAGAATACTGTGGCCACGACCTCCAGACAGGGCTCTTCTACACGACAACAACAAATGGATAAGGTTGTGGAGGAGTACGGGGACATCTTCACCTCACCCACAGGGGTTCCTCTGCACTGTCAGGTCAAGCACCCGATTGATCTGACCCCAGGTGCTCCGCTACCCAATGGACCGATCTATCAACGCTCTGTTCTAGAGAATGATGAAATCAAGAGGCAGATTTAGGAGATGTTGTAGAAAGGTCAGATTAGACCAAGTTCATCGCCCTGTGGGAGCCCGATCGTGATGGTACAGAAGAAGGATGGGACGTGGAGACTCTGTATTGAATATCGGGAATTAAAAAAGATCACTGTCCGGAATAGGTACCCAATCCCACAGATTGATGACCTTCTGGACCAACTCAAAGGTGCAAAATATTTCAGCAAGATTGACCTGAAGTCTGGGTATCACCAGGTACCAATTGAACCCTTTGATGTGTGGAAGACTACCTTCAAAGCCAAGGAAGGCCTTTTTGAATGGCTAGTCATGCCTTTTGGGTTGACGAATGCTCCCGCAAACTTCATGAGGATGATGGACGACATCTTGCGTCCATTTACCAACTCATTTGTAGTGGTGTACTTGGATGACATTCTGATCTTCAGCAAGACTTGGGAAGAGCACCTTCATCACATCCGACAAGTCCTCCAAACACTGCGGCAACACAAGTTGTTTGCCAATTTGGAGAAGTGCATGTTTGGCATGACCCAGGTTCAATATCTAGGATACATTATTGATGAAAGGGGGGTGCATGTGGATCCAGCCAAGATCCAAGTCATTTGGGATTGCCCAGCCCCAACCACTATAACAGAGCTTCGTAGCTTTCTGGGTCTTGCTAATTTCTACCGTAGATTCATGTTGGGATTCTCTCATATCACTTGGCCCTTGAGTCAAGTCGCCAAGGGAGGAGCGAGAGAAAAATTCTTTTGGTCGGAACCTCAACAGAAGGCATTCACAGAATTGAAAAATTGCCTCTGTTCTGCCCCAGTGCTCACATTACCAGATTTGCAACAGCCATTTGAGATCGAGACAGATGCCTCTAACTATGCTATTGGGGCAGTTCTTACTCAACAGGGACATCCAGTGGCATATCACAGTGAGACATTGTCTGAGACAGTTCGCAAGTATCCCACCTATGACAAAGAAACGTATTCCATTGTGCAAGCCTATCAACAATGGAAGAATTACATTTTGGGAAGGAAACAATCATCCACACAGACCACCGGCCCCTACAGTTCATACAGACACAATGGTTTTTGCAGAATGATCGCCATCAAAAGTGGTCCACATATCTGCAACAGTTTCATTTGAACATCAAGTACAAGAAGGGTAGCACCAATAATGTTGCAGACAACCTCAGCCGACCACCGATCGTGGTGCTCACCACCGTGCTCAACTCTTGTGGGCATGAGACTTCTGATTGGCTGCTTCTCTATGAGAGTGACCCGGAATTCGGCCACACTTACAAGGCACTCTTGGGGGGTACACAAGTTCCAAATTTTCACCTCCAAGTTGCACTTTTATGTCACCTAGGACACCTTTGTGTTCCTTCAAGCGAGTGTGCCAAGATGATATGGGAATCACACTATAGTCGAGTCACTGGGCATTTCGGGGTTGAGAAAATAGTAGCAATACTACAAAAGTATTTCTATTGGCTGAAACTTCAAAATGATGTCAAGAAGCACATCAAATCCTGCACTGCTTGTGCCATTGCCAAACTGACCATCAAGAAGCAAGGCCTATATACTCCTCTACCTACCCCTAGTCGACCTTGGGAATCCATCTCCATGGATTACATGTCGGGCCTCCCTTCTACTAAGAATGGAAATGATTTTGTTTTCGTGGTCGTTGGCAGATTCTCGAAGATGGCCATTATGGCAGCCTGTAAGAAGAATATCATAGCAGAAGCCACTACTAAACTCTTCTTCGAACGAGTGTGGGTGCACTTTGGGATCCCACAGTCTATCATATCAGATCGAGATAGCAGGTTCATTAGCACATTTTGGTCCAGCCTCTGGTCAATGTTGGACACAAAGCTCACCAAGTCCACATCTTTCCATCCCCAAACAGATGGCCAGACAGAGGTCGTCAACAGAATGATTGTACACATTCCGCGCATGTACAATTCAAATCATTCACGCACATGGGACGAGAGGCTCCCCTATGTACAACATATTTATAACAGGGCTCTCCACAGTTCAATTGGCCATAGCCCCTTTCAGGTGGGCTTGGAATTCCAGCGACTATGTCCTATTGACGTATCCATGCCATTTGCAGCTGCTCAGGCTGATTCAGCTCATGTCCAGTCTGAAGTTGACAAAGCAAGTAGCTTCATCAAGTGCATTCAACACATCCGCCAATAGGTTCATGATATATTGGACAGAGCCAATGAAAAGTACAAGCAGCGCCATCATCAACACCAAGTGCCACACAACTTCCAGGTCGGCGACAAAGTATGGCTACATTTGCAGAAGGAGCGCCTCACTGGACCCTACCGCAAGCTTCGCCCACTCTGATACAGGCTGTACACCGTCACCAATGCTATAGGGAACAATGCCTTTGAGCTTATTATTCCTCCATTCCTTCGTCTGCACCCAGTCTTCAATGTGCATCGCCTTCGTCCTTACTTCCCACCTCTACCAAACACCTCGGACATTGCAGAACAACTCACGCCAATAGAGTTAAACAAAGAATGCATGGAACAGACCATCACAGATTGTATCATGGACATGAAAATCAAGAACACTCGCCAACAGAAGATCCAACTGTATCGGGTTGTCAAAGCTAGCCAACTCCTGCACCAAGGAAAGTGGTTCACCAGGGACCAAGTTCAGCAGAAATTTCCTCATCTAATGGAGAAAATTAATGCAATGGGGACCATTACTTTCTAAGGGGGGAGGAATGATCCAAGTGGATATTGGTGGCCACCCACCTATTCCACTTGGGCCCCCACCGTTTTCTCTTTTAGTTTTTCAGTTTCAGCATAACTTACTATTTTTAGCAGTTTTTTGTGTCCTGAACTTCTGGAGCCGTTTTGAGGCCCTAAACGACGTTTTTTGGGCATCGTGCCTCCAACTTCTTTCATTTTGAAAGTTGTATTCCTCGGATAGAGCTTTCCAATGATGTATCATGTGCATCAAATGGAGATAGTATGCCAAAGTTACGTCCCTCGGAAGTTGAAACACCAATTTAGCCAAACGGGGCCCATAGTTTTGGCACTTCATCTCCTAGGGTTAGGTTTTTGGATGTTTAGGGTTCTCCATTATTTCTCAATAATAAATAGCCCCTCGAGCCTCATTGTAACTCAGTTCAGAGGCCTGTAGCCGCCACATCTCTTCTTAGAGATAGCTACCAATGCCCTAGCTAGTTTTATTTCCATTATTTCTGTAAGCAAATTTTAGTTCTTTGATATTAATGAAATGAAGTGTTATTTCCGCTGCATCTCTGTATTTATGGTTATATGTTTATTCTATTGCGTTCCTGCATAAATCCAGATCAGTCGTGATTTCCAATGATTTGGCATGGGATGTGATCTTCTGATGATGTAACGATAGGCACAGATGCGACAACAACATTGCAACGAACCATTAATTATGTTGGTCATCACTAATGTTGAATCCTCCATACTTTATTATGTTTTTTAATCATTGATCTCCATCCCATACAATTTCCTTCACTTCCTCGTGGATATCCTTTAATTCGGTAACACACATTGAGCTTATGAATTTGGCTTCTAGAACTATTCATTTAATGCTTTTTTGAGCTCATCTATCATGGTATTTGGGTTAGTCGCCAAATATCTCATATACCATTCCAATGCAAGTTCCTAGAATGCAATAGAAAGATGTAGTTTATTGACATTATCATCAGTAATCTTTTGTGCCTTGCACACAACCTCTGCGACAAACTAGAATTTCTCGATGTCTTCATTCCCGACACACTTTAAATTCTCCATCTTAATAGAGTTATCCATATCAAATACTGGTAGTAGAGGTGGAGCTGGAAGTTAAGTGGAGTATGGTATGGCAGTGTGAGGTGTATTTGGAAATGGGGTGGATGGGATCCGAAACAAAATTGTGTTACTGTCTTCTCATTGTGTCGAATTTCCTGAAATTATTGCCTCAGACTCTTCGTCTTTCTCATATCTACCTTTGAGTGGACTATACAAAAAATATTCATCTAGGTCTTCTCTATAATTTTTTTCCACTACGGATAGGGCTAGGTTGACCAGTTCTGAATTTTCAACTAGTGTGTTTTCACAAAGTACCCTTTTAACATAAGATAATTTTAATCCAGAGCTTTAAAGAGCATATAAACTTACCTCGAGGACCTTTGAAAAATATTCTTTCATATTTAGTGTATGAGACAAAGGTGTCAACAAAAAATTCAATGACAAATCCACGTAGAATGTTTTCGATCAAATAGTCTACTACCTGATTAGTCTTATTTCTTGCTTTTTCAAATTAATGAATCAACTCAGGAGTCCACATGGTAATTTCGTCATCCTTCCAATAGGTTTTCTTCTGAGTGAGCTGAGATAACCACTCATGTAGTTCTGTTGCGAAGGAATAAAATAAAAATTTGTTCTTCTCTATATAAATGTATCTTTGTTCCCAATATTCAATATATAATCACAGGTTCTAGTTTTCTTGAATCACAAACACGCGTAAATTTTTATGAAACCAATCTGGTAACTCGTCCTTGGCTGGATTCCACATAAAATTTCCATCAAACATATCTCGGTCCCGCCAACAAACCATTTGTTGGCTAGAGGGGTCTAGACCCAGGTTCAGAGTGTACTTACACAACTAACAAAAACCTCCAACTACTAGCCCTTTTGGCAGTGATCCACATGCGTAGATCAAAGTCTCACCTGATACAGCATGCGGGGGTGCCAGAACCACATTTCAACAACCAGAGGGGAATTATGATGTGGATCTAACCCTTCATGATATAATTAATATTGCTATGTGTTATTGAGTATTAACCCTATTCATATCTATACTTAACAGAAAACCTTATCACCGATATAGCTATTGCGCAAACATACATATCTACTATTATGTGATTAACCCAAAAAATGTGCATCAAATAAAAACAATGACACAACATATCTATAAGAAAATAATTAACTGATAACACATTATCACATAACAACATAAATCATGCAAGAAAATGAGAGAATTTTCCAAAAACTCTCTTTATTAATAATATCTTCAGTGAATACAACTTCTTTCTCTTGTCCACATAATCGTAGAGTCCTCTCACACAACTGACTTTCCTTAGGTATCTGCCCACACAGCCACAGGAGCCTGTCTCTTACTCAGAATAATCACCGATTACTTTCCCAAATCACATTACTTAACCATTCAGATCTACCATATCATGGATCATGTATTGACTTGACTCATACATGCCTATTTATATCACTTAGATGTGCAAAGAAAATGGTCACAAACCGTGGTTTGAGCCCCATGTTTTACCACATTTCCTATTAAAAAATGAAGGATCTTTGACCCACCCCAAAGCCCCTTTAGCTTCTGCGTGCTGCGATTTATCATTAAAGTTAAAAAAAAATACTAATGTCGACTTAGGGGACCCTAGCCGAACACTTTTTCCAGTATATTTTTGGAGCTCTCTCATCATTGTCTCTCTCTTTATCACTATTGTACACCTACATTTTTCTTGAAGTACTTTGGATCTGGATCAAAAAATGGAAATAAGACAAGAGGAAGGAAGGAGAAAGCAAGGAAGAGCAGGATCAAAAAGCTACAACATGATTCTTTATAGGTATCGATTTTCATGTGTGATTTCCTTGTTATATTTGGGATGCATGGTATTACATCTGGTTCTTTGTTGCCTTGGCATGGGTTTTTCCAGGTGTGAGAGTGTTTTCATCCTCTCCTTTCCATTTCTGGATAGCCTTGAGATGATGGGTTCTCATGTTCTAGTTGAGATGGATTTCTAGATGGATTCAAAGTTTAGTTAGGTTGATCTCTTAAAGGAAAAACACATGCCTTGCTAATCCCTAAATTAGACTATGGATCGTGATAAATCTCTTGACCTAGTAACCCCAAAACTGGATTTTAAGTTGTATTAAAGACATCTATTTTGTTACTCAGTGGGCCTCGGAATCCTCTACTCATGAATGGAGGGATATTACGGTAAATCCTTGAGGGTGTTGTCTCAACTGTGATCTACTGATCCCTTGATCATAATGTGGATTACGGTAAATCCTAGAGACTAGGAGGCAGTAAAATTCTTCATGGTGTAGGTGGAGAAATTTACTATCATCCATTATTATTTGGTTCTTTTATGTTGCTTATCTATACCACATTAATGCTTGGAATATAGCACGGTGGTGGTTGGATGAAGAGATATTTGGCTTAGCCAATCTATGGTTGGGTGGAAAAACGTAGTCTCATTCAAGGTTTTATTTTGGATTCATTAATAGGAGGTTCTCTCCTTGACATATTAAGTGTAAATTTACTCATTTATATGTGGAATATATGGTTGATTTATCCTTGATATTGCTATTGTTATTATGTTATTTATACAAAAGCATTATGAATGTTACTATGTACGACTCTCCTCATGTTTTTAACTGTAAATGAATGAAAAATGTATCAATGACCTAATATATTATAATGAAAATAATTATAAAAGGGATAAATTCTTCTTAGTGATTATTATATAAGTATGAGACCCATTGCTCATATTTCTTGTTTAAACCTTTAGCTTACATATTTGTGACCTCTTTGATGAAATTCCTATCATTGCTAGTATGGGTCCAGTCTAGACCTTGTCAATGTTTTCACAAATCTATCATTTTTATGCTATTATAGCTCATTTTTGAACCTTCCATCGAGTTATCCGCAGTCACCTGGGATCTGGGCCTGAAAAAGTGGCTAAATCCTAGGGACTAGCACAATTCCGAGGAAACAAATCCCTGGACAAATGCATTCCCATGCCGTGGGAGCATCCATAGCCTCCCACATGCACCCTTGCCCATTTCAAGGGAGAATCTAGGTGTTTAATGGTAAAATATCTTAGTGGGACCAAGGGGATGGTTACCTGAGTGGTTTGGATGGCTCCTGAGATTTTTTTTGTTTATGTAGAAGGTTTTTTTTATGTGTTTCTTTCAATTCAACTTCCTTAAGGTCACCTAGGAGGTTGAATCTCATTATAGTGGCATATCGTCACATATATCCCCTGCTTGGTTGATTACTTGGGTAGATGTGCGAGGAGGGTGTTACACCTCCTCCTCCACTTACACCTATAATTGATAAGCAGGTTTTCCCTCATATTAGTGGGCAAGGCTACCTTCATTAGACTAATTTTCATTATGTTGGGTACCTCCTTATGGATCATAGTTACCTCCATATGTTTTGAAACCAGCTCCCAAAATACAATAAAAGATAGATGAATGCCTTATAAATAAGCCACTTCTAGGGGTCAACTTCCTTTACATTACATAAATGACTAATTATTGGATGATAGAAATGAAAAAAACTCCTTTTTTATATATATGAGTCCATGGGGTCACAATATAATCATAGCCGACCTAAGAATAATAATGTAAGGGCACAATAATAATAATATGGGGGTTACAGGGGTACAACAATTACAATAAGGGGGCTACACTAACAATAATAAGGGACTAGACTAGTAATATAGGGACCTAACATGACCCTATCCTTCAAAAATGTGTTTTCCTCAACACTCGAGTAGCTCTCGATTCTTATGTATAAAATTATCATCCTCCCATGTAGAATCTTCAGTGGGTAAGTTCTTCCACTTGATAAGATACTTTGAAATTGATTGATTTTGTAGCTATCAATTTCTTATTTCCATGACTACTTCAGGTTCCAATATGGTTTTTCCTTCCTCATCAAGTTCTAGAAATATTGTTTGAACTGGAAGTTTTTTACCTATAACTTTCTTTAAGCATGAAACATGGAAAACTTGATGTGCTCGAGAAGAAGCAAGAAACTCCAATTTGTATGCCATAGTACCAATATTTTGCAACACCTATTAAGGACCATAATACTATGGTGATAAATTATTATCCTTATTAGCTTGCTTTAGGGAAATTTTTATGTATGGTTATAGTCGTAAAAATACCCAGACTCCTACATCAAAAATTATCTCCCTGCAATGTTGATCTGCCTGTTGTTTCATTTGATTTTGTGCCAAATTTAGGTTATACTTTAAGAGTTGGAGAACTTTTTGTTGATGCTCGATGTGATGTTCCACTACTTGAACCTTATAATTTTCTCTTAAAGATGATGTGATGGACAATGGTTGATATCCATAAAGTGCCATAAATGAGGTCATTTTTGTTTCAATATGGAAGTAAGTGTTATACCACGATTCAACCAGAGGTAACCACTTGAAAAATAGTTTTTTTTTTATCAGATAAAAAAAAAACGAAGATTCCCGGATGCGGGTGGTCTCGGCGATTAATGGTGTGTAGGGGGTCAGGTGGGTTGGCGCGTGGCTCACCACACTCCTGCTCTGTGTGAACTTAAATACCCCCGTGGCGGCTCACCCAATGCGGTTCGCAGAACTCTCTCCCCGATGCAATTCATTTTTACGCCGATGGCGAGCTACCAGAAATTTCTTGTATGTTCATCCCTTCGGTATGCCATTGCTCCCCTGTGTGGTACAGCGCGGCTCACGCCTCTAGCACGGTCATTGAGTTCCTGGTGCCTGGCGCGTGTTTGCCCGAGCTTGGCAAACAGTGCCTCTGCATGCAACACTTGGCCTTGTCTGTAAATTCAGGTGGCAGGCGGTCATAACATCAAACCATGCCTTTGAAATGTTATTGTTGCGGCGTGGGGAGGTGCTGTTCGAGGAATCCCACAGCAGTCCTCTTTCACAATTAGTTCCTCGTCATGTTCTTTGGATGGCTTTATTCGCTCTGTCATGAAGAAGGTGGCAGAGGTCGGAATCGGTTTAATCCTGCTGGGCACTTTCGCCTGTCCTCCAGAGCGCATTCTCACCACGCCCACTTTCATTTCCCCTGCAGCGTCAACAACACTTCTCTCCTGGCTACGGTAACCATTGACCTTCGGGCTGCCCCCCCTGAACAGGCTTCTTCGGACCAGGTTAGCGCCGCCCCGGTGGCTTCTCTGGAGCCCATAGAGGAGGCAGAGCATCGCATTCTTCAGGCGGACATTCAGCAGCATGTTTCTTCTTCGGACAAAGCAGCCAACTTGGGCTTTCAGGCAAATCCTTCGGTTCCACTTGATGGGGGTCCTGCATGCCAAGATGTTCCTCCTCCTGATGATGAGGATCCTTACCAATTCGGATGCCTCATTGTCGAGGAAGATCCTCCCTCTGCTCAGTAACGTGGTTCCAGGTCTGCGCTTCCGAATTTTGGTTTTTCATCGACTCGAAGGTGTTTATCTACAGTCCTATGTTTTTGCTTAATTCTGCTACTACTCTTATGGTTTCTCTTTGTTTCATGGTCGGTCTCCCCTGCGTGGGAACTATATTCTGCTATATGTCAAGGTCCAGGCTTTTGTCACAGGTTATAAACCTGTCATCTTTGTTTTTTGATATGGCACGGAATTGTAAAAATTTGGCTACTATGGCCTACTCCATAGGAGTCATACTGTTCAGGTCTGCTCAATACTCTGTCATAGATGTCAATCACTTGTTAGGAACAGACAGTCTCACTGCTCCTCAAAGGTTTCAGAGTCTACATCCTAAATGTTGTGATGCTCAATTTCCAGTTTGTAAAGCGAGAATGCTGCATCAATGGGCTGGAACTCTTGAGGCTTCGGTCTCTATGTAACACTATTTTTTTATCAATATAGAAGTAGCCATATTCATAAAAAAAAAAAAAAAAAAATGAAGATATCCTTCCAATCATTTTTTGACTATCTCATTTTTCCCATCGGATTAAGGATGATAAGATGATATATGAGCTAGTTGAGTACCAAAAAAAGAAAATAATTTCGTCCAAAAATTTCAAGGAAAAATTGGATCTCTGTCGCTTAAAATAATCTTTGGTTTTCCATGTAACTTTTGAATTGTTTCCATAAATGTAGTAGCAATTGTACTTTCTTTAAATGGATGAGATAATGCACAAAATTGGGCATACTTGGTAATTCTATCAACTACCACCATGAAGACACTCTATTCTTTGGACTTACGTAAACCTGGGATAAATTCCATTGAAATATCCTCCCAACGGTGACTTGGAATAGAAAAAGATTGTAGAAGACCCGGGGTCTTAATTGTCTCGACTTTATTTTGCTAGAAAATTAAACATTTTTCCACAAAATTTTGAATATCACATTTAAGGCCATGCCAAAAAAATTATTTCTTCACCCTGTGGTAAGTTTTTAAAAATCCTAAGTTTCCTCCTAATGGAGAAGTGTGCAATTCCAAAATAATCTTTTGTTTTAGTTGCGAATTCTTACAATGATATAAGTGATCTCTGTACCATAAGGATTCATTTTTCCAACTAAACATATTGTATGTACTCGGATATTGCTGTAACTTTTGAATGAGTGTCCACACTTCTCCGTTCTTCTTCCATACATCCCTTACCTCAGTTATCCAATTTGGTTGGATAATATAAATGGTACAATGAAATGTTTCCACCTCTTCATCCTTTCTTGAGAGTGCATCTGCAACAACATTTAGCTTCCCTTTTTTGTCGATTATTTCAAAGTCATAACCTGACATATTTGTGACCCATTTTTGTTTCTTTTCTAAATATATT
This sequence comes from Pinus albicaulis, assembly GCA_034641835.2. Lineage (NCBI taxonomy): Eukaryota > Viridiplantae > Streptophyta > Pinopsida > Pinales > Pinaceae > Pinus > Pinus albicaulis. The sequence goes on along the minus strand of CM076584.1, from coordinate 1,346,662,595 downwards.
CTTTGTTCCAAAAATTATTTTAGACTATCATGATTATTTTTTACCTTGAAGTGTCTTCCAATTAGCTAAGGTTGACATTTCTTTAGTGCATGTAGTATTTCCAACATTTCCTTCTCATAAATAGCTTTTTGTAAATACTTTCCTTTGATTGGATGACTTTCAAAAGTAATGGGTATTCCATCTTGCATTAAAACAACACCAATTCCATTTCTTGCGGCATCATGTTATTAAACCAACTCCAAAAATAGAAGAAAAGAGAGATCAATGCCTTAGAAATAGGCCACTTAAATGAGGCAACCTCCTTTACATTACATAAATGAAAAATTATTGGATTATACAAATGAAAAAACCTCCTTCTATATATAGGAGTCCATGGGGTCACAATAAAAAATTTATCGGGGTTACACTAACAACAATAAGGGACTATACTAGTATTATAGGGACCTAACATGCCCCTCTCCTTCAAACAAGTGTTGCCCTCAACGCTTGATTATTTCTGGATGCTTCTGTATAAAATTCTCATCTACCCATGTGGAGTCTTCAATGGGTAAGTTCTTCCACTTGCAGGGAAACTCTGAAATTGATCGATTTGGTAGTTGTCAAGTTCTTGTTTTTGTGACTGACTTAGAACTTCTTTCACTACGATGTTGATCTTCTTGTTGTTTCATTTCATTCTACACCAAATTTAGGTTATCCATTAAGAGTTGGAGAACTTGTTTTTTATGCTTCATGTGATCTTCCACTACTTTATCATCCATATTAGCTTTCATTTGATCCTTCAAACCTTCCAACTTAGCCTCCATTTTCTCTTTTAAACCATCTATGTCATCTTTTATTTCTCTTTGTAATATCTAAGATTGTTGCACTTGGTACCATAATTTTGGTATCTCATATTGCAATTCTTCATATTCATGCATCATAGTATAACTTTATGAAGGCTTAATGGGTGTGGAATTATTTTTGGGAAGCATTATAAAACACAATACTGATAAAAATTCTTCAATATTACCTTTGAATCAATTCAAACTTCTTTTTCAAACAAACGTTATGAAATTTAAAAAAAAAAAATACATACCTTTTTCTCGATTTTGAGAAGCTCGATATTGAAACTAAATTATCTCTCTGATTTCGAAATTAAATATCTAAAATTTGGTCTTGTAGTATCACTCTGAAACTTCTTTCGAATGCCACAGGTCTAACCTGATTTGGATTCTTCAAGTCAAATTTATGCCCAATATCCCACAATTGCCTAATTATGGACTCGTTCAGTACAACAAAATTGTATGGCATGACATATGTCACTGTTTCCTTCTTCGGCTCTAAAATAAATACACATAAAACTAAATTTTTTTTACTTGTGGCCACTTTTTCCAGAATTCCAATTTGATGGTTAGAGAGAGAGTTAGGAAGATTTTCCCAAGGTCACCTCTTTCAGATGAAACTCAGGATCCTAAAAAACCCTAATATCCACAAATCATATCTTTGAAAATGTTATGAACCAGGATCTGAAATTTTTACAGGAAGTTTCTTCGGAGTTCTACTTCGCTCTGTAAAAGTTTCTGCTTACGAAACTTCGAAGAAAAAACTTTATAGTGAAATTCCATGATGACTTGTTTAGCTGGAATTAGGGAGCCTAGAAAAACCCCAATTTCCATCGATCATATCTCTGAAAATATTACGAACCAAGATCTGAAATTTGTACAAGATGTTCCTCAAGATTTCAGCTTCGCCCTATAAAAATTTAACTTCTAAACCTTCATAGAAAAAAGTTATAGAGAAAATTCCACGATGGCTAGTTTGGAGCAAAGAAACCCTATAATCCAAAGCTCTGATAACAAATGCTATGAAACCAACTCCAAAAATAGAAGAAAAGAGAGATTAAATCCTTATAAATATGCCACTTAGAGGGGGAAACCTCAGTTACATTACATAAATGAGAAATTCATGGATGATACAAATGATACTGGATTAATATTTAAATTTTATGAAATCATGATTAATATTTATTTTGTTCTCATCATGAGTTTCAAGTACTACATTTTTTCCATTAGGAATCATTTCTTGTATCAACTTTTTCAAAGCTTCCTTGAAACCTTCCATGTCTTCTATCTTAGCTTCCATATCATCCATCTTAGCTTCCATGCCATCCATCTTAGATTCCATGTCATTATTCAAACCATCTATCTTAGCTTCCACGCCTTTCTTCAAACCATCCATATTAGCTTCCATGGCCTTATTCAACCCATCCATATTAGCTTCCATGACTTTCTTCAAACCATCCATCTTAGTTTCCACACCTTTATTCAAACCTTCCATTTTATTTTTGTTTCTCTTTGCGAGAGCGAAATTCGATCCACTTTCTCTTGTAATTTTGATATATCATGTTGCACTTCTTCCTCTTCATGAGTGATAGTAGAGCCTTTTGTGGGCTTAATGGGTGTTGATTTTTTTTAGGGGGAGTTTTAGAACCCAATACTAATATATATGCTTCAATATGCCCTTGGAATCACTTAAAACTGATTTTTCAAACAAGACTTATGCAATTTGAAAAAAACTACACACCTTTTTCATGCTTTTGAGGTGCTCGATAATGAAACTGAATTATCTCTGTGGTTTTGGATCTTCAATATCTAAAATTTGGTACTATAGTAGCCTTATGAATCTTCTTTCGAATGCCTTGGGTATGACCTGATTTGGATTATTAAAGGAAAATATATGCCTAATCTCCCACAATGACCTAATTATGGCCTGGTTGAGTATATCAAACTTGCACAAAATGCCACACATAATTTTTTCCTCCTAGGGCTCTTAACTTGATACACGTGAAAATAATTTCAGTGTACTTTCGACAATTTTTTATAGAATCCCAATCTGATGCCCAGAGAGAGAGTTATGATGATTTCTCCATGGTCACCTCCTTTAGATGAAATTCGGGAGCTTGACAAAAACCTAACTTCTCTGAAAATATTGCGAGCCAAGATCTAAAATTTTTACAAGAAGTTCCTCAGGATTTCGGATTCTCGTGGTAAAAATGTCAGGTTCTAAACCTTTGTAAAAAAATATTTATAGTGAAAGTCCCACAATGACTTGTTTGGAGCAATGAAACCCTAGAATCAAGAGCTTTGATACCAAATGTTATGAAACCAGGTCCAAAAATAGAATAAAAGAGTGATCGACACCTTACAAATAAGCCACTTCAAGGGGGAAAACTCCTTTAAATTACATAAATGAACAATTCTTGGATTATAGAAATGAGAAAGCATCGTTTCTATATATAGGAGTCCATGGGGTCACAATATAATCCTAGCTAACCTAACAATAATAATGTAAGGGAAAAATAATAACAATATGGGGGTTACAAAGGTACAACAATAACAACAAGGGGGCTACACTAATAGTAATAAGGGACTACACTAGTAGTATATGGACCTTACAGCATCAACCTCTTGGACAAGGTACCCCTCAAGTTTCGATAGGACATATTATTCATAGTATGGGAAAATCCAAACCAAACCCACCTTATCATGGGATAATGCAAAATCCCATAGTGAAACAGTATGGTTCATATCAAGGTATTATGAAAATTCCTTTTAAAGCATAAAAAATCCAAACACATCCATTCTAGTAGCTTTATCATCATCTTTGGGTTAGACAACAAGGTTACTTGTATAATAGATATTAGAATCCTTCTCATCCTAGTACCAAGGTTCCTTATTATCAGAATCCCGCTTATCTAGGAATGCAAGTGTCTATTACTTAAGATATTCCTTCATATCCATGTCATCCTCCTGTAGACTTTAATCAGAAAATTCCTTTTTTGGCTACTCTCAAATTTCCATAATTAACTAAGCTCAGTAATGACCCCATTGCTCATTCACCATGGTGGTCGATTATTCCCACCAAACTGCTTTATGATATCCCAAAGTTCAACGCGAATCCATAAGAAGACTTTTTGACGCACGGTATTACATATCATCTATGGTGTTCTTTGAACTTCCTTAATGATGATTCCATTCGACCTCGTATTTTCCAATGAATGCTTATAGGTAACATAGCTAAATGATATACTGAGCTACCTAGAGCTTTGTTCCATGATTTTATCACTTTAGCCACCACCTTCGCCATACATTTCAAGTTTCTTATCATATATGAAACTGAAATGGAACTACTAACCATTTTAAAAAATCATATTCCACTCACATCTCAAATCACATTCATGAGTGGAGGCGTCGCCACTGATTGGTCAAGGGTTATGTTATCGATATTTTTTTAGCGGAATGGTTCACCTAATATTTATTGTCACCAATAAAAGAATATGTTTCTAAATGTGGATTCATGACAGAAGAGAAAGTTATTTCTCATGCACAACACTTGGAACTTTTTTATACCCAATGAAGCACAGTCTACGATAAGATACCAAGCACTCTGAAAACTTTGAATATTGTTCCTCCTCCACCTAGTAAGGAATCTCATGATGCTGATTGCGTGATTAGTTCAGCCAGTCCACAGTCGGCGTGCAAATCATTTGGTGTTTCTATTACCGCATCTTCTTAAAAACAGTCCATCCCATCCTCCTATGGCTTTGGATTCTAAGATAAATGTCGTTTCATCTGTTAAAGGAAAGTCTCCACAACAACCTAGAAGCAGGATGAAAGGAAAATTAAGAAGAAGAAAGATCCTTCACCGTAGGATAAACAAGAAAATTAGTCTTTTGATGAGAAAAGAAAGCCTTGTTTCCCATTCTTAATTTGAAATGAGGATCACTTTACACATGATTCTCTGAATCGTGTTGAAGTGAATCAGTTCCATAAATCTTCCACTTCTCCCACTGTGTTCATTGACTTGTTTCCCAATAAAGAGGCTCATGTGGTTTCTTCATTAGGGGAATTTTGAGGTATAAAATGGGCCCGATAAGGAAATTATAAAATAATAGTGGAAATAATCAAATAATGTTAGATTACATCATCAAATTTTAGAGGGAAAAATGAAAAAACTACTTTTTGAACTCGTATTTTCAGCTTATCTCCCTATGGGTTTACTCAAATTTCAAGAGAGAATATTTTTTGGATGCATAATTTGATTCCCCATCGAAGGAGTAGCCATGTTGCATACTTTTGATAGACCATGTTACTTGAACAGTGAGAAATACATGAAAAATGTGATTTAAATCATGTTTTTTCATTTATTTATCATTTTTTGTGTAGCAGGGTGCATCGAAAGTATGAAAAATGGGTATTACTTGGATGAGGAATTAAATTTTCATCTAATAAGTAATCCTGCTCGAAATTTTATCAAAAACTTAAGGATATTAGTTGAAAATACAAGTTGAAAAAGTAGTTTTATTATAATATTTTTTTTTAATCTTTTTACTTTTTTACCCCGCAAATGTTGAATCATCCCCATTGTTGACATTATCATCTTGAATCCTAATGGTTCTTATAAATTTTATTTTAGTTGTAAATTTTTCTTAAGAGGCCAACTGTAGACCTCAAAATTTCTCTAATGTCTGACCCTTCTTCCTCTACATGAATTTTATGCTTTCATCCTCAAAGTTGAAATATGATGTCATGGTGGACACTTAGAATATGGAATATGGTAATGTGAATCCACTGAAAATTCAAGCTACTGATCAACATGCTAGTTCAACATCAACTTCATCTGATCCTACTGCACCTTCGATTCCTATGGAATTGACTATCAAACCTATGAAGGGTGTTATTAATAAGTATGCTTTCAAACCTCGATCAAGACATGCCCAATATTACAACGTAGTTGAAGACTTGGCTCAGTTTCCATTAGCTATGTCAACTCTTAAGGTGTTTTGAAACTGTCCCACCCAAAAGAAGGTAGTTTTTTGAGCTATTGCATGTGTGAATCTAATAGATTACAACCTAGTGGTTTTATCTCATGAAAAATATATGCCTCAGATTCTAGCTCATTTAGCTTTTGTAATCCAAGTCTTCATTCATGGTAAGAACATTGATCATTCTATTGTGGACGAGGGAGCCTCAAACTATACTATGTCCATGTCTTGTTGGAAGGTAATTAGTTCACCTGAACTGAGTCAATCAACCACCACATTGAAATATTTCAATGGAAGAACACACAAAACGTGTGTGCTTTCGAATTCCCTCCAAGTAGAATTATGGGGAAAAACTGTCTCTATATAAGTTGAAGTTATTGACGGACCACTCAATTATAATCTTCTATAGGGAAATATATGGGATGATGCCATGGTTGTCGTCATTTCGACTTACTTTCGTATTGTCTACTTCCCTCATAAAGTGGGGATTGTAAACATATATCAACTCAAATTTTTCACCCGTGATTCTCATGTTACTCGAAGTGTCCCTCTTGTAGGATAACCCTACACTCTTATCAACATGTCGTAGTTATATTGTTGAAGGATTATATGCTCATGGTTACCTTTTCTCTCCCTGTTTTTTCCTTCCATAAAACTTGTCTCCAGTTTCCTATATCAACATGATACCGTCATATACTATCATGGTTGATCAATCATGGATTGTACCTGATGAAACTGACATCCAAGGTTTTGGTGACCGAATGACCCTTAGCCTCATTGAGCTAGATTAAAAAGCCATCTATTTTTTTTTTTTTACTTATACCTTCTCTTCGATCAATTGGGTAGATTGATCATTGGATTATGTCAAACCTTCTGATCCTTTTTCTCAAGTATTCTCTAACAATGAAAGAGTCATGGAGATAATGATGCCAAATGATGGGTCGTGGGATGAACATCACCATCATTAATCCTTACCAAATTTTGTTGAGGATAATATCAATGATGTGTATTTATCTTATTACGTCAAACTTTTTATGAATTTCATCTCTATTCATAAGGTCGAATCTAAAATAAATCTTTCAAATATCTAGGAAATTATACCTCTCGATATCTCTATAAAACTAGGTATTTTCGAAAATATGTACATTGGAGCATTTTTTTCTCCATTTGATATCGATATATATATAGCCCTTTTTCATGAGTTTCAGGATTTTTTTTTCTTGAATTATGAATAAATACCATGTATCGACCCAAATATATTAGTGAACGAGACTAAAACGTATGTTGATGCCAAACCCGTCTTGTATCACCTTCATCCAATCCATCCCAACAAGGCTTTTGGTATTAAGACTGAATTTGAAAAGCTTCTTTAGGTTGGTTTCATATACCCTGTTCATTTAACTTATTAGGTATCGAACATTTTCCCTGTCATGGAGAAACAAGGCATGATTTGATTATTTTTCGATTATCGGGATGTGAATCATGCTTATCCCAATGACAACTATTCAACCCTTTTCACTGACAATATTGTTGATGACTGCACTTTATGAAATATTTATTCATTTAATGATCGATTATCGGGCTATAATAAAATCAAAATTCTCCCAGAATACCAACTTAATACTGCAATTATTTTTCCCTGGGTTACTTTCTCCTATCTCAAGCTACCATTCAGCTTAATGAATGTTTAGGCCACGTTTCAAAGTGCGATGGATTACTCTTTTTATGACATCAAACACATCGTGCAACTGTATTTTGATTATGTCCATGCTCGTTCTAAACATCAAGTTGATCACCCGATGAATATTATGACTATTATTCTCTTTTGTATACACTATAACATTCAAGTTAACTTGAAAAAATATGTGTTCTATGTTGGTTATGGTTGACTCCTAGGTTTTGTCATTTAGAAACGAGAAATTTGTATTGGTCCTCTAAACTGTAGGAAATCGTCTAATTTCCTGCTCCTTCTCTCATTTAGTTACAAAGTCTCCAAGGGAAAGCTAAATTATTGTGCAAGCTCATCCCTAATTACGTTGAGTGGACAAAAGGATTCGCTTGCTTACTTAATAAAGTGGTACCCTTCCATTGGTATGACACTGCTAAAAAAGTATTTCATGCCCTGAAATTTGTACTAGTTTGGGCATCTCTTTTATACCCCCTTGATTATCAGTGCGACTATTTCCTGTATATTCCTACTTCCATTTATACTATATAAATGGTATTGGTCAAATAATATGGTATAGCAACCAAAAATCCCATTTATTATCTGAGTTTTAATCTCAATGATACAAAAACAAGATATACTCATGTACAGAAGTTGGCTTCTTTGGCGCTTCAATTCATTCAAGAATTTTGCCATTACATCTTATTTCAGATAACTACAGTCATTTAATATTACAACCCTATAACATATACACTCTCACGTCAATATCTAGGGGGGAAGTATTTTAAGTGAATCTTTATCCTGAAAGAGTTTGACCTAGAATTCATCAAGTCCAAGTTGGATAAATCCCTCTTTTTTGTCAAGCTTATATGTGACCTTCCTTCCACTAATTTTGAATCTACATCTAAAGATTATGTCCTTGACAAGTGATTGTTTCTAATTTCATCATCTGACCTATTGTATGGATATTTTTTTATGTATCTCTAGTTACAGACTTTCTGTCCTAATCCCTGTCACTCTGAGAAGTGATGTATTTGACACCAATTTTGAAATTAGATAATTATCAGTGATATCCTTTAGTTTCATGGTATTTATACTATTTTACAGAGGTGCCTCATCTGCGAGGAAGATGAGAAAGTCCTTAATGAAGGCCACCTGGGGGAATGTGGAAGACATATTTCTAGTTATGTTGTCATGCAAAATATCTTATGTGCTAGTTACTTTAGGCCTACTATCTTTCGGGATTGCATCCTCGCTATCGAGAAGTGTCATTCCTACGAGATCAACGATTGTAAGATTTGTGCTCCTCCTACTCCATTTCATCCCTTTATCAATTTTGGTACCGTTAAAAAATGGGGAATTTATTTTAAGACATGTAAACCTTAGTCAGTCGAGGCGCATCGTATATAATTGTTTTTGTTGACTACTTTACTAAGTGGTTCGAGGCAATGCCTAAATATAACAACACTTGAAAAATGGCTGCATATGTTTTCTTGAATCAAGTTATTACCATGTTATTTTACCACAAGTGATGGTTATGAATCATGGAAAGAATTTCTAGAATCATATGATGACCAAAATAGCTACTAACTTGGGACTTTAACATGCAAATTCCACTCCCTAATATCCACAGGCGAATGGAAAGGTTCAGGGTGTTAACAAATTTCTTAATACTATGCTTTAACGTATGGTAGGGGTCCACAAATCAAACTCGCACTTCCTTCTTTACACTACCTTTGTGGGCATACCTAACCTTACTTAGGAATATTACAGGATTCACACCCTTTCAGTTGGTCTATGGTCTAGAAATGATCCTCCCCATCGACTGTGCAATTCCATCATTAAAACTCTTTGTTTAACTTCTATCTACCACTTCCTTAGAAGAGGAGAATCTTTTATATATAAATATTTTTTATGAAATTCGATGCAATGTGCTTTTAGCCAATGAATCTCATACAATATGCATCAAGGCACAATATGAAAAAAGCATCAGGATGTTGGCTCGTGAATACGACCACCTTTTAACACTTATTTCATCCACTTTTACTCTTGTTTATCATGTAATTTATTATAATTTATCATATAAATCCATTTTATAATGATTTATGCGCTTATGGATGAATATTATTTCTTCTCCTTTATTTTTAATAAATTGATGATTATTATGCATACCTTTATCAATAATGGTTTATTTATATATTTTGTAATACCACTCACCATTTTAGCCTCCAAGATATTTTCCAGATTGAAGATTTGATCTCCAAATCATCATGAAATATTCCAACTCAGAAATTCGTTGGAATAAGAAGTGATAGTTTTGCGGTTGAGATTCTGGGCAAATGAAAAAGAATCTACAAAATCTGGAACATGATTTTTGTCTAGAACAGGCCCAATTAACTAAATGAATAATTGTTTGCGCAAATTTTTCTTGTATTGAGAGAAACATAGGGTTCTTTGAGCACGATTTTCTCAGATTTGTTGTTACGGCTTTCCTCCAAATCTCAGCTACAAAGCCAAATTCTCCTTGTTCTTGTTGAAAGATTGCTGGAAGTGTATTTTATGGTTGATCAAGTTGTTGGGAACAATCCAATATTATTATGGGAGATCGTATTTTCTATTTAATTTCTCTTCCTTCTGATTATAAAAGGAGAGCATGTATTGTGTATTGGAGGGGGATGGAGAACAATGGATGATTATTGAATTCATCTTGTATCACTATAATTCCTTGACTCTTGTGATCCAAGAGAAACTGATGTAAAAGTTATTCATGTTTGATTAATACAAAGAGGCATTTTCATTCCATTTCTCAAGCTCACAAAGAGCTCAATCCAAGCGCTTTTCACCTATGGTTGACCGTCGAATTTCGGTGGAGCGATCCGTTGTTTGTATTTATATTGTTTGTATTTCTATTGTGTGATAATTGAATTTAGATTTATTACAACTACAGAGTTATTTGATTTCTATTCATATTGTTGTTCCATTTCTGTTTATTGTTTATTTCTGATCCATAGCTTTAGATCAGCAAATAGATGAGTTATAGTTACATGTTGTTGTTCCTTTCCAGCTTTCATTTCCTTTAAATTGCTTTTATTGAATTTTCTTTTGTTTCGATTGCTTTAAGATCACCAACTGTAGAGGACACTGGTTATTTCTTCCATGTTCCCAGATTGGTTATCTTGCATCTATTTCTAAGAGGAGTTATTTCTATTGTATCCCTGATCGATGTTTTGCATATTGGTTTAATTAAGATTTCAGAGCATTTGATTTTATGTTGTTGTAGTTAAATTTCTTTTTCAAGCATCCATTTACTCTTGTATTTCGAACACTGTACTACATATTGCAAGGCATTACTCTTGGATAAATTGCTGCCTCAGACTGAGTACACTCTTGAAACAAAAATTCGCTCCCAGACTGATAATTAATGTGAGATAAATAGGTGTTCAAAAGATACATTTTTATGCCTCGACATTTTGACGCTGTTGCCGGGGAGAGTGTATGCTATTTAAAAGGAGTGATGCACATTTGACATTTTTTTCTGCTTGGGAAGAATTGCGTATTAAAGACGGAAGGTAAGAACCTACACACCGAGTAAGAAACATACTTGTTCACTGGCCCGCTTCACAGCAGAATTGAGTGGAAGCCTAAGGTAGGAATGAATGCTTGTGTTTTTTTTCAATTTTAGAGGTAGAGTATTTTTTTAAAAAAAATCTTGTAATTCCACTTGAGTGGTGATGTAAGCACCATCCATTTCACTAACCAATTGATAGGAACATTTTATGGAGGATCTTCAAAGAAACACCTGAAGAACATCTTCTATTATGGTAAGAAATGGCTCACATTGCAACTTTCAAATTCCCTATCAAAGATCTAGGAGGAGTGACACAAATGCACATAATTCCCCCATTGTCTCTACCAAATTTTCATGGTTTGACAAATGAAAATCCAAATATATTCTTATTTTAGTTTGAAATACTTTGTAGAGGATATGATTATTGTACTAATGATCGAAGGTTGAAAGTGTTTCCTCTTACTCTAAAAGGAGCAGCTCTCCGATGGTTCATGAGCCTAAGTGGAAATTGCATCCAAACATGGGAGGACATGAAGAACATATTCTTGAAGAAGTACCAAGACTACTGCAAATCCAATGAAGATATTTTCGGTATGATACAAGGGGAAGATGAAATCTTGGAGGACTATGTGGAGCGATTTCGATACAACCTTCAAAAATCAAAGCAAAAGCATTTGGAAAAAGAGATCTTGAAAACACTCCTTCTTAAAGGAATCAAAGATAAAATTTTAGAACTCTTAAATCTGATAGGAAAAGGTGATGTTTTTCAGTTATCATATGATGATGTTTGTGAGTTGTGCATAAGGTATTCAAGAGGAATTTCCAAGGCCGGTAAGAATTCTAAAGAAGCTTCTTCTTTCTTTTCCAAATTTGCTACAAGAACAAAAGATATAAGAGCTAAAATCAAGGTTTCATTTGAAAATTTTAAATATGATTTTATTAGCTCTCTAAATTCACAATTGAATTTTTTGCAGGTTCAGAGAAATCAAGAATTTGATGAAGTGTTTTTCCCTCATTACCAAAAGTAGCATCTCATAGATAGTTGTTCTTCCTTATCTAATTTGAAAGTAGCATATCAAAGAGATGGGGAAGCTGCAAGAAGGTCAAAACCATGGAAATCATGGCCTACAGGTATGGTTTAAAACACTTCCTCTCCATTCTCTTACTTGCATAATTTTTTATGGAATACTCATATGTTAGGGCAGCCATTTCAATCTCAATATAACCACCACCAATCTTGTTTACATGTTTGGAATGGTTCACCTTATGATTGCATGACTACTCTCCCTCATCTTGTAGCACAAACACATATTCCAACTCTTCCACAATATCTTGCTTGCCCATCAAAATCATCCACTCAACCCAATCAACTACATCATCAATAGGCTCCATTCCCTACACAATGTCCTGCTCAACTCATTCCACACCCACACTATAATAAACCAGTACAAAATGCTTACAGTGTTGAAATAAAAAATTCACCCACCCTTCCCACCCATTCTATCTCACATGCACCATTGGAGAAAACTTACAATGAGACTCAGAATGTATCAAATCCAAAAATTGTAGAAGTTACGAAAGAAAATGAGGTTTCTTCTATTTTTCACCAACAAACCATTTTAAAAGCTCAATAACTTCACGATACGATGGCTATGGGAAATCAAGGAAGTAAAGGATATATTGAAGATTGGTTTCACTCCACCATTTGTTTGCAACATCACTCCATACTTCAACAATTTTTGGTACCATCTTTTCAAGGGAAGTTGGCTTCTCATACCCTACTTTTTATTAACATACATTTTTCAAATTTGGGTATGTATGTACTAAAGTTATTATTTTGGAAATGGCTCCACTGGAAATACTTTTATACGTAATAAAATTCATTCTCCAAATAAGAGTAGGATAGTGGAGAAAATCAAATAAATAAGGAAATAAAATAAACACATTTTTTTATTTTTGTAAAAATAGTTGTTTCTTTGTTGCAACACGCTGTGAAATCAACATTGATGATAAATATTCTAATTTATTTGTGTATGTAGATGAATTATATTTCAAACAAAAATTATACAAACAATTATATTCATTTTTATCATCAATATGGAGAAATCGCTTGAATATCATTTTTTTGGCTTGCGGGCTTGATGAAATTTCTGAAAAACACAGTTGGGACAATCGTGTTTTGGGAGACCAAAATTGAATATTTTTAAAAAATGTTTCCATCCTAAATAGCCCTTAATTTATACTTTCCAAAACAATTGGAATCACTCAATTTTGATTTTAAACGGAAAAGTTAGAACCAAAACATTGACAGGGTGTCTAGTAGGCAGCTCAGGAACATAGTTGGGACAGTCAGTTTTTGGAGGCTTAAATGACTATATTTTTAAAAATTATTTCCATGGTAAATTCCTCTATGAATATAGTTTAAAACGCAATTTTAATCACTAAATTTGGATATCGTATGAGGAATTTATGACCAAAATACTGACTGCCTATCATAAATCGGCACTCTTGAAACTCTGTTTTCTCAGCTGTTCCTTAACGTATTTGACCCATAAATTCTTCTTGTCTTCAAAACTTGTTTCTACTGGTGATAAATAAATGCATATATTTTAATATTCAACTTGAATTGGTTCAATCCGCCATCAAACGAAAAATTAATGCTTGAAATACCAACTATTGGTCTGAGCTGGAAAATCGAAAATGACTCTATTATGCAAGTTTTTCTAAGCAAGTTTAACATACCATTACATGGAATTTTTAAAACATGTTTCTATTGGAGAGAAAATTTTAAATTATCTCTCATTTGGCTTTGGAATTAATCAAATCAGACAAAATAAAAAAGAAGGTATGATTAAAACACTGCTGGTTAGTATCATTGACCACTGCTCTCCCGCGGGTAGCAAATATAATTTGTTTTATTTTTCCGTGGACTTGTTATATAAAGTAACTACTTGTTAGTTTTTTTGCATAATTATTGGATTAGGAGAGCCCGCACACCTCTCTTTCTCCATGATTTAATGTTTTATTGCAGGTAGACACTTGTTTTTTACGGGTCCTGGCAGAACAAAAAAGGTCAATTAATGGACGAGCAATTCTTGAGAGAAATTTTAGTGAAACAAGGGCATTCCATCCAGTTCATTACCTAATATATTTATAACAAGAATAAATGAAGAATTGGTTTCCATTTGAAGATTCAAGTCACTGCTGCCAAACATTTTTCAAAAAGATCATTTTTTTCCATTCATAGATTTGATATTTTCTTAGAAATAATATCATAGCTGTTGTAACTTAATAAAGTGTTGTTTCTTTTCTGATTCCTTTTATGTTTTTGTGTTTCAGGTGTTAATTTTTTCAAATTATAATTTCTGCTCCAGTGGCAACTGAACAATAAGGATCCCACCATGCAAGTTTCAGTTACAGAAGGCAATTCTTCGGCAACACCAATTCTGTGAAAAAAAATTTAAAAAAATATTTTTTTCTTAAAACTTGTACATAAACTTTCCTTTCTATTTGATTGGATTTGCTTGGAAATGGGTTGCATATTAGCTTCTTTTTTTTTCTCTTTTTTTCTTTTTACGTGTTTATATTTATTTTTTGTTCCTCTTAAGGAACAGTTATTGTTCCTTTTAAGTAACATCTGCTGTTTCTCTTAAGAAGCAGTGCGTTTATGTGTTTATTTTTGTTGTTCCTTCCAAAAGAGAAAACATTTTTGCTAATTAGTTTTGTTGTTCTTTTCAAAAAGAACAATATTTTTTTTGCATGATTTCGCTGTTCCCTTCAAAAGGAACAACACCCCATGTTTTTGCTGTTCCTTTGAAAAGGAACAACACCACTTGTTTTTGTTGTTCCTTTCAAAAGGAACAACAACTTCGTTGTCCCTTTCAAAAGGAACAACACCGACTATTTTTGCTGTTCCTTTCCAAAGGAACAACATTTTCGCAGATTGTTTTTGTTGTTCCTTTTCAAAGGAGCAACACTTTTTGAGTGCATTTTTCTTGTTTGTGAACAATTTTTTGAGGATTTTTTTTGAATTTTTCATAACTTTTTGAAAGACAAACATACAATTTATGAAAGAATACACAATCATACAAATTAAAGCTTACTGTAATCAGCAAATCAAAATAAATTGTCATTTTTAAGAAATTTGTTTAGTAATGATAAGAAAAAGGAAAATGGGACAATCAATAACATGATCTTGTTGTCTTACTACCACTAAATTTATATGATCGATTATATTTATCATGTTGGTTCTTTCCCATATTTTATAACTTTCTTTGATTTTTACTTATGGAGTAGGAACAAGGGCATATTATTTTATATTGAGTTGTTCAGACTTCTTCCACCATCCCTACTCTTAAGGAGTGTTGACCCATCCTTTATGAATAAAGAGGAAAGTGTTATATGAAAAGAAAAATATTTACATACTTCATTAATAATTTTATAATTTGGTAGATGGAGGATAGGGGGTCTCATCAAGAGCCGGCCTACCATGATCATAATGAAGTAAGTGAAGTGGCATTTCCATCATGGCCACCAAACCAGGGATATGGTTCAATGGATAATTGAAAAAATTAAGCAGTCCTTGGAATAGGAGGTCTCATCATGAGCCAACCTGCCGACTTTTCACTTATTCCTAGTGAATGGCATTGTGATTTATCTGGTCACCAAGCCAGCACAATGGCCTCCATTATGAAAATTAACAAGCACTTCCTCAGCATAAATAAAGGACAATGGTTCCAAGGGTGAGAGAGCAACTCTGTCAAGGTTATGGACACCTGTGGGAAACAGAGCTCTGCTGATGGTATTGGAGTCACATTTATACACATCAATAGTGATATTAAACCATTTTTCCTATATCTCTATTTAAATATCAGATGAAAGTATGAATCCTTAACTTGTGATTTCGAACCTATTATACATGAAAATCATCATAAATCGATCACATTAGTTTAAGTGGGTAATAAACGCATTTGTACTTATGTTTATCTTAAGTTGTCCCTTCTCCTTATCCTTGAATCATTACAAAACACTTCTATATCTATTTACGATTTATCACATGCATGGATTTCAGTAAATGCTATAATTTCATTGATTGTATCATAAGTATGTATGTCTTTCCATGTTGTACAATTGTTGTGCAATACGCTGCTTTTCTATTTTGCTGATTTACCACAATATTGATTTTGCATTTTTACAAAAAAAAAATCTGCTTGAACTTTTTTGCATGCATCTTATCTGTTGTCATTCTAAACTGAAACTGTAGGTTCAAGAAAATTGCATACATAATTGTGATTTGTTTACAGGAGAATAACAAGTATGGGGGAAAATTCTATCCGTAGCATGACCACACTATTGCAATTAACAGTGAAGGTTCGTGAACGCGCACAATTCTTCAGACATGATGTGCTTGCATGGCTTCCACCTTTTGCATCACTTTCAATATCCGCTCAGCCTACATCAGCTTCAACAAAAGCCAGTCCCTACATGTCATTCCACATTTTTCGGAGGTAACACTTGAGGTAAAATAGCATAGTTTTCTGATTTATTATGAATTTAGGAGAATTTCATAAAAATCCATTAAACATTATTTATCATCATTCATTCAACATCTTTACCACTTCCCATTTTTTTAGACATGTCTCATCTTTCAGTTTGGGGGAGTGTTGATCACCTTCATTTCTTTCTTTTGACCATGTCAGTAATATTCTTTATCATCCATGGATATTCTTATTCATTCTCAACACTTCTCTTATTCCATGTTGTTTTACACCAAGCATAGATTTCAACAGATTGTAGCAACCACCTCTCTTTGTTTTCTAGCATTGCATGAGGACATGCTAATTCTTCAGTTTGGGGGGGGGAATTGCTACACATGATGGATGTTTTCCACTTTCTTTCTCATTTAAGGCATACAATTTCATTTGTATATAGTGCAGAAATTGTTTTGCATATATCTTTAAAACTATGAACTAAACTCTTGTGATTTCTGGATAATAAAGAGGAATTATTAAAATACACAAACCTAGATAATTTCACACTAAATTAGTTCATAAAATTTTGAAAATTATGCACTATCACCTACAACCATTTTTTTATATATCTCATGATCCATGTATCCAAACGATCTGATTTTTGAGAAAATGGTTAATGAAGCTTGTTGTTACTCATGTTACATTTTTGTGCAACTTCATATACATATAGTTGAACGTCAACTGTAAAAATTGTTATGTCTTTATCAAGATCGCTAAAATTGAATATTCATTATTTGAGGGAAAATTCATTTGTTCCATCCATTTCATGAGTTGGGATGAAAAATTTTCTTTGCTTGGTTAACACATGAGTTTTGTCTTTAGGTTGCATGAGAACATGCAATATATTCAGTTCTAGGTTGCATGAGGACATGCAACATATTCAGTTTGGGGGTATGTTGGGCCGTGAATACGACCACCTTTTAACACTTATTTCATCCACTGTTACTCTTGTTTATCATTTCATTTATTATAATTTATCATATAAATTCTTTTTATAATGATTTATGCTCTTATGGATGAATATTATTTCTTCTCCTTTATTTTTAATAAATTGATGATTATTATGCATACTTTTATCAATAGTGGTTTATTAATATATTTTGTAATATCACTCACCATTTTAGCCTCCAAGATATTTTCCAGATTGAAGATTTGATCTCCAAATCATCATGAAATATTCCAACTCAAAAATTCACTGGAATAAGAAGTGACAATTTTTCGGTTGAGATTCTGGGCAAATGAAAAAGAATCTGGAAAATCTGGAACATGGGTTTTGTCCAGAACGGGCCGAATTAACTCAATGAAGAATTTTTTGCCCAAATTCACCCTTGGCTTATAGCAGGTTATTGTATACCATTTTCAAATTGTTTGTTGCGTTGTCCTCCAAATCTCAGCCTTGTGTCAAATTTGCCTTCCTCTTTGTTGAAAGATTGTTGGAAATGTATTTTCTAGTTTACCAAGTTGTTGGGAACAATCCAATATTATTGTGAGACTTACTCTTCTATTTAATTTTCTCCTTCGATTAAAAGGAGAGCACGATTGTGTATTGGAGGGGGATGGAGAACAATGGATGATTATTGTATTCATCTTATAACACTATAATTTCTTGACTCGTGTGATCAAAGAGAAATGATGAAAATTATTCATGTTTTATTAATACAAGAGGTGTTTTCATTCCATTTCTCAAGCTCGTTAAGAGAACACTAATGCTTTCATACCCACAAGGAGGGCCTTATTCTTGTGGAGCGATCTGTTTGTATTTCTATTCTTTTATTTCTATTGTGTGATAATTACATTTAGATTTATTACGATTACAGAGTTATTTTATTGCTAGTCATATTGTTGTTCCATTTCTGTTTATTGTTTATTTCTGATTCATAGCTTTAGATCAGCAAATAGATGAGTTATAGTTACATGTTGTTATTCCTTTCCAGCTTTCGTTTCCTTTAAATTGCTTTTTATTGAATTTTATTTTGTTTCGATTGCTTTAAGATCACCAAATGTAGAGGACACTGGTTATTGCTTCCAAGTTCCCAGATTGGTTATCTTGCATCGATTTATAAGGGAAGGAGTTATTGCTACTGTATCCCTGATCGATGTTTTGCAGATTGATTTAATTAAGATTTCAGAGCATTTGAGTTTATGTTGTTGTATTTAAATTTCTTTTTCAAGCATCCATTTACTCTTGTATTTCGAACATTGTACTACATATTGCAAGGCATTACTCTTGGATAAATTGCTGCCTCAAACTGAGTACACTCTTGAAATAGAAGGTCGCTCCCGGATTGATAATTAATGTGAGATAAGTAGGTGTTCAAAAGATACCTTTTTATGCCTCGACACAAGCCTCGTGTCTTCTCAGAAGGAGAACTGGTTCTCTTATACAACCAAGAGGAAAATATGATAGGTACAAGAAAGTTCCAACCTATGTCACTGCGTCCATACATTTTTAAGCGATTCCTTGCAAAAGGGGCCTATGATTTAGTAGAATTTATTGGAGTTCCACTGGCACAATCTAGAAATGGGTTGTACCTCAAAAAATATTATGCTTAATCTCATGCATAATACACTATGTACATATTATCTATAGGTGTGTCTCTGTATTTTTGTAGCGTATATTTTCAGAGTTTACCACAGTTTGTGTTGTTCCCGTGTAGGTTTAGTTTGCAGATGTTCACATCTCTCTAACCATACATTGTTTATGCTCATGGTGGTATTCGTAGTATTCAGAACCTATATTTTGCAACATGGGCTATATTTTCTCCAAATGGCGAGCTGGTGAGTATTCAAGGGATTCACATTGGTCTCTCTAATAAAAACATTTTTGGGTATAATGCACTGGTTGAGCTACTAGATGATGATATTTCTCATAGTAGCCATCGTTTAGTCATCAGGCTCACCTCACAACGCGTAGTACTACAACTTTCTAATTTCTATTCATTTAGAAATCCTAATATCCTTCCCATGGTTTTGAAAGTATGTCTTCTAGAAATACATTTCTATTTTATACAATATGAAAATATTTATAGAAATATAGACACATTAGCATATGCCCTAGTTAATCATTTTTTATATAGACATTTGTAATGAATGTAAATAAGTTTCAATTCACATCAGAAAATATTGAAATTATAATAGATCTAGGAAATAGTGAAAAATAAGTATATAGATTGAGTTTGGTTTTACAAAAACTTGTGCCCCGAGACACATATGGCTACATCTCCCATATGAAAAAATACATGCAGATATATAAGTAGACTAATAAATAGTGCTCATGATAAAATGACATTGCATGGGACATCTTGTGTAGTAATCGACCAATACAGCTAGGCACTATGATAGTGTTTTTCTGAGGTCGCATGGGAACCTGATCAACCACGGTATCATCAATCCCATGTGTTAGTCCCTCCATGTGGTGCTCCACCGCTAATATGATCTCAGCTACCTCAAGATCCCATAGTGAATATCGTCCTACTACAATGACATGTACTTGTGCCACTACATCCTAATGTAGTTGTTCCTATGCATGACAGAGATATGAAGCATGCACTAGTCCAACTAGTCCAATATATGCATGAAAAAGTCAATAGTTTAGTCTTGAATACATGAAAAAATACAAAAAAGGTAAAACTTTCAAAAACTTAAATGGTCGATATATTTTACTTAAAGCATCTCATTGCTCACCCTCAATAAGAACGAGCTCAGGATCATCATAGAAATCCATCCTTGCATAAGGATAGTCATTGATCATGATGAATTGTCTACCCCTCCATCTAAAGAAGGTTGGTGAGAAATTGATTGTCCATGGCCCTGCATGTCGGGTCATATGATCTATCTACCTCCTAATCGATGGGGCCCTCAGATTGATAAGATCGAGTATAACCTATTGAGGATGAAGTAGTGGGATACTCTCTAATGCAAAAGATACTAAGATCAAACAATAGCCAATGTTCTTTAACTTCCCCTCTCTTTCTTTAGTCAGTTGTTCCTTCATATTGACCAATACACCTTCATTCTAGTTGAACATTGTTGGCTATAGACACTCCACCCCATACTCCATGTACAGTCTACATGCTACATGAAGTGTCAAGTTTCATGTCAATCTCGTGATGATAATGTTATTTCTCAAAGGTAAGTGGATCACACATTTTATATTTATCTTTCCATCACTAGTATTTTAGGCTTCAGGTCCGCATTTGGTAGCGATATAATATTTCATAGTATCCCCACAACTTCTCTAACATAGGACAAATATGGGGGCACCCCTCTTGGATAAACCTGTTATAAAGTAGATATATTCTACCTTTATCTCGAGCATATGTTCCCCAAACGTGAATTCTTGTGCCTAAAAATCCCATGAATGAATAGGATATTTCAAAAATTCCATATGTTGCCTGATACCAAGAAGCCATAAGAATTTTAGTAATCCACATATTTTTAGTGACTGGATGGTAGAGGGATCATTTTCTTCATTTAAATCATGTTCTTCATGTTATCTTTTCGACCAAATGAATGCCATTTTGTGCCAATGAACACCTGAAACATCAATAATAGATTCATTAGGCTCCTTTTCATGTAAACAAATTGAGAAAATTTGAGGGAAAAATGATAAATAACTTAGCATTTTGTGCCCAACGCATCCCAGTAGTGCATGATAGAGTGTTTCACCTCTCCTTTAGTGACATTATGCCTAGGTTCAATGCAAATTTTGATACTCAGGGGGAGTATTGGTACTAGGGCATGTTTTTGGAACCCCGGGGCCGTCAAAACATTAAAACAATTGCATGAAATCACAAAAATATACCTTGAAAATAAAGATAAGGATTTTAGGTCCTAGCTATAAGCGATAGTACTTGAAATGGTCTAGTGAACTGGTCGCAATCAGTTGCAGAAGATCATGGGCAAAAAGTGCTCAAAACTCTCATTATTGAAGGTAAATATAAAATGGTAAAAATGAATAGTCATTTTGAGTATTTGTTGCCATTTCTTGAATTATTTTATTCATATTTAATGTTTTTACCTAGATATGCTTCATTTTTACTATGAAACATGTATTTTTAATCCTTTTTTTGATGTTTTGAGTAGGTATAAAGTTGTTAATGATGTTTTATCATGCTTTAAATATGTTATTTTGACCAAGGTGTATACTTTTATCTCTTTTTCAGGCTTTGTAAACCTATGAAAAAGAAACCCTTGGAGTCCTTTTTCATCTCCTTTTAGACTCCAAAAATATGAAAAGATTTGTGAGAAATTTTCCTTTCAAACTTGTTAAAGTAAATGAAAATAAATTTACTCAATATAAGCTTAACCCTTTTCCAAGATGAGATAGACATTTCACGAAGAAGGAATACCTTAGTTGAACATGGCTAAGAGGTTATCTTGGGAATTTTTTTCTACCATTTCGTACTAAGGAGACTATCTACAAAAAGGGAGACCTGGAGTTTTATTTTTCCCATTTTTTCAAACTCTTTAAACATGAGAAAAATGTCAATTTTTTCTTTCGTCGGACTCATTAAAACATCAAACAACGATGGAATTTTGAAATATGAAAAGGCTGAACCACTCCTTCTTAGGTTTCATTAAAATACTCAAAGGGATTCATCTTAAGGATGAAGCTACTAATCAAGCATATGTTATCTTCCTCAATATTATTAAAAATAAAGAGGTACTCACTAGTATGGTTGGGGTAGTTGGGAAAACATGGTATTTCATATGCTAATTGAAGCGTGTCGCTCTTAAACACGACAACCTTACACTTCATATTAATGGCTCTTGGGTTGGGTAATATGCTTATCTTTCAGTTCATCATACCTTTTCAGAGCATCCATTTCAGTTTTTGGTAAATGTTGCCAACTTCATTCAATGTCGTCAGTGTGTTCAAGAGAGGT
Organism: Pinus albicaulis; assembly: GCA_034641835.2. Classification (NCBI taxonomy): domain Eukaryota; kingdom Viridiplantae; phylum Streptophyta; class Pinopsida; order Pinales; family Pinaceae; genus Pinus; species Pinus albicaulis. The sequence continues at coordinate 1,346,640,139 of CM076584.1, read as the reverse complement.
CATTCAATTGATATCCATTACAATACTCTTAACCATTCATTGCATGTTTTCCTTTCCTATTCTAGTTTCGTATCAGTATCATTTTCTCTCAATCATGATACTTTTTTCATGCCATTTACGGGGATACATCAAGGCCCTCATGTGATAGGTCGCTTCCTCTCGACATCAGCATGTTATCCAGAAAGTTGACATAGAAACAATATTTCGCTACCTTGGCGCTTTCATACATAAATGAAAATATTCCTTTCTCTCAACAATAGGTTTACATCATTGGCATTCGACCGAAAGAATATGTTTTGTGATTGACATCAACTCATTTATTCACACCATTAAAATTGTACTTAGTACCTTAATACCCATTAACATCATCGGTGGTTTGTCTCGCATTCATTAACGACTTACATCATCAGTCGGTAATCATATGGTGTCTACAATGTTAGAACTTCGCTCATTGATTCACATGGTTAGACTTGTTAGTTGGCTTGGTCATTTCAATGATACATAATACTCTAAATCTAGTTTCATATATCCATGCTGCGATTTCAGGAGTTATATAGAGATATTGATGTATCATGGCCATGGTCATTCAGATATTCATCTAGTGATGGGTCCATGAGTTGTATCTATGGACGTGTATTTTGATCATTTCACATGTTATGTTAGCTTATGTGTTGAGTATGTGTATGCTTCACTCTACAAAAATAAATCATGATATAAATGTATCATAAGAGATGAAGCTCATCGGTTTTTCTTAATCCTAACTTGTCACAAGGTAAATAATTTTAGTCATCAATCATCATTTTTGACTTGACGCTTTAGGGTAAAATTTTTTATAGGAAATTTTTTCACACCTATTAAATATGCCCCTTAATGGGATCAATGAACATCTTATTCCCCCTTGTGAACATCATTGCATAGAGCCCTAAGTATGCCTCCATTTCCCAGAATTTCTGCCTAAAAATACATCATCTAAGCCAATTTTTGGATCAATTCTCCATGGCCTTCTTCTAGAGAGAATTCACCTACAAGTTTCTCCATTGTGGCCTGCATTGATCACCTATAGTTTGATCCCCTTTGCACCTGCGTTGATTCCAAAAATTCGAGAAAAGAGAAAATTTACGAAATCTTCCTCTTCCAAAATATTCCATGATTTGTTACAACTATTTACCTGAGATAAAACATTAATATCGTATTCTATCCCTTGTTTTGGTTTCAATCCCTTATCCATTGATCCCATCCTCCCATCAAAGGTGGATCTAAAACCTTATATTGGTCATTAGATAATAAATTCAACTTAGCCCATTCCTCTATAATTTTACATCCTTCCATATGCAAGAGGTTGGACTTTCGAGAGTGATTCTATTCTTATGATGTTGTAATGAGTGGTACTATTCGATGCATTCGTGGTGATTGGAGGTGCACATTGTGACAAATAAATGAGAATAACAAATGGATGAGCTATTATAAAAGATAAACACTTATTTATTGTTGTAATCTCCTTTCATTTATATTAATGCAAAGAAATCATTATTTTCCTATATTTCATTTCATTATTTCATTTATTTTCAATACAATGTTGATCGATTGAATACAATACTTAGATGATATATCATAGATCTCATATTTTCTTGGCTTATGTTATCTAACTATGCAGGTTCTAATTTAGGAAATTAGAGATGGAATTGGAGCATTTAAGCTGAAGGAGGAGTGATGCATGCGACAAATTATAGGTAGGATTCATTCTGTCATCTATTTACTTTAAGGAAATAATTGGGTTCCTTATCTCTATGTTGTTCTAGGTTAGCCACCAAACCTAGGGGAGATATTTTTGTCTAAAATCACAAATCATGCATAACATACACACCAATTGAGAGACTCTATGTCATATTAATTCCATAGTTCACACACAAACTAGAATTTTTCAACCGATCATGGATGTACTAATTCACACATAGAAAGTATGAAACATTATTTCATTAATTAGAATTTTTACATACAAAAATACTCAAAATATTTGTTCATCCCTTGTCTTGATTCTACATTCATTTGGCCATTCTCTCCTCTCCTCGCACTCACGACCTTATTTTATTTCCCATACGCTTACTGTTAAAAAATGTATCAATAATTTCTCAATTGTATTTTGCCTTGATTAAATTGAGAAAATTCAAATTTCCACATCAACTGACAACTTGGATGCAATTAACTTATGTGACATGTCTTTTTCCACCTAGTTTATTCAGTAAATTTGATTTGGACGAGTTAAAGTTTGTTTAAGCATCTATTATTGATAATTTGTAGCAATCAAGGTAAGTTATCCAATATTTTTTTAAGTGAAAATAGTGTCAAATATTGGAGGAAATATTGGAGGGTCAACATGTGTAGTGTGGCATCATTCAAATTCATTCAAAGTCTAATTAACTCACCAATCAGCCTAAAATAGATAGTGCATGCATAGAATTTGAGTTCCCTAGTCTTCGTGTACATTCCAAGGTAGTGTAACATCAGTTGTAGAGTATTATTGAGTGTGAAAGTGTTGCAAGAAGTCATATTATCGTTCTAAAGAAATTTCACAATTAATTTGAGCAATTTCCTAAATAATAGGGGCCTAAATCGTTATGGAAAATTTCAAATAAATAGTCTCCCAAGCAGAGGAAAAATATGACTAAGTCTAAGTCGGACCTTCTAAATGATTGGAGAGATAGTTTATGCACTTGCAGATTGTGATGAATTAAGAAAATTAATTGTAATACATCTCTATTCTTTTAATTTAGTGCAAGCAGCATTGGGGTTTTTAGCATATTTCTTTCGCAAGGAAAAAAACATGTTTCATGTGTGTGATTTCTTATTGCATGTCTAATATTTTTTTCTAAATTGTGAATTAATGTCTGGAGAGAAGTAGAGTAGGTTTTTGTCTTATGATTTTGATTAAAAATTCATGAGAAGTTACAAATCTACATCGGAATTTCTCTATGGTATTCAGGGAGGGTTCATATTAGAGCAGTAACTTCGAAGTTGTTTCTCAAGAGGCTTGAATTTGGATATTAGGGTAGCAATATTTATTCAAAACTAAGAAATTGTCCCTAAATGGAGTAAGGATAGATTATGGCTGGAAAGGAACCTCTGATTTTGTTGCATGGGAGGATCACATGGAGATGGTATTGGATGAAAATGGATTGCTAGAATACATCAGGTCATATGTTTCACAACCACTAGAATCTGATACCCAGAACCTTGCTCAGTGGAAGAACTATATAGCCAATGTGAGAAGAATAATATTGGAGGGAGTACAAGATGAAATTGTCACAAATATCCATGGAAAATAAACATCTTCCGCAATGCAGATAACACTGACAAAAAATTTCAAGAATAGTAGTGACCACAAGAGTATGGTGCTAGAGGATAAAATTTGAAGTATCAAGATGCAAAAGAATGAAATTACTCTCTAGTATCTAAGAAATTTCAGGAAATGTCGTGATGAACATGGCGGGGTTGGTGTAAATTTTCCTGAAGAAGACCTGGTGAGCCTAGCCCTTTAGAGCCTTCCCATGAGTTGGCACAACTATCAATATCCAAATGACAAATGTGGAGCGCTTATCATCCAATTTGGTGTAGGAGGAAATAAGGAATAATACCAGTGATGGGACTTCATCGAAGGGAAAGGTTGAACACAAATTTTCATTTGATAGGAAGGAAAAGAAAGGAAAAGGGAAGAAATCTCAATCGAAACCAGAATCCAGTAAAGGTTGTAAGAAGAAACAATTTTCAAAAACTAAATGCTTCCATTGTCATGAATTCGGGCACTACGCAATGATGTTTCCAAAAAAAAATTAAAGAAAGAAGACCTTAGGAGGAGCAACAGGTGAATCCATGGCTTCATGGTTCTAGCTTTACTTTACCCTCATTGCATGCATGGAAAACATAGTTATGGGGAGCATGTGATACTTGGACTTAGGTGCATCGTTTTACATGACAGGGAATAAATATTTTTTCAATGACATGGAGGAAAAATAATTTTATATTTAGATTGATATGGGGGATGATGGAAGTTATAGCATGACCAGGGTTGGTATAGTCACCTTTCAAAGGGATTCAAGCTCCCCCCTCATGCTCAAGGATGTCATGCTCATTCCGGGCCTAAAGAAAAATATCATCTCTATTATAGTTTGGGAATAATGGGGTTATGATGTGATATTCAACAAAGGAAACACATTCCTAAGACACATAGCCATGGGAAAAGTGAAGCGAATTAGGGTTCATGTGAAGAACTTGTATAAGCTATATGTGGCAGATTGTGTTGCATTAAGCATAAAGGAAAAGACAGTGGGGAGCTATGATTTTGGTAAAATTTGGCATAGAATATTTGACCATTTTCATAATGGCGCCATTAAGGTCACGTAGCAAATAGCCACATGCCTCCCGAAAGGAGAACTTGAGCATCATGATGTATGGAAAACATGTATGTTGGGGTAGTATTAAAAATACTCATTGCATAAGCAGGACGATAAATCACATGTTCTCCTTGAAAGAATCGACTGTGATTTCTATGGACCTTTATTGATAGCCTCCACTGGAAGTCACAAATATCTTGCCATTTTTATTGATTATTTCTCATGAAATTTCTAGATAATATTCATGTAGAAAAAATATGATTCATTCTCCAAGTTCATGGAATTGAAGGCACTAGTTGAGAAATAAATTGGCAATAAGGTGAAGATTCTCAGTAGAAATATTATTGGGGGTGACTATGTGTCGAATGAATTTAAAGTTTTATGTTAAAAAGAAGAGATTTATAGATATTTGAAAACACCCCACAATCCATTTTATAATGTGGTTACTAAGAGAAATAACCATCACATTGTGGGAGAAGTAAGGGTGATGTTTTCTAACCGAGGCCTACCTCCGCATTTGTTGGATGAAGCATGAAACATAATAGCATATTTCCAAAAATGAATTCCTCATCAAATTTTAGGCATGATTACACTTGAGGAGGATTTCATAGGGAGGAAATATAATGTGTCACACTTCAAGATTTTTGGATCCTCCATCTACTTGCATGTCTCCAAAGAATCAAGGAAAAATATAAAATTGAAAAAAAAATGGAGGTATTTTTCGGTTACACCAAAACTCCCCATAACTACCATGTGCACTTTCTATCCCTGAAAATGAAAATACTACAAAGGGTTGTAAAATTATATGAGGAGAAAGCTATTTGTTGCTATATTGAGAGGGAGCTTTAGATTCGACCACAAGAGGAGATTTTAGCTCCAAAGGAGGAACCTCAAGAAGTTGTTGAATAATCACAAATCAAGGAGGAGAGAGTGGAGACAAACACTCAACCGGAACCATCCACATAAGGAAGAAAGAGGACCGGGGAAGTTGAGAGACTTGTGTAGGATGGGAGGGATAATTTTTGTTCTCCTTCAAATGTGCACAGGAAGAGACAGTGACCAAATAGGTACACCAGCTACATGGTTCCAATGACTGATCTTATAGAGACTAATCCATCCTATTTCAATGTTCAGTAGATCAACATGTCTGAGTTGATGGAATGGTTGAGTATAAATCCATTGCGAAGAATGTTGTTCGGGAAGTGATCCCACAAAGAAAAAAAAATCAGTTGTGCATTTGTGATCGAGATTAAAGGTAGAAAAGGCATCATATGGAAGCATAGAGAAGCAGAAGGGTATATTTTAGGCCAAGTGATACTCCAATGTTGAAGGGATTGACTATGGGATACCTTTACTCATGTATCAGTGTACTCATCCATTAAATCAATTCTCTCTATAACTGCATAGATGGGTTGGAAGCTCCACCAGATGGATGTAAAAGAAACATTCCTCATTGGAGTTATTGAGGTGGAGGTGTACATAAAGAAACCAAAAGGCCTTGATACGTTTGATCGAGAGTCTCATGTGCTAAAACTGAAGTGATAATTGTATATTCTCAAGCAAGTACCCCATGCTAGGTATACAATGATCAATAGATATATTACTAGTTTTGGATTCACCAAAAGTGAAGTGAATGCAAACCTCTATCATATTTTTTTATAAGATAAATTCTTTATTATTGTTTTATGTGTTGATGAAACAATTTTTAACTCCTGATGAACAACTGATCATATCTTTTAGGGAAGACCTTGTAGGAGAATTTGAAATTAAGGACATGGGTCTCATGCACTACTTCCTTGCCTTGGAAGTATGGAAATGATATGGGGAATTTTTTATCTCTCAAGGAAGGTATGGAAATGAGATACCTCAGATGTTCTAAATGGAGAGTTGCAAACCCATGGATACACCTCTAGTGACCAACTGGAGGAAGGAGGATGACACTTCAGGTGAGAAATTGGATTGTACCATTTAATATAATCTATTTTATTCATTAATTTACCTTTTAAACATGACCAAATATGTGCTATGTATTCAATGAGTGAAGACAAGTTATGGTTAGGCCAAAAAAATTATTTTGGAGGGCAACTCAGCATGGTTTACGCTACCTCAGGGGCACTACATAGTTTGGACTATGGTACAAATGGAGAGATGGACTGCGGTTGTGTTTTTTCACAGATGCATATTGGATGGGGAGTCCATCATATTGAAAGAGTAAACTAGGTGGAATTTTTAGTTTTTTGTCCACAGTTGTTTCCTAGAAGAGAAGGAAGCAAACATCTATGGCACTCAGCTTGGCATAAGTAGAATACATGGCTACAAGTTAAGTACTATGTGAGGTGATATGGATCAGAAATATATTTGTTCGATTTTTTGGTCATATTATGGATCCAAATATCATATATTGTGATAATCATAGTTGCTTCAAGCTCGCCTAAGATATTATTTCTCACGATCAATTCAAACATATAGCTATCTGGTATCACCATTTACAAGGTTGTGTATAGAGGCAGATAATGATGTTGTAGTATATTATGAAAAAGGAACAAGATGCTAACATTTTGACAAATGCCTTGTCAAGAGGGAATTTTTTGTTCCAAAGTTCCAATATAGTGGTGGTTGATAATCCATTTTTTGCTGAGAGTCAGTGTTGAAAAATTCAAAAAGAAATTCTAAATTTTATTTTTCTTTGATTAAACTGAGAAAATTCTAATTTCCACATGAGAAAACAACTTATATGTAATGAAATTTTTTCAAATGGCTCATATCACCAATTTTACTTAGTAAATTAGAGTTGAAGGAGTTAGAGTTTAGTTAAGCATGTGTTTGTTCTAATTTTAGCAATCAAGGTCAATTACCTAAGGCTTTTTTTTCAGTTAAAATAGTTCCAACTATTGGTGGAACTAATGGAGGGTCAAGTTGTGCAGTGGGACTTTAGTCAAAGAAAATTATCATTAATTTAACTTACCAATAAAATAAAAATATCGAGTGCATGCATAAAATTCGTGTTCCCTAGGTTTGGTTGAGATTCCAAGGTAGTGTAACATCAGTTGTAGACTAGTATTGAGTGTACATGTGTATCATGTACTTATATGATCAGGCTATAGAAGCTACAAAATAAATTTGAGGAATTCCCTAAATAATAGGGGCCTAATTCCTAAAGGAATGGTTCAAGGTAATAAGAGCTCAAGAATAAGAAAATTTTGACTAAGTCTGAGTCAAAGCGTCTCAGTGAGAAGAGAGATAGATTATTCATTTGTAGGTTCTGCTGAGTTGAGCAAAGAAATTTTAATACATCTCTATTCTTATGGTTTAATGAAAGTAGGCATTCTGTTTTTTAGCATATTTATTTTCTAAGGAAAAATACTTGTTGCATGTGTATGATTTCTTATTTCATGTCTGAGATTTTTTTTTTTTCTAAATTGGGAATTAATGTATGCACATAAGTAAGTAGATTTGTGTCTTGTGATTTTGATTGGAATTTCATGAGAAATTGCAAATCTACATCATAATTTATACACTTACAATAAATAACATTTACAAATTAAATATATTTATAAACCCTTAAATAACTCCATAGATCACCCATAAATGACTACATAAATCAAATTTTCCGAATTCCTAAAATCACTCCATAGATCATCTTTTTCTAAATTATAAAATCACTCAATATATCCCTAGATTACCTCATGATTTTCAAACTGTATTTTCTTTTTCCATTATGTAAAAAATCTCACCTATCCATATAGTTTATAAAATTATTAATCTTCAAGTTGTAAAACTTATAAAACATCTCAACTAACATAATATAATTTATTTACATAGAAGAATATAAATTCTTATAGAAAATAAGGACCCATTTTTTAATCTTTTTCACATGGAAGACTTAATGACTTGGAAGCTTTAATGCTCCTACATGACATAGCATGCCCACTTACGTCGATCTCAACTTCAAAGGGTTTCTCCAATTTTGGTAATGTTAGAAAAAATTCTTGACTAATATTCTTCTTTAAATAACTAAAGGCCCTTTGTTGACCCTATCCCCACTATTAACTCTTGCCACTGAATGTTATGGTAAGGAGTGGTGTTTCTCTACTAAAATAAACACTATGAATTTTAAGAGGTATTAATTTTCCCGAACGAAAATCCTAGCCTCATAAACATTAGTAGGAACTGAATACTTAATGATGGCATCCAACATAGAAATATCTATATTTAGCTATCCCCCACCTACAAGACATCCTATATGACACCAAATAATATTGCACAAACTCACACTTTTCTAGGTTTTCCATTATGTGGTTGTAATATTCCCAAGTTTTCACATCATATTTGGAATATTAGAGTTCTTGATTTCCTTAATAAATTAAGCAAATAAAATGGCGGAGGGACCCAAAAACCTTAATGATGAATAAAATCCACTCTTAATGTGTGAATGTGGATATTCTAGATCCAGATCTAAAATCATGGAGTAGTGGAGTGGCTCCATTAATGGAGATCATGTCTCATTTATGAGATAGATTATGGAGGATGAAACAGACAAATAAGATCATGGATCTTAAATATAAAATCATGGGGATCTTTGATAACGTCAACTGAGATCATAGTGGATTCAAAGAAGATCATGAAGTACTTATGATAAGGTAGTAGAGGAAGTGATGCATTTAATGCACATATGATGGAGAGGGTGATCACCCCATATGAACATGATGGAGGACATGAAGCTACAACGGAGTAAAACATGGAGAATATGTCCACATGTACAACATAGTTTTGGAGTGGGCCAAGGCTATGGAAGGCTCATGCATATAATGAAGGTGAAGGCACAAGGGAAGGCATGATTTGGATTATTAATTTCTTGATCTGTTTAGATATAGATTTGTCTTAGGACATTTCCTTGCACGGTTGGGTTGTTTGGTATAGTTTGTAGTGTTGTCTAGCACAGGGTGTTCCCGAGCCAGAATCCCACCTCTTTGTTTGAGTAGCTCTGGAAAGAGGGTGTTCTTCATTCCTTATCAGGCATTGGTGTGATCTTCAGGAGGTTGTTTCTAGCATTTAGCTAGGAAACTAGTGGAGGATTCATCCTACCACTTTTTTCTTCACATAAATCCTTTCACGAGAAACAGATCTACATCCAACATTCAGGCCATTGGGTTTTAATTCCATGCAGTAATATTCCATTCAAGGATTATGCAGTTGAGTCCTATAGATATATTGGAGGAAGGAATTTTCCAATATTTAAGTTTTAAATCCTATGAGGGATCATCTCCTCACATTAAATATATTGTTTCCATCATTCAAGAGATTATTCGACACATTGAGTAGTAGGCTATTGAGCCTCCCTCTCTAATAGTGTAGTTTTCTGATTCTGTTGTTCATCTAGTAACTATTTTCATTGGAGGAGATTGGAGGAGCTAGATCTTGAGCTTTTAGCCCAAGAATCTAGTGAAAGGGTTAGCACTTCTTGCTTAGATCTGATTGTGCACCATTGTAGTCATCATATCATCAGATCTAGCTTCATATCTACATTCTCAACAACATTAATGTGAAGCCATAAGAGGGTGGTTTATTTGGACGTACAGATATGAGAAACCCTTTTTGGGTTATCTTAGGAATCAATCATTGAGCCCAAATCTACAATTTCAGCATCATCAGAGCTCTGATTCTACCTAGATCTAACTTTGTATCTTCTAGGCAGTTGGAGTCCCAACAGTTGCAATAGGGACAATGTTTTTTACCTTATAGAAGAACAGAAGTTACATAGTCCCTCTTGGGAAATCATTGCAGGGTCATTCTAGGCCCCCCTTTTGTCTTGAGTGTCTCATATTTTGAGCACTGTTGTACTTGCTTTTTCATCTCCAATATAATAAAATGGCTCAACTATTTATGTGCATTCTGATGTGTATTCAAATTTATTGTTTACCTTGTTGTAGTTCTTATATTTTGTTTCAGTATTATGGCATTCTCCCTTCTGGGATATTATAGTGGTATCAGAGCACGATCTTTGGCTAGCTTGTGGACACTTCATCTTTTGCATCAAGGAAGAAGAAGATAGATGAGATTTATCATGAAGGAGGATAGTTTTTCCATTCCTCTCTTTATATCCAAGAAATATCTCTCCAAGGGGATCTATAAAATGAAGGGATAAAGGCAAAATGAGAATCCAATAATAAAATTTGATGAGGAAATTCCAAGCACTTCCTATCAGCAAAAAAGAAAACTGGAAAATCATAGATCTTCTACTCGATCTACTATACCCAATTATTTTGGAGAAGGTGAAGGGTGTGTAAATTAAGAAAGGAAAGAACCTAAGACTCATGATACTCTCAGTCTATATCTTGAAGAGTACAAAGCACAGTCTATATCATTCAAAGATATTCTAACTCTCCAAGAATTCTTCCAAATAAAAGAAGAAATAGGATCCTATAGAAAAAATAGAAGGAAAAGGCAAAATAGATTCTATTTGCCTACATTTCATGGATCTTCCTCAAGAACTGTTAAGGCTTGGAGGAAATATTTAGATGCATTTGTCAGGCTAAAACTCGTATTTCAAGAAGAGGTTGTCCAAATAGCAGCACTCATCGTTTAGGCGAAGCCAATGATTAGTGGTTTGGTCACATGGAGCATGAAAAAGTGACTAAATATTCAAATTTCTTTCGCAAATTGAGGAAGAAGTTTGATGTGAGAATACTAGAGAGGTGTCACAAAGAGACATTTCCTAAGGAAACAAAGGAGGATGTCAATATTGTCACTCTAGACAAGAAGTCACTACATTCACCACCAGTTGCAGAAGTACTTGCATTCAGAGAAGAGACACTTGCAACTTTACAAGATAGTCTTGAGCTCTTTACACATAGAGTCCCATGCGTGATTCAAAAGATGCATGAGGGAGAGGAGGAAGATTACAACACTGGTACACTTGAAGAAGAGAAGCCATCACTCCTACCAACAATTGGAGAAACTATTGTCCTGGTTGGAGGAGCTCTTGTGTTCTAGAAATAGGTTCCCACACTTCAGTTGATCCAAGGTATGCATGAAATTTCATCATATATTGTTTTAGTATAAACTTATGAGGACATGCCATCAAGGCTAATGCATATCCAAGGGTTAGAACAAAATGCTGATTTGAAGCATAAAATTATCATAGTGTAGAGGACCCTTGATCTAATCGAGGAGATGAAAAGCTATCCCAGTTTTTCATTGATGGAATACATTCAACTCTTTCAGTTGAAGTGTGGATTTTTAGGAAAAGGGACTAGCATTATCCTATGTATAATGACTGGTTATGAGATCAGTATTGTGCCCTACTTTGAGATAGCACATGTATTACTATGCAGGTGTACAACGTTTTCACTTAGTAGCAGTGATAAAGAAGGAGCCCCATCATTCTTGGAGAATTCTAAAGGTACCTTCACTCATGAAGCAATGGAGGTAAAGATGATAAATGGTATACATATTGAGATGAGAAATATTTTCTCCTTTCTAGATGACACTTTGCCAATGAGCCTCTCATTGCTCAAAGAGAAAATTCTACCTGCAGCAGATCCAAAACCTCAATGGTTTTGGAGGGAATTTGGTGAAAAGAGAATCTCTTTTAGATATCTCATTGGAGGTGCACTTCAAAATCTCATGAAGTGCAAAGTTCTTCATCAGTTTGGGAAGGATCGTATTTTACAAAGGGAGGATACCATGTTTATGAAGTACATCATTCATCATCCATATTGGGATGTGTGGCTGAGCATGATAAGCAAGGGGTTGCATGACCACTTGCAGATATATGACATAGGCCAGCAAGATTGGTTACGTTGGTTTCTATTGCGATATTTTTGTCACTACACAAAGGCTCCTATTTCTTTGATCCATGCCTCAAAAAACACTTATGAAATGAAGAAGGAGGCATGGCTGCAATGGCTGCTCTTGCGTGAGTATGGTTACCACCCAATAGCTCATATTTTTCTAATTCATGCCTTTTCTATCAATGATAGAATTCAGAAAAATAAGGCATGCCCATTTTTGTTTCCCTTGAGCGAGTTTGGCCATCACATGACATCTCCTATGTCTATTTGTTTTGTATTGGGTAGAACTTGGCATGATGCTCTCATGATGTGTCTTGATGGTGTTTTCTTGTATTGGGCTGATGTGACATTACATATGTCTATCAGTATTTTTTTACTCCATGATGCACATGAGGAGGAGAGGAGGCAACAAGATATCTTGTTTCTTTGGTTTCTTTTGGGGGATTTTTCTTGTCCATCTTACATGGAGGAGATGGAGGATGGCAACAAAGGGCCTTACTCCAGTGGCTACTATTGGGAGAATATGGTTTGACACCTTTGTCTACACATATATCTCCTTTCCTTATTTTTCATAATGCTAGGATGATTCTTGGATCCAACAAGGCCAACAGGGCTAAGGATGAGAGCATGTCCATGCTCAATCAAATCCATAAAGCATAGGATGAAGAGATGTATTGTGAGAAGGAGATTTTCCTTTGTGGAAGGAGAAACTTTATTTTATGTATCTCATGTATTTATAATGATGTTGAACATCATATGGTTGTCACTTGGTACTTCATGGTGGAATGAGGACATCTAACCATACAGTTGGAGGTCATTCTATATATTTTTTTGAAAGAAAACTTTGCAACCAAACATGCATAACACATTGCAGCAAATGGAGGAAGCCTTCCTTATGTGGATGCCATTTGGAGGGGAATAGATGGATTTGAATCTACTTTGGGAGTTGCTTGAGGACAAGAAACATTTTTCTGGGGGGGCAGGGTGGGGGCGCTGTAATATTCCCAAATTTTCATGTCATATTTGGAATATTTTGTAATTGATTTCCTTAATAAATTAAGAAAATAAAAGGGTCTAGGGATCAAAAAACCTCAAATATGAATAAAATCCACTCTTAATGTGTGAATGTGGATATTCAAGATCCAGAGCTAAAATCATGGAGTAGTGGAGCAGCTCCATTAATGGATATCATGTCTCATTTATGAGATAGATTATGGAGGATGAAACAGTCAAATAAGATCATGGATCTTAAATATAAAATCATGAGGATCTTTGATAAGGTCAAATGAGATCATAGTGCATTCAAATAAGATCATGAAGTACTTATGATAAGATAGTGGAGGAAGTGATGCATTTAATGCACATATGATGGAGAGGGCGATCACCCTATGTGAACATGATGGAGGATATGAATCCATAACGTAGTCAAACATGGAGACTATGTCCACATGTACAACGCAATTTTGGAGTGGGCACAGGCTATGGAAGGCCCATTCATATAATGAAGGTGAAGGCACAAGGGAAGGTATGATTTGGATTATTCATTTCTTGATATGTTTAGATCTATATTGCTCATAGGAAATTTGTATGTAGGCTTGTGATGTTTAGCATAGTTTGAATTACTATTAAGCATGGGGTGTTCCCAAGTGGGAATCCCAACTCTTTATTAGAGTAGCTCTGGAAAGAAGGTTGTTCTTCATCCCTTATTAGGCATTGGTGCCATCTTCATGATTTTGTTTCTATCATTCAGCTAGGAAACCAATGGAAGATTCATCCTACCATTTTTTTCTTCACATACAACCTTTCAGGAGTAGTAGATCTACATCTGGCATTTATCCATTGGTTTTTACCTCCATGCAGCAATAGTCCCTTCAAGGATTGCGCAGTCCAGTCTTGTAGATCTATTGGATGAAGGAAGTTTCTAGTATTTCAACTGGAAATCCTATGACGGATCATCTCCTCAGATTGGATCTATTGTTTCCATCATTCAGGAGATGATTCGACACATCCAGTAGTTGGCTATTGAGCCTCCTTCTCTGACAGCATAGTTTTTTAAGGTTGTTGTTCGTCCAGTAGCTATTTTCAGTGGAGGATATTTGAGGAGCTATATCTTGAGCTTTTAGCCCAAGAATATAGTGAAAGGGTTAGCCTTTCTTGCATAGATCTGATTCTGCACCATTACAGTCACCATATCATCAAATCTAGGTTCAAATTTGCATTCCCAAAAACACATATGTGAGGCCCTAAGAGGGATGTTTCCTTAGACTAATATATCTAAGAAACCCTTTCTGGGTTATCTTGGGAATCCATTATTGAGCCCAAATCTACAATTTCAGCATCATCGGAGCTCCCATTCTACCTAGATTTGACTTTTTATCTTTAAGGAAATTGTAGTCCCAATAGTTGCAGCAGGGATAGTGCAGTTTACCTTCCAGCAGAACATCAGTTACGCAGTCCCTCTTAGGAAATCATTGCAGGTTCATTCTAGGCCACCCTTTTGGCTTTAGTGTCTCATATTTTGAGCATTGTTGTACTTATTTTTTCACCTCCAATATAATAAAATGGTTCTGCTATTTCTGTGCATTCTGATGTATATTTAGATTTATTGTTTACCTTGTTGTAGTTCTTATATTGTGTTTTAGTATTACTGCATTATCCCTTTTGGGATATTACAATGGTGCATATTAATGTTTCTATCACCTGTATCAAATGTAATATGTACTCCTACTAGATAGTATTGTATACCAATATATCATACAAATAAAAAATAATAAATTAATGTATAAAAGGGTAAAATATATGATTCATAAACCTCATATAAAAATAGATGGTGCATTTCATACGAAAACTTCCATAATTAACCACTCATACAAACCTTGTTTATTTTTTAAGGAAATATTCTAGATATCCTCTTCTATTAATGATAATAGTGATTCCTTGAATTGAAGTCCAACTTAGTGAAGTGTTTGGCTTTCTTTAGTTAATCCAACAAATTTTCCAGTCTTGGTAGGGTGTACTTATTTTTTAGTAATTTTTTTAATGCACTATATTCATGCACATCTTCCAAAGCCCACCATTTTTTGGCATAATAATGAAGGGTGGTGCACATGATGAGCTAATTGGTGGAATGCAACCTATTCCATTATTTTTTGCAATTTATTCTTCACCTTATTTTACTATAAAATAGACTACCTCTATATCCCAATGTTTAACAATAGAGTTTTTGCCAATAGTTTGATCTTGTGGTCCATTTACCTCTAGTGTGGTAGCCCTTTAGTCTCCTATAACAAACCTTGTATACCTATAGCAACCATTCTAGGTGTTGTTTCTTTTCATTGGTGCACCACTTTGAGGATGACTTAGTTGTAATGGACTTGATCAAATTTTTGGAAAGGTTAACACTTAGCAGTGATATCTTTGAATTTCCCTTATGTGTGTTGATGATGAGGGATTTGTTCTCCCAGATCAGGTAGCACTACCTAACTCTCCACATGAAGATAACATCTCACATGTACATATAGGGACTGCAAAACATAACCCCACATACATCAAATGGAAATATATCAAATTTAATTCAACAACAAAAGCAATAGTGCTAGAAAAATTGATTATTCATTATTTTATTATCTTTATATGTTCCTCCTTGTTAAGCTAACCAATGGATATGGAATTTTATGGTCATCAGTTTCCTATCCCAATTTCTTGACTATATATTCTACTATGAGATTAATTTATAATACTAAGTTAGATGGAGCATCAATTTTTTTTCCTAACCTGTATCATCATATCGAAGAGTCCAGTCATTTCTGTCTCTTCCTCTTGCGAAAGGTTACACAGATTCACCTCTTTCTAAATTATTGTCTAGAAAAATTTCCTAGACATGTTTGACCTATTTTCCATATGATTGATGGAATATGTCTCCATAAAAAAAAATTTCTTAGCATATTTATTCCATTTTAAATTTTATATTGGAATTAAAAATCCAATACTTCTCCTTTGTATTAAAATCAACATTTTAATGCTTGCAGACTATAGTATTTGTTGGGATATTTGGACTAGTTTGTTATAGTTGTTATATTTGTGTATGTCTCCCTTTCCACTTATTCTTCCCCTCCTTGGTCGATTCTCGGTGCTCCTTCCTGGCTTACCTTATTGGTTACCCTTTCTTCTAGACAATGTTCTCTAGGTGCTGTAATTATATGAAACCCTCACCCATTGTTCTAGTTTTGAATATCATATCTTTATTTGACATCTAGATGTGTAAACCCCCAAAAATCTCGAGGAGTGTGAATGGGTTTTTTAGGGAGATACCGAAAATTATTGAAATATTCCTAAATTTTATGGTTTCCTCTAATACAATCTACCATGTTTCTACCTGAAGTGATGCCATTAGATCCACCTATCCTCCAGATACCTAATTAGGTAGATATGTGAATTTAGAGAGTTTTAAAATATTTCCATCTAGACACTGGATGATCTCCCTCTCATCTCAAGGTTGATGTGCGACTTTACCACCATTTTAGGGTATGTAACTATCATTTTAGACACACAAACAAAGTCTTTTGTTACTCCTTTATGTGTTGAACACTAAAATAAACTTATAATTACTAAAGATAGTGATTTACCTTTAAACTGCCAATTTTACCTTGATATGGCTTGATGTCAACCATCACTTCCATCCTAAATAGGGATAGTGAATGGTTCAAGACACTCAAATACGTTTTTTCATTTTCAATTTATTTCCCAGGTTTTCTCTTTGATTCTTCTTAATCCCCTAATCTGCCCTTTAATATAAACTATGTGTTATGAAACTCACCTTCTACGAATAACCTGAGCT
The DNA here is from genome assembly GCA_034641835.2 of Pinus albicaulis. Classification (NCBI taxonomy): domain Eukaryota; kingdom Viridiplantae; phylum Streptophyta; class Pinopsida; order Pinales; family Pinaceae; genus Pinus; species Pinus albicaulis. The sequence goes on along the minus strand of CM076584.1, from coordinate 1,346,623,121 downwards.
TATTTGTTAGTACCACCATGAGGAGGCACACATTACAATTTATTTATAAACTTTTTCTTATGCTCGTTTAAAACTCTCCTCTATGAGATATTTAGAGTTAATAATAGATTCATAAACCATGGCTAGGGTTTTAATATTTCTATCTGATCTGAATGGGAATATTAGTTTTGTTGTGCTAAGATCCAATTCAGAATATAAAGAAATTATTTGAGGATTTAGAGGTTAATTGCAAATTTAATATGAGTTTTTATATGAACTTTATGAGTAAATTAATAGAAATAAAAAATTGAACAACAACATATAAAAAACATGAACATCACCATAAACAACCCCATGGCACAATTTAATGAAGGAGTTCAACCCGCCTGGGCTATGCCTCCTTGGTCTAGCTTCTAATGGTTTGGCCCTATTCTATTATGCTCAAAATTTTGATTACATGTGTTAACAATGATCCAACAGCTCTGAAAGTTGTTCCACAGCTCCAAAATTCCCAAAATTTGTTGCCTAACCTCTTTTTGCATAGAATTTGGAAAAAAAGTAGAGAAGTTATGAGCTCCCCAAGTTTCTCCACTAACCTCTCCACAATTTTCTCTAGGGCCAAAATCATCCTACAAATTCACACTTTTCCGCACTAATTGGGAGACAAATTTCCTTTTTCCCAGGCGAACGTTTTAACTCATTAAAAAGCCATGTATGGGCTATGGAAGAAAAAAAAATTAATTAAAGGGTTGGCGACGGTTGCACTAACCATATACATCTCTCCACCCCTTAGCAATAACCATATCATATGTTTCGAGAGCTCAGGGTTAGCCTCCTGCCAAAGGTCCTACTGGTGGTGGTGACCAGGGTTGGGGCTAGTCCCCAACCCCTCCCCCATACATTCGACTATTTAATAATGAAAAATAGTCGTCACCATAGGTTTTTAAGGAACACGGTGCAACACATGAAGGTAAGGTGATTTTTTAATTGCTATGTGGTCACGGGTTCAACTCTCGCTTGCTCCATTCAGAATTAACGAAATTTTTGTGGCCTCCCATGCTACCTACTGGAGGCCTTTGGTTGGGCCACACGGTAGCATGTGATTGGACACATACCAAACAATAAAAATTCACCCACACAGAACCAATAGAATTTAGACAAGTGTGGAGGTCAGATTGGCCTAAAAAGAATAACCTTTTAGCCAACTAGTACACAGTCAGCTGTCATATTTTTGAAATTTTTTCCTGTTATGGAAAATGAACATAATGTGTTTCTAGGAGCATATGGTGTCCATTTTCTGTGAAATGAGATGATCTAGATTTATAATGACTAGATATACATGGTTGTTTAGGTTCCACACCATTCCGACAACTTTGATTTTTAGCATAATTTTGAGCACCTAATCACACCTCCCCATTCGAAGCTTTTGGACCCCAAAACATCTTTCATGATTTACCATGTGGATGAGGGTACAACTCACTTACCCTTCTATTTTCAATCCACTGGAATTTTCCAAAATTAAACAAATTTCATCTTTTCATGAAAACTTATCTTTTTCCTTGATTATAGAGACCCTATCTTGCTGTTGTAGATACCATCAGGCTACAATTTCCTAGAATTTGTAGAACATGAAGTTTTCCTGGAAGAAAAAAACTTTTTCCTACCTCAGTCATCAGTCACAGGAAACTTGAATACTTTCTCACCTAGAACACTATTGACATGGCAATTTTTAGCTTGTATTTCCCTGTACTTGGGTTGACATTTGACCATGTAGTTTCACCATTTCCATGTACCATTTTCAAATAAAAAAAAAGTACTTATGGAAGCTATGCCTTTTTTTTCATATTTCCTTGGCACTTTTTCGTTGAATTTTTCACCATTTAGCACCGTCATATTGCTCCCATCATTGTTCAACACTAATTTCGACTACTGCAAATTTATCACATCTTGTTTACCTCTTTTAAAAGGCAACATGTTAGTGCTCTGAAACATCTTAATAAAAAAATTAGCAACTTCTAAAAAAAATTTTTTTTCATTGAACTTCTTGGGTTTTTCCATGTCGCCATCAAGAGCAACATCCTTCTTACCATGATAACACAAAACATTATGATGCAAATGGTAAAAAAATTCCACTACTTGGTTTACTTGAGTCAAGCTTAAATCTACATCTTGAAAGTATCCATATTTCTGAAATCAACTTTCATGTAAAATAAAATGATGCTTGAGTACAATAGCTACACAAATAACAATCTTAGAAGGCATATCAACAAAATTATCTCTTATACCTCTCTTTGTTAGGGCCCTATATTACTGGTGTAGTCCCTTATTATTGTTAGTGTAGCCCCCTTATTGTTACTGTTGTAACACTTTAGTTCCCATATTGTTAATGTTTTGGTCTTACATTATTATTGTTATGTTGTCTAGGATTATATTGTGACCCCATGGACTCTTATATATAGAAATGAGCTTTTTCCATTTGTTTCATCCAAGAATTATTCATTTATGTAATGTAAAGGTGGTTTCCCCCTCGAAGTGGCTGATTTCTAAGGCATTGATCTCTCTTTTCTTCTATTTTTTGAGTTGGTTTCATAACATATGGTATGATACATTTGGATTCTAGGGTTACATTGCTTCAAACATGTTGTCGTGGAATTTTTGCTATAAATTTGTTTCTACGAAGGCTCAAATGCTAAAAGAAAAAACCCATTTAATCTGAAATTCTTAGGAACGTTTTAGAAAAAATTCAGATCTTGGTTCACAATATTTTCAGAGATATGATCTGTAGAAGTTAGGTTTTTTACAGGCTCCCAAATTTCATATCAAGGAGATGACCTTGGTAAAATTGTCCTAACTCTCTCTCTTTGCATCGAATTAGAATTATGTAAAAGGTGGTTGAAGTACACAGACTCTAGTTTCCTATATATCAATTTCAAAGTCGAAGGAGGAAACAAGTGAACTCTACTGAACCTGTCCATAATTAGGTCATTGTGGGAGATTGGCCATTACTTTGTCTTGAAAAATCCAAATCATGTCTGACATGTGGCATTCGAAAGAATATTCAAAGGGATACTAAAGGACAAAAGATAAAATATTTGGGATCTGAAATTATAGATTTACATAATTTTGAATATCGATCTCCTAAAAAGAAAGAAAAATGTTGGTATATTTTTTTTAAATTGCATAAGACTTATTTGAAAAATGAGTTTGAAGTGATTCCAATGGCATATTGAAGCGTAGATATTAGAATTGGGTTATAAAATGCCCCAATAAGATAATTCAACACCCATAAAGCCCTCAAAAGGCTCTACTATGGCTCATGAAGAGGAATAAGTACAACATGATATATCCAAATTACAAGAACAAGTGCAACAAATTTGGGTCTCGCAGAGAGTAACAAAAAATGAAATAGAAGCTAAGATGGATGGCATGGAAGCTAAGATGGATGGTTTCAATAAGGGAATGGAAACTAATATGGATGACGTGGAAGCTAATATGGATGATGTGGAAGCTAATATGGATGGTATAGAAGGAAACATGGAATATTTTAAGAAAGACATGGAAGGTTTGGAAACTTTTCTACAAGAAAAGCCTCCTTATGGCGAAAAGGTGGTAGAGAAAACTCATGATGAGAAAAAAATAAATGTTAATCATGATTTCAGAGAATCTAATGCTGGATTTAAGATGCATCATATTCCAAACATAGATATGAGGAAGTTTTATGGCAGGGATCCGATAACTTGGATACTACAAATGGATAAATACTTTGAGCTCCATAATAGGTAAAAAAACAAAAGGTAAGAATTGCAACTTTATATTTAAAACAAAATAAGTTTGTATGGTATTGATCACTTTGTTTTCATAAACCACTGGTCACTTGGTAAATTTTTATAGAGGAAAGGATAGCACATTATGAGGATACAGAGAGAAACACCTTCTTTGGCCAATTCATAAATATCAAACGAAAGGGTTCAATGATGGAGCACATTGACGACATTCAAAAATTGAATATAAGGTTAAATAATATTCCAAATGAACATAGGATTGATGTCTTTATAGGGACTCTGAAGGATAACATATAGAATGAGGTTTTCCTTTGGAAACCTGATACATTTGAGAAGGCATTCAGGTTGGAAAGAAAAATTGAAAGAAAAATTATGGCGAAAAGGAAGTCTACCACTCGCAACTATAAATATGGAAGTGATGCAACTCGTAGACTTCCAAAACCCACAAGTTTGACACCACAAAAATTGGAAGAAAAAAGAGAAATATGGCTTTGCTATAGTTGTGATAGAAAATACACTAAAGGTCATAAGTGTGCTGAGAAGAAATTATTTTACATAGATTGTAAAGAGGAGGAAGAAAAGGAACAGGAAACTTCAAAAGAAGAGGATATACACCAAGAACCAACCCTACAGGAAGAAGAAATGAATTTGACCATATCCTGTAATGCATTGGTAGGAATTACCACTCCTCAAAATCTCAAGATAAAATGACATAAGAAGAAAGAATTTTTAATTGTGCTTATTGATTCAGGCAATACCCATAATTTTATTCATTGTAAGGTAGCCAGGCAATTGAATTTCTTCCTATACCCAATGCCATTGTATGAAGTGAAAGTGGAAAATGGAGGAACTATAACTTGCTCTGGAAAGTGCCATAATATCAAGCTAACCATGGTGGAATATGTATTGAATATTCCAATGCTTTCCATTACAATGGGTGGTTTTGATGTTGTACTATGAGTACAATGGTTACAATATTTTGGGAAAGTAGGTTTTAATTTCAAGAACATTTCTTGAATTTTTTTTTGGAACGAAAGGAAGTTGAATTACAGGGTTTCGCAGGAAATATAGGAAATATAATAAGCTCTAATTTCATAAAAAATATTTTGAAGAAATAACAAGGAGGCGTCATTGCATAATTATTCTCACTAAAAGTTCCAACATCAAAATCATCTATTTCCCCGGATCTCAAAAAAGCCTTGGATAATCATTCGAAGGTTTTTGAAACTCTCAATGGACTCCCACCTATTTGTGATCATAGTAATGCTATTCATTGGATTCCATGAAGTGTTCCTCAAAAAATTAGGACTTATAGATATCCTTATGTCCAAAAGAGAGAAATTGAATGTATGATTGTAGAAATGCTAGAGGATGTTATAATTCAACCTAGTCAAATTTATTTCTTTGCTCTAGTATTATTGTTGCATAACAAGGATGGACCATGTTACATGTGTCCGGATTATAGGGAGCTCAATATGATCACTATTAAATATAAATATACAATTCCTATGATTGATGAATTATTGGATGAATTACATGGAGCAATTTATTTCACCAAGTTGGATCTCTTTTTAGGATATCATCAAATTAGAATGAAGACTGAAGACATTCCGAAAAAATAATTTTGAACTCATGAGGGTCATTATGAATTTTTGGTCATGCCTTTTGGCCTTACCAATGGCCCTTCTACATTTCAAGGGTTGATGAATTCCATTTTCAAGCCCTTCATTAGAAAATTTTTGTTAGTATTTTTTGATGATATAATAATATACAACTGGTCTTGGAAGGATCATTTTCAACATGTTAATAGGGTGCTCAAAGTATGGGAGGAGAGACAATTATATGCAAAAACCTCCAAATGTTTCTTTGGAGTACAAGAGGTGGAATATCTCAATCATATTGTATTTCAATAGGGTGTTAAGGTAAACCCTAGCAAAATTAAAGTCATTAAAGAATGCAACTTCCCCACAACCATAAACTAGTTTGGAGGATTTTAGAGGTTAACAAGGTATTATCACAAGTTTGTTAAGAATTATGGGAAAATAGCAACATCTCTAACAAAATTATTGAACAAAGATCCATTTTCATGGACTCCTGAATCAACTAAGGCCTTTGAACATCTTAGAGAGGCAATGTGTCAAGAACCAATCTTAGTTATGCTAGACTTCAAAAAATCCTTTATTTTGGAATGTGATGTCTCAGGAAATGGAATTGGTGTTTTTTTAATGCAATAAGGAAGACCGATTCCTTTTTAAAGTCATCCAATCAAAGGAAAGTATTAAAAAATGCTATCTATGAGAAGGAAATGTTGGCTATACTACATGAAATAAATAAATGGCGACCTTATCTAATGGGAATAAACTTCATGGTAAAAAATGATCATGATAGTCTGAAATACTTTTTGGAACAAATAATATCTTCGGAAGAGAAGAAAAAATGGGTCAAAAAGATGTTGGGTTGTGACTTTGAAATCATCTACAAAAATGTGAAGTTAAATGTTGTTGCAAATCTACTCTAAAGAAAGGATGAGGATGTGGAAGAATTTAATTGTACCATTTCTATTATCTAACGAGATTGGATAACTTAAGAAAGGGGGGAATGGAAGAATGATGAAGAATTATGGACACTCATTCAAATGTTGCAGCAAGATCCCAGTACATATGATACATTTAGTTGCAAAAATGACTCCTTATGGTACAAATATTGCTTATATATCTTTAAGAATCCCCAACTAAAACAAAATATTCTTTTGGAATTGCACACCTCTCCCTTAGGAGGACACTCGGGATTTTAAAAACTTACCACAGGGTGAAGAAATAATTTTCTTGGGATTGCATGAAATATAATATTCAAAAGTATGTGGGGAATGTTTGTTTTCTAGCAAAATAATGTTGAGAAAATTAAGACCACAGGTCTACTAAAACCCTTATCCATTCCAAATCAACGTTGGGAGGAGGTTTCAATGTATTTTATCATAGCTTTACCCAAGTCAAAGGAAAGAGTGTCATCATGGTGGTAGTTCATAGACTTATCAAGTATGCACACTTTTGTGCATTATCTCATCCATTTAAAGTGAGTGAAATTTCTACTGCATATATGGAAACAACTCAAAAGCTACATGGAAACCAAAATATTATTGTAAGCGGTAGAGATCTCATTTTCACTAAAAAATTTTGGACAAAATTATTTTCTTGTTTCGGTACTCAACTAACTCGTAGGTCATCTTATGATCCTCAATCTGATTGAAAAAATCAGATAGTGGAAAAATGTTTGGAAGGATATCTTCGTTGTTTTGTATCTTATAAAAAAACACAATGGGTCAATTGGTTACCTATGGTTGAATGATGGTATAAAAATTCCTTCCAAACTCCAGCAAAAACGACCCCATTTATGGCACTTTACAGACATCATCTGTTATCCATCACATCATATTTAAGAGAAAATTGTAAGGTTCAAGCAGTGGAATATCACATCAAGCATAAAAAATAGGTTCTTTGTGTCTTAAAGTATAACCTAAATTTGGCACATAATCGAATGAAACAACAAGCATTTCAACATCACAATGAGAGAAGTTTTGATGTTGGGGACTGCGTATTTTTATGGCTACAACCATACCAAAAAATGTCCCTTAAGCAAGCTAAGAAGGATAATAAATTATCACCAAATTTCTATGGTCCTTACAAGGTGTTGCAAAATATTGGCACTATTGCATACAAACTAGAGCTTCCTGCATCTTCCCGAGTGCAACCAATTTTCCATGTTCCATGCTTAAAGAAGGTTATAGGTGAAACAAATTTGGTTCAAAAAATATTTCCAGGACTTTATGAGGAAGGAGAAATCATATTGGAACCTGAAGCAGTCACGGAAACAAGAACTGGACAGTGATGGAACCAATCAATTTCAGAGTATATCATGAAGTGAAAAAACTTACCCACTGGATATTCCACATGAGAGGATGCGAATTTCATATAGAAGTAACAATAACTACTCAAGCATTGATGGAAACACTGTTTTGAAGGAGAGGGGCATGTTATTTCCTTATATTACTAGTGTAGTCCCTTATTGTTGTTGGTGTAGCCCACTTATTTTTATTGTTGTACCATGTAGTTACTAGATTGTTATTATTGTGTCCTTACATTATTATTGTTAAGTCGGCTAGGATTATATTGTGACCCCATGGAATCATATATATAGAAAAGAGGCTTAGTCATTTGTGTCATCCAAGAACTATTCATTTCTGTAATTTAAAGGAGGTTTCCTCCTTGAACTGGTTGATTTCTAAGGCATTGATCTTAATTTTCTTCTATTTTGGGTGTTGGTTTCATAACACTCTTATACCTTTTGGCCAAGTGTAATTTTTTATGAATACCCATCAAATGAAATTTCCTTAATCACTAAAAATTAATCATTGCACCATTAAAATTCTTTGAATGAAATGTGTAATATTCCCAATTAGCTTTTAGCTAGTTGGAATATTATATGTTACTTTTATTTTCAGTATAAAAGAATAAATGGGGTAAAGGGACCCTTAAATATCTTTAGTAGGAATAAAACACTTCCAATCTGAATGTGGATCAGTTTAGATAGATAAAATAAAGCCAAATTGGTTGTGAAAGGGAGTAATCCATGTAGACTAAATCACAGTTGACCAAATCAACAACACTTCCAAAGAAGAGAGTGGAGCTAGTCGGGACAACGTAGTTTTGGAGAAGGAGTCTTTGCATGGAGGTAACCTGATAAATGAGTGGGGCCAAGGGTGAGGAATATCACCAAGGATATAAGGGAAGGGATGGAAGCCATGTCAGGCATTTACAATATTGTTTATGTCTGATTCTTATGACTTATTGCATGCTTCAATTGTTTAGCTGGGTTTACTATACTATTTAGTACAAGGGTATTCTAATGCGGGAATTCCACACTTTTCCTTAGAGGACTTGGTGAGAAAACATGAGAGGAATATTCTAAGATTCATTTACACCATCTAGAATTCGGCCAAGTAGTCACCTACAGCCACAGTGTAGTCTCCTTGAGTAACTTCGTTATTTTTCATGGTGTTGTAGTGGAAGGGTCAAAACCCCTGTTTATGAGTTAGTTTCCTAGTGGAAGGATCAATCTTTCACCCAAAAAGATATTACGAAGAAGTTACATCCATTTATTTGTATTTTCAGCCATATTTATGCAAAGCTTCATTAATACAATGTGATTCAACCACAGATCAGCAGTTTATACTTTTTGTATCTCATGCATTTCAAGAAACCCTTGCCGGGTTATCTTGGGATTGTGTAAAAGAGACTGTATCTCCATTTTCCATCTCTTTTCAGTAATATATCAGTAGATCCATTTCTTTCTCTATTTATGTAGTATAAACCATCATTAAAATACATTTTCACATGCTTCAGAGTTTCTATGTTGTAGTAGTCATGGGGTTGTAGTGTTTTTGGGTTGTTCTGGGCTTGGGAGGCCTGTTTAACTAAGCTAGAATGATTTTTTTATGATCCCATTGTATATTCAGATGCTATAATACATAATATAATGTATCCATGGGTTTTTATTGATTTTTATACCATTATTTTCTGAATAATTCATTTTTGGTTCCTATATTGCTTATTTTCCTAAATATAAATACTACAGTGGTATCAGAGCTCTAATATTTGCTTAGCCTATGGAGAAAATACATCTATAGCCATGTATGTGAGAGAGAATCCAAAAATTATCCTTCATACTATGTAGGACATTGCCAAAGATATCAAAGAAATGAGATTTGAAAGACAGAAGGAATCCCCTAGAGGGTTTCACCATGGAGAAAGCTCTGGCACGTCACATTTGTGGTGGGATCAAATAGTAGCACAACCTTCTTCACACTTCTCCACTATGCCAACATTCCTATTTTTGGAAGGCGAGGAAGGAAGGCCCTTGAAGGAAGAAACCCTTGGTGATTACTTTCTAGAATATGAATCTCAATCTTGAAGTTTCAATGAACATTTGAAATTTCAGGAGTTCTGTCGGATCAAGGATGGTAGGATATCTTTCAATAACCATAAAAAGAGAGGGTATATGCAAAACTTAGATCTACAATGCAGTTTGGAAAGATTCTTCTTGCTCTCTTCTGATGGATCACCCAAGTGCACAACCAAGGATTGGGTAGAGAAGTTAGATGCTTATTTCCAACTCAACAGAGTTTCTGAAGTGGAGGTTATCAAAATAGCAGTGCTACACCTAGAAGGTGAGGAACATGAGTGGTGGTTTCATCGGTTATATACACTTGGGAATGCTAGTATCACTTCATATTCAAACTTCATGAGGAGGTTGGTGGAGAGATTTTATCCCAACGACCCGAAGGCACACTTTGTTGTGCTAACCAAGTTCAACCAATTGGGAGATTTAGAAACCTATATCTTTGAACTTTTGAAGCTTTCAGTTATGGTATCTAACCTCACTATCAACCGGATAATATGGATGTTTATTTATGGGATGGTTGAACCATTGCATGGGTTGGTGAAATCCACTAGACCAGCTACACTTCAAGAAGCTATGGAGAAGGCTAGGGATTTGCAGGATGATTTACCCAAGGCAAAAGCCCCGTTTAAGCAAAATATATCCTCTTGCCCAAGGGGGAATTAGGAGAAGACATCTTTTGATAATGATCAGAGAGATCTAAGAGATAAAAAACTTTGTTTTACTTGTCTGGAGCCATGGGTACCAAACCACCAATGTGTTGCAGGGAAATCACATTGCATTGAGATATTTTTTGATGAGTAGAAGGAGACCAAAGCTGTAGCAACAAAAGGAGGTGCACCACCCACAAGAGATGTAGTAAAGTAATTTGCTCCAATGGAAGGGACTCTTGCATCTTTGAGAGGAGTTCCCAAGTATCTAACCTTGAGATTTAGAAGCAATATTATGGGACAAAGAGTATCTGTATTGGTGGATAGTGGACCAACCCATAACTTTATTGATACTCAGTTGGTGCAAAGGAGGGTCATTCACATAGAAGAATTTGAGGGATTCTTAGTTTTGGTTCTAGGAGCTAGAACCATGTAGTGTGCCAAATATGTTCCAACATTAACCATCACTATGGTAACCTACACATTGACAGGCCGCTTCTTTGTGGTTGATATTCTAGACACCAATGTGATAATGGGTGTCCATTGGTTAATCACCTTAGGGAAGATTACCACTAATTGGGAAACGTTAGAGATGGAATGGAAAGAAAAGGGAAGCGGTAAACATTAGAAAATAAAAGGCATACACACATATTAACACCAAATTGTCTCAGCACATAGGATGGAAGCAGATTTGCACAGAGGGGACATAGAATGGGCAGTAGAACTACATTTTTCAGAAGCTGGAAACAAGGATTCATTAGTACATCCAGATGTACAAACTATTTTGGACCAACATTCTACAGTATTTGGAGATATTCCACCTGGGAGACCTCTTGACCAAGGTTTTGAGAACACTATTGAGTTGGAGCAAAGGGATCCAAGTAGTGATCACCACACCCTATAGGCATCCCAAATCCTATAGATATGAGATTGAAAAGGCCATTCAGGAGCTTTTGGCTTTAGGACATATTCGGTCTAGAACTAGTACTTTTTCCTCTTCAGTGGTCTTAGTGAAGAAGAAATATGACACATTAAGAATGTACATTGATTATAGAGCTTTGAATAAGAAGACCATGAAGAAAACATACCCAATTCCCAGGATCGATGGATTGATGGATGAATTAAGACGGTCAAAGTATTTTTCCAAGATTGATTTGAGATTCGGGTATCATCAAATCAAAGTGAGGGATCAAGACATCCCCAAGACAGCATTCCGATGTCACTATGGACATTTTGAGTTTTTGGTAATTCCTTTTGGGCTAACCAATGCTCCAGCAACATTCCAATACTGCATGAACCACATCTTCCATGGTCAATTAAGGAAGTTTGTATTGGTTTTTTTTGATGACATTCTTATTTATAGCCGCACATGGGAGGAGAATTTGCATCATATTGAGGTAGTATTGCACATTCTTAAGGAGAAAAAATCTATGAAAAGCTATCTAATTGTGAGTTTGGGCTCACAGAGATGCTTTACTTGGGCCAAATTATTGGATTAGATAGGGTAAGATTCCATGAAGAGAATATTTGTGCTATTAGAGATTGGCCCGAACCAAAAAATGTCATAGAACTTCGGGGGTTTGTAGGCATCTATAACTATTACCGGCAGTTTCTAAAAGGGTTCTCCCAACTAGCAGCACTAGTTACATATTTAACCAAGAAGGGAGCTTTTGGTTGGACAAACACAACACAAAGATCATTTGATAATCATAACGAGGTGATGAGTAGCTGCCTAGTATTGGCCCTACCTAATTTTACCCAACACTTTGTGTTGGAATGTGATGCTTCAGGAGAAGGTATTAGAGAAGTATTGATGCAAGGGGGACACCCCATAGCTTTTGAAAGTCGAAATTTGTTGCCACATGAGAGACTATACCCCATATATGATAAGGAGATGCTCGATATTATGCATGCTTTAGCCAAGTTCCAGAAATATTTGGTGGGAAATAGATTCCGAGTAAAGACTAACCATAATAGTCTCAAATTCTTTCTTGAGCAGAGGTAGCTTTAGGAGAGGAAACAGAAATGGGTGAGTAAGATCCAAGAATATGACTTTGACATATAATATGTTAAAGGGAAGAGTAATGTAGTGGTAGATGATCTATCTAGGAGGATAGCAATGCTATCCTTGATGAGCATGGATGCAGATTGGAAGGCTCAATTGTTCGTAGAATACTCCAAAGACCACTTTTCATGTGAGATCCCACATGGATTGCTTACAGATGAGAGGTATAAAGTGATGGATGAGTTCATCTATTACCAATATTGGGTCTTCTTGGATAGAGATTCTAAGCTCAAGAAGAAGATTTTGCAGGCATCACATGATTCCCCACTTGCAGGGCATTAAGGATTCACCAAGACATATCGGGCTATTCGGGAGAGATTCTCATGGAAGGGTCTTAAGGAGGATGTACTCCAACACATCAAGGAGTGCATATTTTTCCAGTATAAGAAAGGATAAAACAACCATCCTGGAGGATTATTGCAGCCACTCCCAATTCTGGATGCGAAATGGAAGAGTATTTCCATGGATTTCATCATCGATGTACCTACAATTCACTGTAAGGATTGTATCTTTGTATTTGTTGATAGACAAACCAAGTATTCACATTTCTTTTCTATTTCTACATGATATACATCTTCACAGGTAGCCGAGCTTTTACTCAGGGATCTGTTTAGACTCCATGGTATTCCAAAGACCATAGTCAATGATCGGGATATCTGCTTCATGGGTGGCTTTTGGAAATAGATTTTCCGGTTAGTGAGTACTCAATTGACACTAAGTACCAACTATCACCCACAAACTGATGGAAAAATTGAAATAGTGAACAAATGGTTGGAAGGATATTTGCAGAACTATGTTTTGGGGCAGTAGAGAGCATGGCTGTGTTGGCTCCATTTGGGGGAGTATTGCTACTACAAAACATTTCATATGTCCATTGGCATGACCCCATTTCGAGCCCAAATGGGTATGATGCACTTTTATTTTCTGAAGTGATGTATGGGGTAGGCAAGGCTCCTAGATAAAAGGAATGGATTCAAGAGAGTCAAGGTATACTCGAGGCCCTCAAAGATAACATTTCTACAACACAAAACCAACAGATAATGTATGCATAATGTGGTTGGATAGAGAAGTAGTTTGAGGTAGATTCTTTGGTCTATCTTCATCTTCAGTCATATAGACAATCTAAAATCAAGGATAAATGAGTTGAGAAGCTCAAACCTTGGTTATATGGACCATATAGGGTGATCTGTCACATTGGAGAAGTAGCATATGAGCTAGAGCTTCCTGTTCGGTCCAATATCCATAATATTTTTCATGCCTCATGCCTCAAGAAGGCCATTGGAAAACATGTGGTTGCCACTATGGATCTCCCACCTATTTATGATGAGGGCAATCTATTTTTACAACCAAAGGTTATCCTGAATACTCGGGAGAGGAAGCTAAGGAGTAGGGTGATCAAAGAATATCTGATTCGATGGAGGAATCTTCCTAATGAGGATGCCACTTGGGAAGGAAAGAATACTTTGTAGAATCATTCTTTACAGTTGCTCGAGGACAAGCAAATTTTGGGAGGAGTGGACTGTAATATTCCCAATTAGATTTTAGCTAGTTGGAATATTATATGCTACTTCTATTTTTAGTCTAGAAGAATAAATGAGGTAAAGAGACCCTTAAATCTCTTTAGTAGGAATAAAACACTTCCAATGTGAATGTGGATCAGTTTATATAGAAAAATAAAGTCACATTGGGTGTGAAAGGGAGAAATTCATGTACATTAGATCAAGGTTAACCAAATCAACAACGCTGCCAAAGAAGAGCGTGGATCTAGTGGGGACAACACAGTTTTGGAGGAGGAGTTTTTGCATGGAAGTAACCTCATAAGTGAGTGCGGCCAAGGGTGAGGAAGATCACCAATGATATAAGAGAAGGGATGGAAGCCATGATAGGAATTCAAAATATTGTTTATGTTTGAGTCTGATGACTTGTTGCATGCTTCAGCTATTTAGCTGGGCTTGTTGTACTATTTAGTACAAGGGTATTCTCATGCAGAAGTTCCACACTCTTCCTTGGAGGACTTGGTGAAGAAATATGAGAGGGTATTTTGAGCTTCATTTCAACCATCCAACATTGTGCTAAGTATTCATCTACAACCACAACGTAGTCTCCTTGAGGAACTGCGTTATTTTTCATGCTGTTGTAGTAGAAGTGTCAAACCCCCTATTTATGAGCTAGTTTCCTAGTTGAAGGATCGTCCTTTCACCTGGAAAGCTAGTAAGGAGAAGTTACAACCATTTCTCTGTATTTTCAACCATTTTTATGTAGATATTCAATAAGACAACATGATTCAGACATAGATCTACAGTTTATACTTTTTGTATCTCATGCATTTCAAGAAACCCTTGCCGAATTATCTTGGGATTTTGTAAAGGAGACTAGATCTCCATTTTCCAGCTCTTTTGAGTAATATATCATCATATCCATTTGCTTCTCTATTTTTTTAGAATAAAGCCTCATTAAAATACATTTTCACATGCTTCAGAATTTATGTGCTGTAGTAGTCATGGGTTTATAGTGGTTTTGGGTTGTTCTGGGCTTGGGAGGCATGTTTAACTAAGAAAGAATGAGTTTTTTCTAATCCCATTGTATATTTGGATGATATAATCCATAATATAATGAATACATGGGCTTTTATTGACTGTTGCAGCACAATTTTCTGAATAATGTATTTTTGGTGCCTATATTGTTGATTTTCCTAAATAGGAATAGTACAAAATGAAAATGAAAAAAATTCTTGCATCGACCCGAAACTCAAATGACCTATTCAAGTTTAGAAGATAAAATAAAAGAGTTGAAATCATCCTTTTCTTTGAAGCATCACATGCCTCTTGTTGTCTGCCTCCCCACTGGAATACCTTTTGGAGACATGTCAATGTATGCCAAGGAGCTACAATAGAAGAAATATTAACAAACAATTTCCTCCAACATTGGGATGCTCCCAAAAAGTCTCTTATCGATATGACCTTAAACTTACCTCCTCCAACATTATAGCCCAAGTACATCAAATAAATTTTACCCAACTCATACTTTGACATCTTCAACAACAATTTTTCATTCCTCGCAACATCAAGTATTTTTCTCTCAGACATGACATGTTCATAATGAAATTTTATAAAAAGGAAAATTCCATACAAGTGGACTATCACAGTTAAAAATTACTCCAGTTCATCATTCTTCATATGCATGAAAGTAGTATGAGTATCGAAAAGACCAAAAAACATAATAGGCCATTCAAAAAAACCGTGTTTGATGTAAAATGTCATCTTCCAAACACCTCCTTCAACAACACTTCTTTGATGAAAGCTACTCCTTTTGTGTCTCAGAATAAAATTATTTCCATTCTTCTCAGGGACCAAAACCATAGGTGCAGTGCATGAAAGAAGAGAAGGCTGATTGATTCCATTGTTCAACAACTTTTGGCTTTACCTTGGTATTTCTGCAATTTTCATTTTTGACATTTGATGTATGAAAATGTCATGAAGAGAAAATTCTTTTGGAAAAATAATTACCAAGGATAAAACAAAAGAATACTTTGGAAACTAACCTAAACAAGGTTCACATGGTAAATACTTGTATGAATGATTGCTTGAAACATTTTTAACATACCAAATGTGATGCAACTAGTCATCCAAAATTTTATGATGCTTACTAAAATGTTCACAAATTGAACTGAATTTTACAATATGGAATAAATTTAACTCCCAAATTCCCATACAAAATGACTCATCATCAAGCCAAAATAGCATAAAAATTCCAAATAAATCATTGTTGCATGTAAGTGATTTATTCACAAACACCACTTTTTCAAAATGCCCAACTATAGGTATATGTACGAAGTTCTTTACAAAGATTTATGATATTCAACTGGAAAAATAGTCTGACCATTTCTTACCCAACCAGGTGAATGAAACCTATACTTGAACTTTTTTTCCTTCTTGAGTCTCGTCATGGATGGTCACAACTCGCACCACATTTTCCTTCTGCTTCCTCTTCGTTTCTTGCATGACTTTCTTTCCCTTGTTAGGATGAATTTGGGGATGAAATTTCCAACACTTCTCAACCCAATTACCACTAATATTTCAATGACTGCAAAATGTTTTGTGAGCTCTCTTGGAAAAAATATCTTTAAACATGGATGATAATTTCCTTTCTTGGTCTCAATTCCAATAGACATATTCATCTTCTTGACTAATGATTTCCTTTTGTGGCACTTAGCTACACAATGGTTAGGTGCATGACATAAATTACAAAGAAAAATATTCCGCAACATGTTATTCAAATTATCATGTGGTTTGTCATCATAAAAAGCTTTTGAATAATTAGGACACTTATATCTCTCCTGGTTGTCCTTTGGCTTATGTTTTTTTATGTGAGGAGCTTGAATGGTGAGAAGAACTTGTATTAGCCTCTTCTTCAACTTGATTATCTCTCTTTCAAGATGTTTTACACTTCATGTCCTCCTTTTGCTTTAGAAACCAAGCTGGTACAAATTCTATATGAAAATCCCAAAAATTTTCCTCCTCATGTCCTTTCTTATGACAATAAGAACATGATACTCAAGAGCTATTGTTGGAAGACCATTCTTCCTTTTCTACAAAGCCAAAACTTTCATATCGATGTTTCTCCCTTGCCTCAATTGGATGGATAATGCGTCGATTTTTCACTCCAAGGCCTCCTCCCTTGAAACCGATCTTGGATAAAAGATTTGTTCCTATTCCTTTGCTATGATTTTTGAAAGCTGAAAAAGAGCCTAAATAAACATTTTCATGTAAAGAAACTACATGTAAATGCTTACCATTTCCCTCACCTTTCAACTGAGGGACAAATATGCTCTTAAACTATTTCTTTATTCTTGAGGTGTCCTCTTGGACTCTTGACCTTTCTTCTTTCAGCTATTTGGACTTTGGTGCTAATAGAACCTCATCCTCATCATGATGTGGAAAAAAGGTGCAGACTTGGCTATCTTCCTTCTTTGAGGGACTTTCTGCACTAGCCTCTTGTATAAGAGTTGTTGTGGAAAAGGATTATGATGGTGGAGAATATGGTTTTTTATCACCATTCTCATTACCTCCTCCTCTTGGAGAACACTCTCCTCATAGAAGTCTTGAGATTTCACCCTAAACTCTGGTGTTCCTCTCTTCATAGAGGACTTTCACCATTTTTTCCATGTCAAAGAAAGCCTTACTAAAGGCCTTCACATCCTCTAGCATACTTGGTGGCCCTCCTTCATGTGACATGCTTATTGAAGCCTTAGGTACAATAGGAGTTGAAACGAGGGGTGGAGATTGTGGAAAATCTGCCCTCCTTCTCCTTGCTCCAATTTGAGAAATTTCAGTGCCTCTCCATATGGATGGTTTCTCTCCTTGAGCTTCAACTGTAAGAGTTTAAACACATGAAAAAAAATAAAAAAACTTTATTTCACAAGTAATCGCATCGTCTCGATACCAACTTTATCTAAATGGGAATATTAGTTTTGCTGTGCTAAGATCCAATTCAAAATATAAATAAAGTGCTTGAGGATTGAGATGTTAATTGCAATTTTAATATGAGTTTTTATGTGAATTTCATGAGAAAATTAACATAAATAAAACAATGATCAACATCATCTAACAGAAATAAAAATCACCATAAACAGTCACACAATAACACATGATGGAGTTCATCCCACTTGGGCTACGTCTCCTTGGTCCAGCTTCCAATGGCTTCGCCCTCTTCTATTATGCTCAAAATTGTGATTACATGTTTTTACAATTTGCAACCTCTCAAACTTGTTCAAACACCTGCACTCCCAAAATTGGTCCAGACTCTTTCTTACATCGACCAAGCCAAAAATAGAGAAGTTATGATCTCCCAAGTTTCGCCAATAACCACTCCAATAAATTTCTAGGGCTAAGTATGTTCCTAGTCTGAATAAAGGCATTGTATATAGAGACATAAGCCTGCTTAGAGCAAGAATCGAATGTCTTTCAACAGCTCGGCACTCTGCTACACACATTCTCAACTAAATCTGCTCTCCGAACCCCAAAACGCTCCCGAGCTCCCAAAACGCTCTACTTCAACCCAGTAATCGAAGCTATCCGTTGTGCTCCGAAATGACTGGCGACGTTAGGTTACGCAAAATCTAATGAGAAGTTGTTGGGACAATGATATGCATTATTGATTCGTCGCCAACGCCTTTCACCGCCGATACTCTATCTATGATCCACTCGCCATTGATTTTTCCGTGCTAAGTGGATGACAAATTCTTTGTTTTGTGGGTGAAACTTTTTCCTCATTAAAATTCCCTATACGAGATATGGCGGAAAAATGTTTTTTAATTAAAAATTCATTGATGGTTCTGCTAACTGTCGCGATGTGGTCACCCCTTAACACTAACCGTAGCATATATTGTACAGCTAGGGCTATAGCTTGACCCCCTCCCCCATAACTCTAAATTTATAACAATAAAAAAAAAGCCACAACCATAGGTTTGTATGGAACACACTGTAGGGCATGACGGTAAGGCCCATTTTTTTTTACTATGTGATTACAGGTTCAAACCCTACTTGTTGCATTGAGACTTAACCAAATTTTTGTGGCCTCCCATGTTGCTACGTGGCATCCTCTGGTTGGCCCATGCGACAACATGTGGTTGGCTGACTACCAACCAACAAAAATTTACCTAAATAGAACCAATAGAATTCAGACAAGTGGAGAGGTCATAATGTCCTAAAAAAAATACCTTTCAGCCAACTAGAAGAGGCCACGTGGCAACCTGCTACTGGCCCAAAATACACAGTCAGATGTCATTTTTTTGAAAAAAATTGCTTATTTTGGAAAATGAGCATAACGTGTTTCTGAGAGAATACAGTATCAGTTTACAAGAAAGAAGTTTTGTCAGATTTAGAATGACAAGATCTCCATGGTCGTTTAGGCTCCACAACATTCTGACAAATTTTATTTTTTAGCATAATTTTGATGACTTGATCACTATCTTATCCAATCAATAAACTATAACAGTATCCAAAATATAGCAAGATAAACCTACTCTAATACGAATATGATTCATAAACGTTTGTGGATATTCCATTGGACCATTCATCAAAATAAATATATTAAAATATGTTTGAAAATTTAAAATCTATGTTAGGAGGTTCAATATTTTATTAAAGTTATAGATTTTTTAATTACCATGTTATTCTTATGCATGAAATATATAAATGTGGAAAATAAAAAAATAAAAATAAAACTCACAAAAAATAATGAAAACAATATATGATCTAGGAAAGCGTGATGGTAGAAAACCCAACTCGAAGTTAAGGTTGCTATTGTATTTCCATTTATGAATGGAAATGGATGCAAGTATAAAGGAATGAGAGCTATGGCCTGTGTATTTATATAATATGAAAACCATCTCTTTTCTCTTTCTCTCTATATTCACTCTTGTCTACTGTATTAATTTATGCAACAAAGTCCACTTGAATACAATTGAACCCCATTTTCCTTCTAATGGTCCTATTATAACAAAACCCAATAGCCTAATAGTGGTTAAGTTTGATACCAAATATTAACTAGAGTTACAATATTAAGTCTTCTAGATTATCCTTCATTATGATCATGTTTCTGGCCCCATAACCATCAATAATGGGGTTCAATATGTCATCCTCTTGAATCATGGTTCTCAAAATAGAAAGTCCAATTTTTAGGTGGCATATCGTTTTAATACAAACTCCAATTGAGGTGAGTCTTGTACCATTGGAAATTATATTTTTGTACAATAGCATAGGGGGTGACAAAATGAAGTGGAAAATATATGATGATCCCATCAATACTTGGTTAGCACCATATCAAGGTACATTGTATATCCACACTGTAGACCTATATTGGTAAGTGAAAATTTTAATGGAGAAGGTCCTATTTGAACATAATGAGGTTCAAGAAGAGATATTGCTCCATATCAATGCTATGTACTTTCTCCTCCAAATAGGTTAAAAACATACCCACTTGTAGATCTTCTTTGATGCCTATTCTGCATCAACAAATCCATGGATGTCCAAAACTATGTCCAATACTAGTCTTCCTTGGTAGCACAGACCATAATCACTAGTGCCACGCAAAATACCTAAAAACCTGCATCATTGTTGTCCAATGATCCTTCCCTGGTTTCTACGTAAACCTATTCAACACTCCCACTTCATGTGAAATTTCTGGTCTAGTACAGACCATTGCATAAATTAGGCTAACGACTACACTTGTATATGGAACACATGAAATGTCCTCTTCCTCTTCTAGTGTCTTCGGACATCGTGAAACATATTACTTTACAAATTCTACAGGAATAGGAACGTTCACCAGTTTACTATCCTTGATATTAAACCTTTTCAATATTTTCTTGACATTCTCCTCTAGTTTAACTAGCACTTCCTCTTTTCCTGATAGCATTTAATTTCAATTCCAAAAATATAGTTTGTAGCCCCAAGATCCTTCATATCAAATTTGGAGGACAATTGGATCTTCAAATCTTGGATAATTTATTTTTTCTTTCCAATCATCAAGACATCATCCACATACAAGAAAAAATATACAACACAGTCACCAACTAATTTAAAATACACAGTGATACTATTTTCTTCTGGTGAAGCCAAGTCCCTGTATATATGTATCAAATTTATGATACCACATCCTTGGTGATTTTTTTAACCCATACATATACTTTTTTAACCTGCATACCAGCTCTTTCTTACCCTTCGTTGTAAATCCTCACAATTTCTTCATGTACATCTCTTATTCTAGATCCTTGTGAAGAAATGACGTATTCACATCCATCTATTCTACCTAAAAATAAAAAGTAGAAAAACTAGATGAAAGTGATCTAATAGAAGCTACCTTGGTAATAGGAGAAAAATATCACCAAAATAAACTACTCACACATAGGAATAAACCTTTTTCCACCAATAGAGCTTTGTATTTCTCCACCTTCCATTCTACATTCATGTTCTTCTTCAACACCCATTTTTTTCTAGCAGGTTTCCTTCTAGTTAGAAGCTCCACCAGATCAGAAGCCTCATTTTAGTCTATATATGCCATTTCATCAACCATGGTATCTTTCTAGAGTTTACCATTCTCTGAATCGACTTCCTCCTTGACTATTTGGGATCATCATTAGTAACATATAAAGGAAAATATGAAAAAAAAAAGATGGACTGTACCTTTCTGGCTTCCTTCTTTCTCGAACTAATATTTTCAAAGCTGTAGTTTGTTGCTTTTCATCTTTTGATTCTTGTTCTACTATAGAGTATGATTCTTTTCCTTTAGCTCAAAATATATCTTCTCAGGTTACTTTATTAGGAATCAATGTTTAATAACATCTTTCACCTCTCTAAACACCACATCTCGGTTGTACACAAACTTCCTTGTTTCTCGGTTCGAAAGCTTATATCCTTTTAAACCGTCATTATACCCAATAAATATGCACCTTTCATATTTACTATCTGGCATGGTTATTTTCTCCTTTTGAACATGCACATATGCATCACATCAAAATAACCTCAGATGTGAAAGAGAGGATTTATTACATGTCCATACCTCATGTGTAGTCTTAATCTCTAATGTTGATGAATATCATTTGTTAACCAAGTAACATGCATTATCCAGTGATTCTATCGAGAATTAATGTCCTAACCCTACACCACTGAGCATCCTTCTTTCCTTTCCCATAAATGTCATATTCATTATTTCTGCAACTCGATTTTGATGAGGTGTGTATGGATTATTCTTTTGTCACTCTATACCACAATTCTTACTGAACTTTTCCAATTCCTTCTTGAAAAAAATTCCACCATTATCTATCCTCAACCCCTTTATGTTCTTCTATGTCTGGTTTTCCACCAGAGCCTTAAATTATTTAAACCTGTCAAAGACCTCATATTTCATCCTCGGGAAAAATATCCATGTATTCCTTGAGAAGTCATCTATAATTTATACATAGTACAAAGACATACCCAATGATGGAACTAGCAGAGTTCCAAACACATCGATGTGCACGATCTCTAGTATTCAGTTCACGCTCTTAGCACTAGAGGGGAAACTCACCCGATTCTACTTCCCCTATACACAATGTTAAAAGAAACAAAAATGTAGAGAGAAATTAGACATACATTCTACCATACCATTACAATGAAGTATTCAAAATTCCTTCTCTCCAATATTTCCAAGCCTTTGATTCCAAAACATGGTATTTTCTCTAGATACCACTAGATTTTATGCTCCACTTTCAGGAACCATAGAACTATTACACCCATCAATAAGAATTCTACCCAAAATCTTGTACATATTTTCACTCTGAACCCCCCACAATAATACCAATGCTCCTTGAACCATCTTGCAGGTATCCTTCTTGAATATTTTTTTTACACCTGCATTATCCATCTTGCTTACATAAATCATACTTATGGCTAATGAAGGAATATGGAGAACATGAGGAAGTGTTCTAATCCTTCCACCTTGTAAAATTAGCTTGAATTTTCCACATCCAATTATTTTGGCCTTCCTGTCATCCCCTAAGAACATATCACCACCATCATATTTATCATACTTGCAGAACCAATCACTATGATGTGTAAAGGGAAATGATCCACGTGATTTAATCAACCATGTGTCATGATATACATGTGTACTTGAAGAAGAATCCGACTATAAATCCCCAACTTCATATGAGGTGGTTTTCACCTCTACAGAAGGATCACCATCACATACCCTTCCTTTCTTAGGAGCTTTAGATCTACAATTGTTTTTGTAGTTCCCTTCCTTTCCGCAATTCCAATACACATTTACAGATTTTATTGGATATTTATATATCCCTCTAGATTTATAACTCCCAATCAAGGACTTATTTTTCTTTATGTTCTAGGATCATCCTTGTATAGACTATTTCAAGGATGATACTATTTCATAAAACTTGAAGGTAGTTTTATTGCGACCCATTGCAACAACCTCACAATCCCACAAATGTGGTAGAGAAGATAGCAGAATGATGCACTTATCTTCATATGGAATTTTAATATCAATAAATAAAAATTAGCTTACCACAGTATTAAAGGAATTTAGATGACATTTTACCAAGTCTCCATCCTTCATCCTCAGGTTATACAACCTTTTCTTTCATATCAATTTGTTTACTAGAGACATAGATTTTTACAAAGTCCCTAACTTGTCCCAAAAATTCTTCATTGTAGCTTCCCCCCATACATTCAACAATATTAAATCTGAGATACAAAAATGTATTAATCTCTTTTCTTTCGGATGAAGCTTCACCCAGTTTTCATATAATATTTTCAATGGTTTAGTAACCAAATATACCGTGATACACTGATCTTTATCCATGAGTAGATCCTCCATATTGGGCTTCCATAACTCAAAAATCTAACCAATAAATTTCTCAATCTCTATTTTTCCACTACTCGTGATCTTCCTTCACTGCAAGAATCGATCCTATGGATCTCCCAATGAATAAGGTCTACCACGAGCCCAAGAAAAAACACTCAATAGTAAATGAGTCCCCTTGAAGCCGAAACAACTCTGATACCAATTGTAGGTCTTAACCCTTTACAAAATTACCTATAGACAAATTCTAAAAATGAAAAATAGACAATGGCAAGAACATAAAAGAAGTATACATAAGGATTTCCCGCTGGATCCAAAAACCGAGACTACCACATTAAATTTTCATTATATTTCATTCAATGTTACAATAGATATATATACATTTTGAAGCATTTATAAACCCCAATTCATTAACCCTAGATTAGAACATAATTATAGCTCCATTGACCTACTTTAAAAAATACCATGGGCAGAAAACCATCACACACAAAAACATCTGCAAAACCCATGCACAAAACCATAGGTAGGTCCGCTTACCTATTATTGGGGGCTACCGTCCCCCTACAAACTCCCTGACAGGGGGGGCTACACCCCCCATATGATTTCATTGTTGCACTCAGTGCAATGAGCAAGGGGGTTTTCACCCCCCTGTGACCACCACATGTGTGAAAATCGTCATCGAAAGAATATAACACACACCAAACAAGATGGAAAACCATGAAAATAATCCTTTTGGAAGAACCAATTCAAACTAGTGGAAACAGTGGGGAAAAATATATGGTAATAAAATTGGATATAGCCAATGCCTTTGATTGTATTTACCAGAGATACCTCTTCACTATTCTTAGAGAAATAGGATTTGGAGAAAACATAATAATGTAGATCTCTACAAACACCTAGATCTATCCTATGGTGAATGGAAAATCTATGATATTCTTTAAAGCCACAAGAGGCATATTCCAAGGATGTCCCCTCTCTGCTATTTTTTTATATTGATTATTGAATCATTGAGTATAAAATTAAACTATGAAATATTATCAAGGTAGCTTTTGAGGATAAAATTCATTTATTGAGTCAAAATTATTAACCATGCCCAAGTTTCTAATGATACTTTGTTTCGAAGAGGAGCCTTAGTAATCATATTGTCCAGATTAATAAATTTTCTACAATTATTTAAAATTCCTCTAGAGGAAAATTGGGTTAATAAAAGAGTCATTTGCGCATCTAGAATATCAATAGTCAAACTCAAGCTACTTCACAGAAAGTTTTTCACTTCCGAATACAAAACATTTGGTCTGATTTTTGCTCTTTAGGAATTCATATTTACCTCAAGCCCTTCTATAATCATTCATTACAACATCTTATCACCAAATTTAGAAGAAATCATGTAATTGGATGTGAAATGATTAAACCTAATTGGGTGATTAAATCTTGAAACTACTTCTTTCAACCCTCCCCATATTCCATTTCTCTCATCTATTGGCATCAGTTGGTGTAGAGATGGAAATTATCCAATAAATCTATATAATTATATGGGAAGAAAGGAATGAAAATTCTCAACACTCTCATTTGGTAATTTTGGTAGTGGTTCACACCCGAAAAAGTCAAGGAGGCTTAGGAATCGGAGACACTTCAATGAAAAATATAGCATTGGAATCCAAATTTATTTTAAATTTAATGGAATAAAAGAATGATTGGTGGAAGGAAGTTGTCCATAAAAAATATCATATAGGATAAATATAATTTTGTTTGGATTACCTTGTTGTTCCAAAATGGGGATAAAAAATATGGAGACTTCTAGTAGCATCCCTCAACCTATTGAATCATTAAGTTACATGGATATTGGAGTGTGGTTATAAAATTAATTTCTTAGAATAAAGCATCCTTGGCTGTCATCCCCTATGACTCAATGGAGCCCTTTTGCATCTATGAGAATGGATGGAAAATAATCGGAATAAATAGCTTACTGAAATCTAAAGTCGGGCATCTAATGGGAAATGGATTTGATGGGATTTTGGAAATGATCCCTCTCATTTACAGTCATCATTATGCCTTGTTATATCAAGTCTCATAGGATGTGATATAAGCCAGATAAACAAAGGAAATTATAGAGGATGGGCAAACTTGAGATATTTAGTGTGCAAATGGTATAAAAATATTCTCTTCCCTAATGGGCTCACAATAAAATATAGGTCTTGGAAGAAAATTTGGAGTTCATATGGGATTCCTAAAATTACCATATTCTACCACATACTAGCCCACAAAAGAATTCTCATTTCTTAAAATTTTACTAAAAGAGGCATCCATGGACCATCATTCTTTGTTTTTTTCCTCAAGAGTAATGAATCCATCTCCCATTTTTCTTATTATATAAATTTACCAAGAAATTATGGACGACAGCCTCAAAAGACCTAGCTCTAAGAATACAATGGTCCTCCCACATCCATAATGCTTTTGATTCTTAGTCTATATCATATGAAGGAACCTTTTCAAGAAAATCCACTTTAAAAAAAGGAATCTAGTAGTCTATCACCAAATTTATATCTTGGAAAGTCTCGTTATCTAGTACTAGAGCTATCTTCTAGCAAATTTGTTCCCATCCTATAATTGTCACTAAAAAATAAATCTCATTTCTCATTGAACATCAATGTTGCACACCTTGTACTCATATACGACTCATCTGTCTATTGACTTGGAAACTCGTATGAGACTTGCTAATTACCCATATAAGACTCATATAATATTCGATGAAATTTTCCTCATTTTCCCTTTCCCTCCAAATGATCTCTAAAAAAAATAAAAAATATTAAATAATAAATCAAATTTTGAGGTTCTCCATGAGTCTTATGTAGTTCGTATATGGGTCATATGTGTTTTTTCATGGGTAGCCGAGTTTTATGCCATTTTTGGAATCTATGGGTAGAAACTGACAGTTATATGTGAGTAACCTATCTCGCTATATAACCCGTTAAGACCCGTGGGTACTCTCTAGTCTTATAGTATTTGTGCTAGATTGTAAAATATGTCAATACCAAAGGTATAATAATATCTTGGAAAAAAACTCAGGATATAAATGAAAAACGTTGGTTGACTTCCTTCAATATAAAAATATCTATCTCACCTAACTCTCCTCCCCAAAACAGTTGACATTCAGAGATATTGTCTAAATAATTATACCATTATTTATAATCCCAAAAAATATATGTGATCTACTTTTATGGTGCTTTGAAACACAATAGAATGGTGGCAAGTATATTATGGTTTGCGGGGTGGGGGGGTTATGGGGGTGCTAGCGCACCCTATAGGACAAGAAGAGATAATTTTTTCTTTAATCTTCGGTACAACCTTGAATAATATAGCAGAGGCCTATGCATCTTATCAAAGAATAAAACAAGCCACAACACTAATCATTAGCATGTTAATGATAGTGGGATAATAATTAATTGTATTAAGTTATATTGATTCTAATTCTCTTCCCACAGAGGATATACTAAAGTAAATATTAAAAAATATTTGTTACATTTTGAATCAAGTCTGGGAAATTCAAACCCTTTATTTCTTAAGAAAAGAAAAGACACAAGTGCATGATCTACCAACTCAGACAATATAGTATCAAAATGAAACATTAACAATAAATGAGTCAGGGATACATCATCCTATATCGTGACAACAATTAAGGATGGCAAGTAAATTATGGCCAACAATAGGATCAACTTACGTGTGGACAAATTGCATGATTCAAATCATTTATGTTATCCTATATTCCATTCTCATATTATTCCCCTTTCTCCTACAACTATTTTATTACTCATGGAAACCTACACACATGATGTAGAGGATGAAGTTGATATCCCACATCCATGCCACATATAAGAATTCGAACTTGTCACATAAGGTTGTCATCATTCCTATATTTTCTATGGTTGTGGGGTGATGAGTATTAATTTACTTTCAAATTGGTTGTAGTCCACAATTTTCTAGTCCTTCCACTACATATTTTTCTTTATCATGACTCCAATTCTTATAGAAAGGTGTAAGGGGGGGTTCCTTCCATATTGAACCCTACACCAAATCTTGATCCTCAATTTTATATTAGTAGGAAGAATAATGGATTGTAAGTATTTATCGTTCAATTGGATGGATTTAAGCCACATCATGTTTTGGGTGGATATGGAAAATCCCTCCAAGAAGGACCAAAAGTATGTCATATCCAATTATGTGGAAGAAATTGCTAACCTAAAACACAAAATGAGTTAATTATAAATTTATCCAGCATAATTGGCAATAAATAAAACCAACACCATGGAAATTATCATTATTCAAAGGAAACAAATACAAAGCACGGAGGAAAAAAACAATGCACTCAAGACCCAAATTAGAGACTTGAAAATACCAGGACAATGAGATATTCACTTGCCAATGTCTTCACCTCTCTAGGTCAGTACTTATCCTTATTCTCTAATTGATTTAAATGTAGAATATTAGTGGGTTATTCCCCTGCGTTGGGTCAAAAACCATTCTAATTATTTGCCTTATGTAAATAGAACTTCTCAATTTTTTGGCATTTTCTATATAGTATGTGTATTCAGAAAGAAGAATTATGATATGATTAGGCACATGTATTGTATAAAATTGGAGATATTGTCCTTGATAGATGAAAATAACCATATAAAATCTTATGATGTAATTATGTTGCTTACATAAATTTATATTATAATCAAGCTATAAGCTATAGTGTTACCAAATAAAACTCAATTTCAATGCTAAAAGAAAAATAACATTGTGGGAAAATGTAAAATGCTAATTATTCCTAATTCAATTTTAAAGTTAACTATTATATTATTATTTAAGAGAAGATTTTATTATTCTTAATAAAAAATAATATTATTATGGGACAATGTAATACTTATTTTATTCTTAAATCAATTGATAATATGTATTATATTGGTTAAAAATGATTTTGAATTGGAAAATTGTAGTATAATTATTCTTAATTTAATATCAAATAAAGTATTAATAATACATACATACATACATATGTATATATATATATATATATATATATATATTCGATAAAAAGGATTTTCTTAATTCTTCAAAACAATACAAAATATTTTCATGTGATTCTCTTCTTTGCTAGCCTCACTCCGACTAGATTTGTTGGCCAAGAGTGAGATACACAGGTTGATAGAAAAGTGTCAAAATATACATCACATCTAGAAAAAAAATGCTCAAAGCATCCAAAACACAAATAAAATACATATGCATTCCATTTCCATCAAGGATTGTGAGAGGTTGTCACTTGATGTCCAACATTAAAAAGGTTTGGGGGTTTAGGGCCCCTATGTACATGAAACTCTATGTTGTCAATATTTCCCGAAATCTTATATAGCCACTCATGAGTTCATCTTTGGCTCCATATAATCAAATCAATCATGCCCAAAAATTCCCATTGATTATATTATAATTAATTTATGAATCCTATCACCACGTTTCAATGATTGTGCTTCTATCTCCCCATCTCCACGAAGAGTAAAATAATACTCTAAATTTTCCTATCTAGAGATTCCAAAGATGGTGGTGTGATCTGGATATATGTAGGAATGTAATAAAATATAGAAATAATAATAAACATAAAGATGCAACAGAAATAACATTTCATTTCATTAATATTGAATACTGAAAAATGCTAAAATAGATAATGGAAAATAGATTAGCTCGGGCGATGGTAGCTTATCTCTAAGAAGATATGTGGAAGCTAGATGCCTCTCAATTGTGTTAAAATGACGCTCGAAGGCCTATTTACTAGTGAGAAGCAATGGAAAACCATAAACATCCAAAAACCTAACCCTAGGAGATGAAACACCAAACTATGGGGCAGTTGGCGTAAATTGGTACATTAATTTCTGAGGGTCGTAACTCTGGAATAGTATCTCCATTTGATAGACATGATACCTCATTAGAGATATCTATCCAAGGAATACAATTGATGAAAGTGAATGTCAAGTTGAGGAACAATTATTTAAAAAAAAAAAATCATTTATGGCCTCAAAACGGCTTTGGAAGTTTATGACCCAAAAATCTGTCAAGAATAGTAAATTGTGCTAGAATTAAGGAAACTGAAAAGCTGAAGGAAACAACAGTTGGGATCTAAGTTGAATAGGAGAGTGGCCATAAATATCCAACTGTATAATTCATCCCCCTTTAGGAAGAAATGGTCCCCATTACGTTGTGATCCTCCATGAGATGAGGAAACTTGTGTTGAACTTCATCCTTGGTGAGCCACTTGCTCTCGTGAAGGATTTGGCATGCTTTGAAAACTCAATATAGTTGGATCTTTTGTTTTCAGGTTTTATTCACCTATGTGTCCATGATACAATCAGCTTTGGGTATAACTTTTTTGGTGTGAG
This sequence comes from Pinus albicaulis, assembly GCA_034641835.2. Lineage (NCBI taxonomy): Eukaryota > Viridiplantae > Streptophyta > Pinopsida > Pinales > Pinaceae > Pinus > Pinus albicaulis. Next base: position 1,346,592,922 of record CM076584.1, on the reverse strand, counting down.
TTTTTTTTCATAGTAGAATGTTTCCAACAATAGTGAAAAGTAGGGTTGAAGGAAGTCCACATTGAACAATGGGTGCAAACCAAAATATGATTGAATATCGAGCTTGGAGGCATTTTCCCCTAATAACTTGGTGATGGTGTATGACCCATATTGAAGTGGTTGAATCTTGTGGTGGGGCCAAGTGAGGCGCTACTTCTCCAAATGTAGCCAAACATTTTTTCCCACCTTGAAATTTTGTGGCACTCGATGTTGATCATGTTATTTCTTGTAATTGGCATTGGATTTCTCCAATATTTCATGGACTTGCTGTAATATGTGTTGGATGCATTCAAAAAAATTGATTTCTTTGTCAGCCTCAAATGGTACATATGTGGATTACGTCTGTGTGGTCGCATGAGGTATGGTAACATTAGGAAGTGGTGTGCCTGGGGTCAGATCAATGGATTTCTTGACCTAAAAATGTAGAGGAACCTCATGGATGAGGAGAAAATGTCCTTGTCTTCCTCCACAACTTTCTCCATATTATGTTTTCGCACAAGGGAGCCTTGTTTGGAGGTTGCAACCAAAATCTTCCTCTTGTTGTCTCGGCGAATAGTAATGAAATTGTTTTCCCTGGTTTGGGAAATAATCTTACTACATTTCTTTGTAGTAATAAAAGAGATGGCGAAAGGTGGTACTACCTTCGATATCCTATAAAAATTATTTCACAAAGTAATAATAACAGAACGAGGCCTAGAATCATACACAACATGTCGCTTCGACAAGTATGGTTGGCCTAATAATACATCAGAAACTCCACATGGAGAAATATCACAAGTACCTCATCTACGAAGGGCTTGATTTTGTAGGGAAGGCAACACTCCTGGCTGACACAGAGATATATTTCGTGGTGAAGCCACTCGATGGTATATGGCTGTGGGTGTGCTGTCATTGATAGGTTGAGCCACTTCATGACCTCTGTTGAAATGAGGTTCTTTTGGATTCTTCTATCGACAATGAATTGTAGTGGAGAACCCTTCACCCACTTCTGGGGCTAGAAGAGGTGTTCCCCCTCCTCTAGATCCTTGGGCTCCTCCCTTTGGAGCTTGGTGGTGGTAACGAAGGGTTTTGCATCAATGATATGCTTCCCTATTTCATTCCCATTTTCCGTTTCTGACTCAAAATTAGAACATGCATCAGATATAGATGCCTTCAGTTTTGCCACTGGGGACTGTTTGGCCCAACACTCACTTGTGTTGTTAGTGGAACTTTTATGAAATTCAGACCACTTCCCCATGTCCTTATTTGCCTCTATGTTTTTATTCTGAGTCACCCCGCTTTGGCTTTTCCCCTTTTTTTCTGTTTTGGGGGCCCCTTTCCCTGGCTTCGAATTCATGGATCCAAAGTCTCACTTTTTTCTTCCTAAATTGATGCTCCATCTTGGAGGCATAAAGATATGTCACAAAAAGTGAGCTAATGTGGGGGAAATCCATTTCCTCCTAAATGAATCTCTACAAACATCTATAGTACCTGAGCACCAAATGTTTCTCTTAATATGTAATACCCGACTTTGTGTGCAGGGTATGGAACAAATTTGTTAGCTCATGCAAATGTTGATCCCTTTTTTGTCATAGCACGATCCATTGGATGTACTTGTCCTCATAGATCCCCATGAGGTAATATTGTTCCTTGATGTCCTCTCGAAATTAATTTGAACTAGTGAGGCTGAAAAATGTGAGTTTTCTTCCTTATCCCTCTATTCACAGTACCACCAATCCTTGACATACAGGGGTAGCTTGAAGGAGTGAAAAACTAATATTTTCTTGATATGAAAAGTCATGAACCTAGAAATATCGTTGTAATAGATTCAAACATTTATCTAATGCATTTGTATCTATTTGGCCCTCAAATATGGGAATGTCAAATTTTACTTGTACCTTAAAAGGAGTGGCAGCTCTAGAGTGGCCTTTGGGTGAAGACACACCGTCAGTGGGTAGCCATTGAAGGATGTGGGTAAATTTATCCATCATTGCGATCGTTAGTTTCTTGAGCACCTCCTTGAGAAATATTTTGATAGGATCTCCTAATCCCTTTTCTTTCTTTTCTTCTGCCATGGGAGGTTGTCAGGGTTTGTAGGGCTAATGTTGCGAAGGTTCAACCAGATCGATCCTAACTCCTTATAGCCCGACCTCATTGGGAACCTAAGAAGAAAAAATCGAGAAATAGTAGATCCGCTCTGATAGCACTAAACCATAATAAAGAAGGAACATAATAAAATTCAGAAATAAGCATAAATACAGAGACGAAGCAAAAATAATACTTCATTTCATTAATATCGAATAGTGAAAAATGATTACAGACAGAATGGAAGAAAAAATTGCACATGTGATGGTAGCTTATCTATGATAAGAGATGTGGTAGCTACATACCTATAAACTATGTTACAATGAAGCTGGAAGGCCTATCTATTACTGAGAAATAATGAAAATCTATAAACATCCAAAAACCTAACCCTAGGAGATGAAACATCAAAGGCACCGCTAGGGTAAATTGGTACATTAATTTCCTCGGGTTGTAAGCTTTGCATATGATCTTTGTTTGACACACACGATACCTTGTTAGAAATTTATATTATAGGACTACAAATGACAACAATGATTGCTAATTTGACTAGTGATGATTTTCTAAAAAAAGTTGTTTAGGGCCTCAACTTGAATCTGTAAGTTCAGTACCCAAAAAACTACCAAAAATTGTAAATTGTGCTACGATTAGGGAAACTAAAAAACTAAAAGAATAAATGGTGGGGGTTCAAGTGGAATAGGCGGGTGGCAACCAATATCCACCTAGATCATGGCGTGTATTCATGGCCCAGTGATGAAACATGCTCGTGAGCCAAGTCACCCTTAGAAATTATAACATCTACACCCCCATGACCATCCACATTGCCCACCTATTCACCATGCCCTTTCGAGTATCCATGAAGTCCCCCCACCTCACCACACATGCTACATTTGTCTTACAATCACTGCAAATAATCCAAACCAGCAATGCTAGTTTAATTCAACCAACTAGTTTCCATGGATCAGTATTGGAATCTCACTTTTCAAACTCGACAATAAAACAATTACGAAAGACTACAAATTTGTACACCAATGTCAATAGACATGCACCCTTAAGAGTCTAGATATGAATCTTCGATGTAGTACCCCAAGGAACCAAAGGACTAATTTTCTAGGGGAAGAGGCAGAGAGTCCAAATCCTCCAACAACCTTGCTTTTCCCCAAGACAAACCAATGATAGAGCCACATAGTATAAAACATAGAAGGTAATGGGACCCTTTTAAATTCCAGAAAAAAAGGAGAGAAAATCTTAAAGGCCTAACTTCCATGACCCCAAATATCCAATTTAAGAGAATCTCCTAGGGTTATAGGTAGAGTCATATTAATTACCAGGTGAACAAAAGAATAAAACCACACCCTTTTAGCTTCCAAAACAAGACTTTTCAATAGATTTATTATCATCCCCATGCCCTACCAACCATAGGAGGATTCACCATCCCACTTCTCGTTGGTGTCCCAAACCCACCGACTTAGCACACCATAGCAGCTAGAGCACCAATCCCACCTGCCTACATTATCCTTCCACTCTGAAGCAACCAATCTAATGAGCATGCATAGGTTGGAATCATGTGCATACTCAACGTTCACCCTACCACCTCCCAAATATCAAATAACTACATAAAATAATTGTCAAAAATGAACAACCATATAAGATATAAATTCATTAATTTGTCTCTCAACACTTTTGGGCATCCTTTGCCACTTGCGCCACTTTTCTATATCCTTCATCATGTGTTGTTGTTATAAACTGTGGGATAGTCACCTCCCCTTCCCTCCTCATTGATTCTATCACATTCACCCACCCACATTGGATTTAATAATTATTATACTAAAATTTAAATATTTTTTTATTAACAAAATTACTGAAAATGAAAAAAAACTATAAATTAACTTATTTTTAAAACAAATTATTATAAAATAAAAATATTTGATTAAAAATAAAAGTATTAATAATATATATACTTTCAAAATAGATGCTTTTGTAATTATTCATATTATATATGGTTGTAGTCTATGAATAATATTTAACATTCATAAAAAATATGTTAAATATAAGTTTATGGTGTTGTCTAACGATTATTTGTTTTGGAGATTTTGGCTAGAATCTCACAAAATATATTTTGGTAAAATCTTCATTTTTGTTTTATTAAAACATTATTTTCTTATTGCACATAGGGATAACCTTAGGGAACTTATATTGTGTAGAGTTAGCAACTCAAAATTATTATTCCAAAACAATCTTGGAAAATTAGACTAAAAAATATGCTAGAAAAATCTCTAAATATATAACAAGTAGACTATGGTAAAAATTATTTATTTAAAAAAAATTAAGATAAATTTTTCACTTTAAAATAATTAATATAATATTTTCACATAATTTTCCAATGCGAGATATGTGATAAGACTCCAAGATAATAATTCTTCAAGAAAAAAATGAAGAAGGTGAATTAATTAGAGAACTAGGCTCTAATACCTTAGTGAGTAGTAACTTGAAGGGGGTCAATAAAGGGATCACAACTTATGAAATGTGACATGCTTCCATATGAAATTTTTTTTTCTTAGGTGTCAGTCACATCAAATTAATTTCACAATGAGTGTGTGTCATGGTCTATGGGCTACCATTCGTGACATTTCTAATTCCAAGGTGCAAAACTCAAGTAATACCTCACATAGAAGAATGTTTACATTCCCATCATGGATTTATGGTAGAGAAAAAATAATTATGAAAGATAGGGTGACACCCCTAGATAATAATTATGAATTTTCTTATTTATGTATTTGTGGAAAAGCTAAAAAAAATAATGGTAACTAGATGATGTAAATATTTACTCTTATAAGTGAAAATATATATATATATATATATATATATATATATATATATATATATATATTACTGTTAATATTTTGGATAACGTGTTAACAGATGTCATGTGGAAGTTAAATCCTAACTATCAAGGAAATAGTTGGAATCAGTTATTCCCAAGAAGAGGGAAGAATAAAAGGAAGGGGATATTTCTCCTTCGGTCATTATTTTATTGGAATCTCACAGAGATAAACCACAATAAAGAAAACGAAACATGACTCCAAATAAATGTCCTGAAGTGCATTTTTTGTCTCTCTGTAGGAATAATGTGGGAGAGAAATACTTTTTTTTCCTAATCATAGGTAGTGGGAGATAAATATTTGTTTGAACCCATAATATAGAGCAAGACACTACTCTAAGTGTTCATGCAGAAAAATTATGGAAAATTCCTTGACGACTTCAATGATAAGGAGGAGTAGAGCTTTGGGGTAGCTAGTTGTAGAATCCAACATACAGTTGGGAGGACTATGAGATACCTTTACAGATTTTCACTGAGTATTTAGATGAGAATTATTCTATTTCTAATTGATTTTTAATCAATATTTTAGAAAAAAAAAATAGACCATCTTGGGTAAACATCTATAAAATTTATTTCAATGTTTGAAAACTGGATATAATGTTGTGCCTGTGTAATTTATAGTTTATGTCTCATGGAATTATGTATATGTGTTCCTAACTAAAAACATGGGGCTGAAGAGACAGAACCTGCAAGGTAATTTAGGTATTATGCAATAAGTTGTCACCAGATAGACTAGGTAAATCGTGGACAAGAAACATCTCAAAAATGAATGTTCGTAGAAAAGAATCTTGGTCGTAAAAGAATAAAAAAATGAGTGCAGGGAAAGTTATAAGTAATATGAAGCATCATAACTAATCGTATTGGTGTGACTTGGTATTCTATACAAAAATATAGAAAAGGGAAAAAGGAAATTGTGTGTTACTAGGTAACAATAAATATACACGTATATATTTATTTCTATATGAATAGAGGAAAATGTGTTGAGCAGTGAGTTAAGTTAGTTTTATTAATACCCTTGGCAGTAGGAGGATTATCAACCATGAGAATGGAAATAATCCTAGGATCAACATGGATAAATAGGACCCATAAAACAACTAAGAGATCTCATAACAAGGTCTACGAGGAATGATGGTGCAAACATTGATAACAATAAATATAGTATGTACATGTACAAATATATATAATTTCATATGTATATTCAAATAGGGTATTGATATAAAAGTTTTAAGAGAAATTATGATTATTGTAACTTTTTTATTTATTCATTATAGAAGGATATGCATTGAATAATTTGGTAAATATTTGAAGAAAGAAAATTATCTGAAAATAAATATTTGAAAAAAGAAAATTATCTGAAAAATGATAAAGATGAATTTTTTTAGCAAGAATTCACCATTCATAATATGGTTACTAGAATAATTATATACAATTACCATCAATAAAAAAGAAACTTCTAAGAAAATATAAACATGAATATATGAAGGTTCTATTCTTGGACAATATTAAAATATTTTCCTTCAAAAAATTAAAATATAACCCCAATGTTACAAATAAATTAGGATTGAATCTAGTTGAAGCTATAACTATCGGGGCCAATTGGACTATACATTAGACATGCCTAGAAAAACTACAAAAAAATATATATACGTACAATCCCTAAAATAACTCAATAAAATCAAATAAATTTTACAAAATGTTCCTTTTTCTTTTAGGATTAAATCCCTAACATTTAAAGAACCAAGTTAGGGTTTTATGCGCTCAAATCACATGTCCTAGATAATGAAAAAAACACATGTAAGAAACTTCCAGAGATGTTTTCAATAAATAAGAACCACAAATAAATATTCAATGTGATAATACACATAGGATTCCAATCCTTGAAATGTACTACCTAAGACGATGAAGTTATGTAGTTAGAAATTTAAAAGAAATAATAATGCAGTACGAGTGAAGGATCCATAAGCCCAAACTATAAGTAGAAGAATTATCGAAAAGAGTTCTAGCTTTCATGAGAACCTCTAGGGTGCCCCAAGCCTATATCAGAGATTATAAAATAGCATGGGTTAGAATAATTTAAAAAATTATCAAAGAAATTCCTACGGTTTAAAGGGAGAAGCCTAGTGTTTGTGAGAAATACTTATATACATCTAAGCCTTGTGACGACCATCCTTGGTTTCCCATTTGAGTGACAAAAGCAACACAGCTATAAAATCATGTTGTCAAGCTCGATGGAGTAAAGCCGAGGAAAATTTTAAATATTTGTAGGTGGGTTAATTTTCCACCCTTTTTTAAAACAAAAACATTCGTCAATTTCCATATTTTTCTGAAATTTATTTTCCAAAATTTTATAACATAAAATAATTTAACCTGAAAAGTAGCCAATATTGTAGAGACAAAATATAAAATCATTGAAAATTTCAACACTTTGACAAAAATATTTTCAATCATGTTATAATTTCCATATTAAAGATGAGTAAGATTGGCTCAGATTTCTAGACATTAACATACATTTCCATCTTTAAAATATTTCCTTAGAAAAGACAAATGAAAAGAGTTACTTGTAGAAGAAGAAGGTAACCCACCCTATATAATTTGGATGAGAATTTAAAAAAAAGGATTATGGACCATGTGACTCTTGATAAAATAATTTTAAAATGAATAGGAGACAAAAAAGAGTTAGCCTTCGCGTAGTCGCATTGAGAGTACTCACGAATGTTAGTGGAGCCTCTAACCTTTCTTAATGGAATTATCTCCCTTCAAATGAAGATAATTTTTTTGTCAATAATGGAACAAAGGATCTAAGTTTCAAATATCTTCCTCAGACCACTAGAGGTTATCAAATGAGACGGTATGGTTGAGACCCCATGGGTATGTACACAGAAAACCCACCTCAATTTGATCCCACCCTTGATTTTAGGTCAACGACATCTAGACCATTCGGATTAATACCCAAGGAAAGGCAGGTGGAAGCTAATTATACACATAGACGTCTGTTAATTACATGGAAAAGGACTGATGTAATTTATTTATCAGAGAAAGTTCCCACACAACTCCAATCCAATGGATATAAGTTTCAACACCTACGTATTATTAAAAAAAAACATTACGAATAGAGAAAAATAAGAAATTAATATACAAAAGTTATGTATAATTACCCCATGTGATTGGAACTGGCAATAAGTTGAGGAAAATGTTATGAGCGATACAATTTTTATAAGGCATCATTGGGTCTATTCATAATGGTTTTTTAGTCAAATTAATGCATGAATCATGAAAACTTGAGATATATCCATCGCTCCCATTATATGTGTTTAAATTTTTATTTTTGTTATGTACATACTCTAAGGAAACGATACCATTATTTTTTTCTTATAATTGTTAAATGAGAGTGGGAGAGAAAATTGAACTTATTCTTAAGAGTTTTTTTTGTAGGGGTTTGTTTATTGTGGCAATGTGTGTGTGGGGACCAAAGGACCCATATGGAAGGTGATATCTTCCATATGGTTTGACTTCAACAACAACTGTATTTAAGAGGAATTCATTCAAACATGGGTGTTATTTTTGAAAAGTTGACATACATAAAAAATTACCATCAACTCATGGTTCCTTTTTGCATAGTACAAATGTGTATGTACATAAATTCATATTTAAGAACTTCACACATGTATAATAATGTTAAATTATAGAAATGGAGGGGAAAAAATATTCTAACAATTTTTTTTAATAAATGAGTGGATTTAAAGATAGATGTTACATGTGGTATCAAAGAAAAAAGCAGGTTCAAAAGTTGACACCTTGTGCGAACCCTTAATTCCATCTAACAACACATTTGGATTTTACACAAGTAACTTAGAAGAAGAATGGATAAAGAGGAAACATCATGGATAAGCCTCATGATGAAACTCACATTGTTGAGGAAGAAGTTTATGTGCATTTGGGGCAATAGGCCCAAGTCCATAGAAAATAACTATGAAACATGATGAAATACCTACGAATTGAAATATTAAACCTTCGTGTTTGTCATGAATCTCCATTAAAAACTAATGTATATTGGGAACAAATAATCAAGAATTTGGTAGATAAATCCAATTCCAAGACTATGAAGGAAATGAGAGAAAGAGAACATAAGGGATAAACCTGTAAATGGAAGATGATGGAAAAAAATTTTGAAAGGAAAAAAGGAAAAGTTGGGGCTGAGGAACATAGCTCATCCAAAATTCAAACTAAGTCTTGAAAGAAACCCAAGGTGGATTTACATGGGTAATTTAGAAAAATTATACCCAAAACATATGATGAGGAATATAAGCGGTAGTATCCTAGTTACTAAATATTAATTAGTATTTCTAGGTTTATGAATACTCCACTGAGTTAAATTATAGATTAGACATGTACCAGTTGGAGGGGGAAGCTTCCTTGTGGTGGGAAGAAGTTTGATGAGTTCATAACTTTGATAGAAAATATGTTTACTTAGAGGAATTCCAGTTATTTTTCAAGGAGAAGCATCTAACATAATGATATTTTGATGATAAAGGAGAGGAATTTCATGACTTAAATTTGGGAAAATTTTTTATGGATGAGTTCATAACTAAATTCACACACCTACTACACTATGTGCCTTACATAAAAGAGGAAAAAGAAAACAATAAATGGTTTATAATCTACCTTATGCTTCCCTCCAAGGAGAGAGTTGAATATGATAACCCTAAGACTATGGATGAGATTATTCACAAAGAAAAAAATTGCTACCATAAAGGCAAGAAGAAAAGTAATATCTCAAAATATTAGGTTATAAAAAATAAATATTAAGTAATGCAAAGTGGTAAGGGAGGAAAAGGTGGGAAATTTAAATATGGTGGCAAAGGAAGGAAAAATTGTAGCTTCAACAAGATTAACAGTTAGTCCCAAAAATCACAAATGCAGACCCAAATTTGGTCCAAACAAACTGAAGCTAACAAGGGACTTAACGGGAATGGTAGAGATCCTTTAAAGTGTTAGAGTTGTGGTGAACCCCTTCTTTTGTCAAAAGTTTCCTGCAATAGAAAATAAATATAACATATTCAAAATGTCAAAGAGGCCTCCATTGTCAAAAATGCAGCCATAACCATTCCACACATTAGTGAAACTTTGGAAGAGCGTCTCGAAAAACACTATTCCACCATGGTGTATGCATAAGTACTGTCCTTAACCAATCTGTTTTCATATTAATTAACCCTAGTTCTAGCCTAAGCTATGTTAGCCCTAAGGTTATATAAAATTGTAAATTGGTGGTTGAAAAATACAAAGTTCCTATCGGGTTCAATTAGCCACGAGTGTAAAGAGAAGATTCAGTAGCTAGGGAATAGATTCTCTAGTGGTGTTGAATGGGAAACAAAACACTCTAAATATGAATATATTACCTTTAGACTCTTATAATGTTTTAATATGGATGGATTGGCTGGAGATCGATAGAAAAATTGTTAATTACCTCGACAAAAAAGTTAAATGTATTGTAGAAAATGGGGAGAGACAAATTATAAGTGGCATAACCAATCCTATTTATGTATGGCAAATATCAACATTAAAATTGAATAAGGGTGCAAGGAAATGGTATCAAATCTTTTCTAGTAATGTAGAAAATCATTGCCAAAATAAATTGAGTGAGTCCTTCAAATAATTGGAGGTGGCACGAAATTATCATGATGTTTTGGTAAAATAGATTCCATGATGACCAACTAAAATAAAAATATATAATTCTATATAGAAGTGATACTGGGAGAAACTCTAGTATCCAAGACTCCTTACTAGATGAGCATATCATCACTCATGGAACTGAAAATACAGTTGCAAGAATTACTGAGTAAAGGTTATATTAGGCCTAGTGTGTCCACATGGGGTGCACTCATCCTTTTGTGAAGAAAATCGATGGAAGGTTCAGTCTATGCACTAATTATTACCAATTGAACAAATTAACAGTCAAGAATAAATATCCCTTACCTCATATCAATGATTTATGTGAGGAACTTAAAGGGGAAACAATATTATCAAAAATAGACCTCAAATTTTGATATCACCAGCTGAGGACCAGAGAGGAATAAATACATAAAACAACCTTTTGAACCCAAAATGGAAATTATGAATTCGAAATGTTACCTTTCAAACATACAATTTCACCTTCCAGTTTCATGTGCTTAATGAATAATGTGTTCAATAGATTTCTAGATAGGTTCATGCTAATTTTCATAGAAGACATATTAATATATTTTGAGAGGCTAGAAGAACACAAACAACATCTAGAAATAGTTATGAAAACATTACAATAACATCAAATATGTGAAACATCTAGAAAACGTGATTATTTTCAAGACAAGAAACAATACCTTGGCCATGGGATTTCAAAAGAAGGGATAGCAGTGGATCCCGTGAAATTGAAAGCTATCCTTGATTGGCTAGAGCTAAAAGACATAGTTGATATAAGATCATTTATGGGAATTATTGGAATTAACAAAGGTGTATAATATAAGGATTCTCCAAATTCACATATATCATAACTTCCTTATAGAAGAAGGGGGTAATATTTGAGTGGACATCAGAGTGTCAGGAAAGCTTTGAAAAGTTGAAATATATAGTTACTGTTTCCTTAGTACTCAAAATTGCAAACCCTGACAAAGATTTTGAGAGGTTTAAAGATGTATTTTTTGAAGGTTTAGGGGGTGTGCTCATGAAATAAAGGAATGGATCAGCCTATGAGAGTTGTAACTTGAAAGAACATAAAAAAAAACATATGTTCTTCATGAATTGGAATTGGCAGTTGCAATTCACACTTTAAAAATTTGGAGGAACTATCTAATTGGAAGGAATTTTACCTTCATTATTAAGCATGTGAATCTGAAGTAATTTTTTATTCAACCCTATATGAATGTCAGGAAAACTAGGCAGATGGACTTCCTGAGTGAATATGAATTTGACATTAAACACATAAAGGGAAAAGAAAAATATGTAGTAGATGCCTTATCTCATAGATTAAAATGTGTGTACAAAATAACTATGATCCAAATTGAAATAGAACTCCTAGGGTAGATTAAGGACTCAACATTAATGGATAATAATTATAAATGGATATATGAAAATATGAAAACAAAATATGATGAAGATAAATGGACTAATTATGAAATCAGTAAAGATGGGTTCTTAAACTATAAAAGTAAATTTTATATTCCAAAACAAAATTAAATTAAAATATTAATATTAGATGAATATCATAAGATACTTTGTTTAGGTTATCCAAGGTATTATAATATGACTAAAACCCTTAAAAATTTTTTTTTTTTGGCCTGACATGAAGAAATGAGTTGTTGAAATTTTTTCTAGATTCTTAGAATGCGCGTAGGTGAAAATAGAACATCAACACCCTACTAGATTGTTAAACCCCTTACATATACAAGAGTGGATTTGGTAAGTGATATATTTTTATTTTATAAATGGTTTTATCCATACAGGGAAACCCCGTGATTCCATTATTGTAGTAATTGATAGATTAATAAAGGCTTCCCATTTTATTCTTGTACAACCTATATATAAAGTTGTGCAATTCATTAAAATATTGATGAGGGAAATTTCCAAACTTCATGGTATACCTAAAAAAATTATACTAGATAGAGATACCAATTTAAACTCAAATTTTTAGAGGTCACTATTTATAAGAATTGGCACATTGCTAAATTTTAGCAGTACATACCATGCATAGGTTGATGAGAAGACAAAGAGAGTTAACTAGGTTATTGAGGAGAAGCTACACATGTATGTAATGAACCAACCTACGAAATGAGAGGACTACCTACACTTGATAGAGTTTTCCTATAACAATTCTTATCCAACATCATTAAAAATGAGCCCCTTTGAGGACTTACATGGGAGAAAGTATCGTGATCCTTTAAGTTGGAGCTGACTTGAGGATAGGTTGGTATTGGGACAATAATTGTTATAAGGAATGAAGTAGATTGTGAGAAAGACCAGATTGTCTGAAGGCAGTATATGATACAATGAAAATCTATGCTTATTTTAAAAGAACCCCTAAAGGATTTAAAGCATGGGAATATGTTTATTTGAAAGTACGACAAAAAAGGAGCTCCTTGAAATTAAGGAGTTGTTCTAAATTGGCTCCATGGTTTTGTGGGCCACTCGAGATATTGGCGGGAGTGGGGCTAGTGGAATTAGAGAAAATTTGAACCTAAATGTGGTCTACTAAGGAAAAATAATGAAATCTTAGTTAAAATAATAAAATAAGAATGACGAATTTTGGAGGGGAAAGAAGAAAACTACTTTTTAAAAAAAAAATTTGGCTTATCTCCTTATGTTTTTACTCAAATTTCACGTGTCAACAATCATTGGATGCAAAATGAAATTCCATATCCAACAAGTACTTATTATGCATACTTTTGAGAAGACACACATTAATAAAAAAATGAAGATGCATTAAATATGTGTTTTTATTGTATATACAATTTATATTAATGTGGTTCTTCTCAAAAGTATGGATAATGGATACTTGTTGGATGTGGAATTTAGTTTCACATCCAATGTCTGTATACAATTGAAATTTGTTAAACACCATGTTAAGCACACACATGGTGTATGAGAAAGATAAACACACACACAAGAGACTCAACACACAATGAAGGATAAGTGTGAGGCTTTCTTATTTTTCCATTATACATGATGTACATTTAGAGTACAATGGTGTGACTCTTGGTTTCATATTCCAAGGTCACTTGGACTCCATTGTGACTTTTCAGATTCCACACCTACCCATGGAGGATTAGGTGTTCCAACATCGCCCCTTAATCCGAAGAGGTATGTGTGAGTCCAAGAAGAGAGTTGTAATATAAATCTGCAAAGTATACATGGCAGCACTTGGCCTGAATCAACTCTCTGAAATGTTGGAAAAAAGAGGTGGTTTAAGGATGACCACCAACACTAGAACGCAATACTTGTTGCAGTTTCTGGAACTCTTCCATAACTAGCAAGAAGCTAAAAGCTTCTGCTAGAGGAATTGTCCTTCATAAAAAAAGGAGACCTTCAATCTAAAAGAACGGAGGTCTACTACCTGTGATGGTTTTATGATTACCAACAAATCTGGAATGCTTGAAGCATTTCCTGTAACTCAGCTAAAGCTGGCAAGAGGCTGAAGGCTTTTTCTAGAGGAAGTGTTCCTCATATATGAAAGGGAGACCTTCAACCTAAAAGAAGGGAGGTCTACTACCTGTGATGGTTTTAGGCTGTCCACCAACCAAAGATGATGGTTTAAGGTTTTCCACAAACCAAAGGCATGCTCATGGGAATCTGTGTCTCTGGCTACATATTTGAATCTAGAATGACAAATTTTGGCTTAGGCTCACTTGAACAGCTGTGTCTCTAGATAGGACTCTGAACATGGAATGAGAGATTGTGGCTTAGGCTTACTTGATTTGATGTCGAAGCTTCTACATGACCACCATTTTCCCCCCTGTCAAGGACAAGGTGAGATGATGGTGAAAAATCAACTGCAAATTTGCTCAATATACGTGAAAAAGTTCTGACATGTGTCTTAAACGTCTTCTTGGCTACTGATGCCCATTGCCAAGAAGCGATCCATCCAAGATGAATCTTTGTTCTTGTAGGAGGCTTGTTTTTGAAGCATCTGTCTGAATAATGGGTGTGCCGACCACAGTGCTTTCATGGATGAAGATCAAAATAGTGATCTTTCATATGGCCAACTCGATCACAGTGTTGGAATTTTACAACTTGCTATTGTTGTGGAAGTGGAGTAGGATCTGGAAGAGCTGCAGGTGAAATGTCATACAGAAATCCGACACTCTGAAATATGATGGGCTTGGTGTAGTCTGGAATATGAAAGGACACATCCTTGTCATATCCAAGACCATTTTTATGCTTGTTGTGGACAAACTCTTCCCAAGGTCTAATGATGGGCTTGAGAAGTGCAGGCTAAATTGTAGCATCTTCATGTACATCTGCTCTTGTGCAAGGAACTGAATGGGAATCAACTGCAAATTTACTGACTTGCTGCTGATGGGAGTCTTTCTCAATATTCTGAATAGAAACAGGTTCAGAATGGTGACTCTTTTGCTGAAGTTCATCTTACTGAAGCTGAGATTCCAACTGCAAAAACTAAATATTTTCTTGTGCATCATGCAAACAAATTTGAATATTACAAAGAGCATCCTTTCTCATTTTTATCATGTCATCAAAATTTGAATGAATGAGGTTATTCAATAACTCTAATGCCTCATTTATTTTAGCGATTTTTCAACAACTTAGACTAAAAAGTGAAATGGTTTCGGTTTCAACCGAAAATGCACCCATTTACAATGTGATGCAACTTAAATTCAAGAAATACAAATGCCTCAAAAGAATTTCCAACTATGGAAATCTCAAAGTACAAAATCTGTTGATTGCAACTATGAAGAGGCAATACAATGTCAGTTCAATGCAATATTTCTACAAAAATATGCAGTAAAAACACTTGTGCAAGAAACCTTTAAGGCAGTTCAATTTTTTTTTTTCAAAGAGCTGTTTGATACCAAAGACAACTCAACTCAAATCAACAAATGGAGGAGATATTCACAAGCTTGGATGCTTTCCCTTGCTACAGAATGTAATAGAGCTTAAGAGAAACGCCACAAATCATAAATTTGTGTGGCCAAACTATGAATGCCACTGTTGTTTTCAAACTGATGACCAATTTGTCTGCACATGTAAATCTCTTTTAGAAAAAGTCACCCTTATGTCAATGCGACAAATCACAATGCTAAACTAGAATTTTCTCTATGTATTCAGTCCATTTTCTCTTCATTTCCTGCTGTTCATTTTCTCTCTCTGCTCTTCCTCTCTTCCTCTCTCTCTACTATTTTTTTTTTAATTAATTTTTTGAGATTAATTAAAAAAATGTGGAAAGGGATTATAATAGAAATGGGAGGGAATTTAATAAATTAAAAAAGGGAGGGGGTGGGAAAAATAAGGGAAATTTTAATAAAAAAGAGATTATTAAAAAAGGGATTATATATAAAAATGAGAATTAATTAAAATGGAGATTAATTAAAATGGAAATTAATTAAAAGGAAAAGGGAATTTAAAAAATAAATGAGGAAATTTTAACTATAGAACAAAATAAAATATTCTGAGTTAAAAAATTTAAATTGCGTTGAGGAGAGAGGGGGGTAAGGGCGAGTGGAGAGCTCGAGGGAGGGGTGGCCAAGGAGTGGGGAGGGCTGAGAGATATGCGAGGGGGCGGGCTAAGGGAGGGATGGGGGCTGCGTTGGAGAGTGAGGGCATGGGTAGAGGGAGTGATAAGGAGGGGGCCGTGGGTTGTGAGGGCGGATTTAAGGGGGCGGGGTGGGTAGAAGTGAGCGGCGGTTGTATGATGGCAGGGCTAGAGTGTGGAGCATAGGGGAAAGGGTTAGCGGGTAGGGGGATGGGTAGAGCAGGGCTGAGAGGTAGCGTTTGCAGGTATGGTGAGGGCAGAGTGATAAGGGGTGCCGTGAGATTGTAGGTCAGGTGGAATGGGGAATGGGTGTGGAGTTGTGCAAAGGGCATAGCTCAGGGTGAGGTGGGATGAGCGACTTGTTAACAGTGAGGGTGGAGTGTTGTGAGTTAAGGTGCGTAGTGCAGCGAGGGGGAGGTCGATAGGAGTTGCAAAATTTATATTTTTATTTTATTTTTTTAATTTTTTTTAATTTTTTTTTTGTTAAATTAAAACAGTATCAGAAGATAGTCCAGAAATGCAATAAACTCAGAATTTCAATGTAATTGCAGAAATTTTTCAGAAATTGAAAAAATTTTAGGATATTTTAGCAGTAAACTCAGAAATCTTTCTCAGGAAATGTGGTAAAATTTCGCCAGTAAAAAATCAGAAATTTTTTAGAAGCTTTCTTTAAACTATTTTCCAGCAGCTCTTTAAAATGCAGAAATTTAAAAGTGGGCAACATAAATGGCATGGAAATTCAGAATGAAAACCTGCAGAAATATCTGTGTGCTGTAGAATGCATAGTGTTGCTCTTCTTCAAAACCAATGTCTGAATGCTACCAATGTCTGAATGCTACCAATTTCTGAATGCTGCAAAAATCTTGATTAATGCGGCAAAAAGGACTGCTACAAAAACTCTCTAAATGCTGCAAAAATGCCAAGAATTTTTGTAGATATGCACAGGACATAAACACAAATGGCTCACTCAATGTTAAGCTAGTTATGAACTTCTCAGCTCTGATACCATGTTAAACACCATTTAAAACACACATGGTGTATGAGGAAGCTAAACATACACACAAGAGACTCAACACACAATGAAGGATAAGCGTGAGGCTTTCTTATTTTTCCATTATAAGTGATGTACATTTATAGTACAATGGTGTGACTCTTGGTTTCATATTCCAAGGTCACTTGGACTCCATTGTGACTTTTCACATTCCACACCTACCCATGGAGGATTAGGTGTTCCAACAAAATTTGTGTTAACCTATAAGGAAATAAGCCAAAAGTACAATTAAAAAAAATAGTTTTTCTTTTCGCTCCAAAATATTTACATGTACCTTTTTTTAAATTTAAGAGATTCTGTTTGGTTTAGATATTATGACATGAAAAGTACATCAAAATTTCAAGGGAACTTTTAGGCTAAAATTTCCTCTAATACCTACCAGTTGGCATTGCCATCTCATGTTAGACTTCATAATGTATTTCATATGTCTTTGTTAAATAAAAACATTTTATCACACTCACATATTTAATTGGAATGTTGTACCAATCAAATTCAATGGAGAGTTCCAAGTTGAACCTTTACAAATTTTGGATTGAAGGGAAACTACTCATTTAAATAGAAGCATTTATCAAGTTAAAGTGCAATGGAAACACTTTGGACCTCAGGAGGAAACATGGGAAATTGAAGAATAATTAAAAATGTTTTCCATATGTTATTCCAAAGAAGAATATAATTTGAAACACTAGGAATGGTGTCTCCTTTAATGGGAGGGTACATGTGACACCCCTAGATAATAAATGTGACGTTTTCTTTTTAAGTATGGCTAGAAAGCTAAAAAATGCAAACTAAGGTTGATTGGGTGATGTGAATACTTACTCTTATAAATGAAAAATAAAATATATTCTATTGTTAACATTTTGGATAATTTTTTAAGGGTTTTTTGGTGGAACTTAACTCCTAACTATTAGGGAAACAATTGGAATTAGCTACGCCCAAGAATAGGGCAGAAACAAATGAAGGAAAAAATTATAGTTTGGCCATTATTCAGTGGAATATTATAGAGAGAGAACACAATAAAGAAAATAAAAAATGACTAAATATCAATGTCATGAAGTGTAATCTATGTAGAAACATTAGGGGAGAGAAAAGAATGTGTTTCCTAATCATAAACATTGAGAGAGAAAGATTATTTTGAACACATTATATAGTGCAAGACGTTCTTGTAAAGGTTTAGGATGAAACATTATAAAACATTTCTTGATTGTTTCTCTCATAGGGAGTAATATAGCTTCAGGGTAGCTAGTTATAGAAGTGGCATTAGCGTTAGGAGGACCATGAGATCCTTGTACACATTTCTAGGAATGATTTAGGAGAGTATTCAACTATTTATAATTTATGTTGAATGGATATAAAAAATAATAAAAATATGATATTGGGTAAATAACTATAGAGTTTATTTCAAATTTTTAATACTCGATATAAAATTGTACCTGTGTAATTTACAATCTATGTGTGTTGGAAGATTGTATATGTTTTTATAACTTCTAACAAGGTGAAAAAAAGAGGGAACCTATAGGGTATGTCAAGTATTATGCTGAAAGTTTCCATTAGACAAACCATGTAAGCTTTGGACATGGAACATATGAAAAATGAGCCTTTGTGTTTAGGAATCATGGCTGGAAAAGGGCATAAAATTTGGGTACAGGCAAAGTTATAATTAATATGAACAATCGTAACTAATTCTATTGTTGTGACTTGGTAGTCTATAGAAATGGAAATAAAAAGGAAAAAGAAAACAATGTTATTAGTTAACCATAAACATCCATATATAGTATGACTAGAATAAAGGGGATAAAGTAGTGGGTCAGTTTAGTTCCCTTAGTACCCCTGGTGACAAGAGGTCTTTCAACTACTATGATGGAAACAATCTTAGGCTCAAAAGTGATGAATAAGATGTAGAAAACAACTGGAAAATCCCATGATAGCTTCTGCTAGGAACCGATGTCTAAAACCTTATAACAATGAATATAATATGTACATGTATGAATATATATAATTGCATATGCATATACAATTAGGATGATGATATAAATTTTTAAAGAGAACTAATGATTATTGTGATTTTTCTCTATTCATTGTAGAATTCTATGCATTGAATAATTTGGTAAACATTTGAAGAAATAAAACTATGTGAAAAATTATCAAGAAAGAATTTTTGATGAGAGTTCAACAGTCATAATATAGTTATTGGAATAAATATAAATAATGGTTTTCAAGAAAAAATCATAACTATGATAAAATATAAATATGAGTATATGAGGGTTCCATTCCCGGATAATAATAAAGTCTTTTCCTTAAAAAAAGGAAAATAAGACCCCAATATTACAAATAAATTAGGGTCAAATATGATTAAAACTATAATTGTCGGGGCCAAATGGCCTGTACATTAAACATGCCTGACAAAAATAAAAAAAATTATACAATCATAGACTCCCTAAAAGAACCTAGGAAGATCAGAGAAATTTTACAAAAGCATTCCTTTTCTTTAAGTATTAAATCCATAAACATTGAAAGAAAATAGTTATGGTTTTTACTACTACGGTCACAGGAAAATAATGAAAATAACGTAAGAACCTAGAGGATATGCATGTTGTAAATGAGAATCAAAAAGAAATATTTAAAGCGTTAATATGACGAGGGTTCCAAGCCTTGATAGGTAGTACTTGCGAGGACGAAGTTGTGTAATTAGCAGTTTAAAAAACAAAAATGGTGTAATATAAGGGAATGAATCTTCAACCAAAATTATAAGTAGAATAAATCTCGATAATGTTTTTACCTTTTATAGAAACCTCTAGGGTGCCCACAATACTATATTGGAGATTACAAAAGATTATGGTTAGAAGAATAAAAAAAATTATCGAAGAAATTTCTAGGGTTCGAAGGTACAAGCGTAGGGTTTGTGAAAATTTCTTATATACCTATACACATTACAAGAAAAAAAATGCACTAGTAAATCCTTACTGCTTATCTAATTGGAATAAATCCAAGTGAAAATAGTTACTCCTAGAATAAAAAGGTAAACCACCATATATGTTGTTGGGTACCGGATTTGTATACTTTTCTCTCCCATTTTTGCTAACCTTTGTGTCTCTTTGTATCATGATTGCTCTTAAACACATGAGGTAAACCCCTTTCTCTTATCCTACATGGGATATTTGATTAATTAAGTAATAGTAAAGGAGGTTTCACCTTTTTCAAACATTAAATCAGATATTTTTACATATTTGGAAAAAGCAGGAAGATTACAACTGTATGTTGAGGAGCAGCTCCTAAATTCCAGTGTTGCCTTCACTTGCTGCTACAATGCAACAGACTCCGTTTCACCCCAGCAATATTTCAGGATTTTTCAAGATTTCCTTTTCGAAACTAAATTTTTTTTGTAACAAATTGTATAATTGTAGATATGTAGATGTTAGAGGAAATCTACGATTTCCTGAACTGTTGTATAAAGAGGGCCCGTGGGCTATGAATCGGGAGTTAGGAAAATAATACACAGATTTTGTAATAGAGTATTTTTAAATAAATTGAATGTAAAGCACTCTGATGTTTCACCTATAAATTGTGAGTTTTTCGTAGCCCTAATCAGAGAGTTGGGCACACTCTTTTGATCAACTGTTGCATTACCTTTCTTTCCATTGATTTCATGTTTTAGTTTGTTTTTGTCACTATTGTTCTAGTATAATCTGTTTATAGCTCTAATGCCTTTTTAATTCTACAATCCAGCTCAATTGTTGTTACAACAGTCTGTGTGTTTATTGATTTAAGCTTGTGATCTAATAGCAGGTTGTGTGACTACTCTTGCATATCCTTTGTGTGTTAGCCTTGAAATAACTAACGCCCTCGGGTTGATAATTTATGTGGAAAAAGGGTTTGAATATCATTCATATCTGGACACGAACATTTTGGCATCGCTGATGGGGAAGGCTAACAAGGTGCAAGAAGACAATATGTAATTGATCTAAGGGTAGATCTCTCATCTTGGGGATGGAACTTATTACCCTACTTTAAGTCCTGAGTATAGTGCTCTATGTTTTTCTGCTTTATATTGTTTTTTTTTAGAATTTACCTCTCGTCTTTGGGAGGGCATATATTACCCTGCTCCAAGCCCTGATCATAGTGTGTGTTTTTTTTCTTTTCTTTGTTTTATTTTGTTAGGACCGATCTCTCATCTTAGGGAGGGTATTTTTTACCCTGCTCTAAGTCTTGGGCATAGTTTTTAGATTTTCTTTTCTGCTTTTTGATTATTTTTGAAAGGGCCAACTTCTCTTCCTGGGGAGGGTACTTGATTGCCCTAATTTAGGTACTAAATTATGATTTTCTTTTTAGTTTATTTGATTTTCTTTTTGAACCTACTCTCTTGTCCCAGGGAGGAAGCTATCTATCCTACTCTAGGTCCTGAGTTTTTTTTTTGCTATTTTGATGAATTCTTCTCACCAATTGTCTAAACAAAGATTTTAATAAGAGGGGAAGAGGAAGACCCCCAAAGAAAAGAAAGGATCTGGGAAGGAGGACGTATTTTCAGGAAATCATCGAAAAGGGTAAATATGAAGCATCCTCTCGTGCTACTGTCAGGGTAAGGGTTTAGATGAGGTCTAAAGTGCAGTCGGTTAAGATACCAACTCCAGCCATGGTACTAGAGGAAATTCTCTCGACGGTGGGAGAATCAATAAATAAGGTATTGGTGCAGGAGTAATCCTTTCTGTTAGCAGAGGGGGAAGAAATACCAAGCATAGGATCAGAGGAACTGAGCAACTTCAATTGGGAAGAAGGCCCTCCGAAAGGGTTTTCATCACCACGAGACCAAGGGAGTGCTGTGAAGCCTCCTGCAGTTAAATTAAGCAATTATGATTTGGAAAGAGAGTCCCTGAAGGATTTTGCGTCACTAAGAGACCAGCGGAGTGCAATGAAACCTCCTACAATTGAATCACCTCAAGTCCAAGTCATAGAACTAGTTGAAATCGTAGGTGAGTATTGGAGGATATTTATGGCACCTACAAGTTGTTCTATTTATTTTCCACTTGGAAACATTATAGGTGATGGACCAATGAAGCCCATCCCTTTAACAACTTTACCTAATTTTCATGGGCTTTCTTTAGAAGGCCCTGAGACATTCCTCTTTGAATTTGACATTTTCTATCGAGGGTATGATTATATCTTCGATGCCTAGAAACTAAAAATATTCCCTGTTACCCTAAAAGGGCAGGCCTGCAATGGTTCATGGGTTTAGGAGGGAGAAAAATTACCTCATTAGATGGGATGAAAGAAGACTTTTTGGAGAAATATCAAGATTATTGTAAATCCCCTGATAGTAAGGAGGAAATATTTAAGTTTGTACATAAAGAGGATGAGAACATGGAATATTGTGAGGTGCAATTCAAATATATATTGCAAAGACTAGGCCATAGTGACCTGGATAAGGATATTCTAAATATCATCCTTCTTCAGGCACTTAGGGAAGTTTCCCTGCAACTTCTGAACATAGTGGGAAAGGGAGACAGTTCAAAATAATACTTCGACACAATATGCGACTATTGCATTTAGTGTTCATGAGGGGCTGAAAGGAGTGGACAACGAATTCTGCCATTAAAAGCTTCTGGTGGAGGGGTTAGAAAGGTTGAAATTCGAAACCTACTGGATAATCTAAGGACTGATATTTTGAGAACATTATCTGCCCAGATGGACACTCTGCAAGCAAACCAGAAACAGATAGAGTTGGAGAAGACTATGGCTAAATTTTTCCCATAGTGCAGAAAGAAGCACCCTTTGAAATAATGCCCATTAAAGAGAGTGGAAGCCTGTGCAACCTATGAACAGACTCATGCGACCAACTTGTGTCCTTCCTTGCCCGGACTGAAGTCAAATTTTCAATTAGTAAGTGAAGAAAATGTGGTAGACCAACTGTACTTCATGGGGCCAGAAAAGCCATGGGAACCTCAACCACCAGGTATGAATCTGGGTATGATTCATGACCCATCTCAGTTTTTAAAAAAATTTAGTATGTGTCCCCAGTTTCCACCATTTTCATCTATGTGGTCTTAATATCAGCACCCCCCTTCGAAACAATTGGTCCCCCAGGCTAGTTCGAACTCTTCATGGAATTAGAGTTGGCGTGGACCCTCTCCTACTCGTCAGTTTCCTCAATATATGCCTCAACAACAACTTCATTTGCCTCTAATATACCTCCTGGTAATCCAATCCTTCAACCCCAGCTTCCTATCTAGCCTAATCCAAATCCAAAAAATAAAGGGGTCCAACTATCCAATACTCTTAACCTTCCATATTATAGAATTTCTACGGCAGGACTTAACGAAATAAACTTACGATCTGGATAGATAGTAAATGCTCCCACTTCAACTATTATTATAGGACAGATTGATAGTAAAGTTATAGAACTAGAACAAAGGATATCTGGGGATAAATCAGACCAAAACATGACAAATCAGATACCTCCACAACCTATTCTTAATCAGGGTCATTCAACTTCTCCACCATATCCTGAAATATTGACCTTGAATAAACCAAACCCTGAAGTAGAGTTTGATTTACTGAGGGAATTGCAAAATCTGTTTGTTAAAATACCCCTACTATAGGCTATGAGATATGTACCTATATATGCAAAAACTCTCAAAGAGTACTACTCTAAGAAACCTGGGAAGAAACCAAGGGATCTGTTAACTATTCATGTGATGGGTACACTATTCGACATTATGCTAGGAAAGGTTATGCCTATGAAATATGGAGACCCTAGAAACCCAATTCTAGCAGTACAAATCGATGGGGTTGAAATCCAAAATGTACTAGTGGATTTTGGCAGTGTCATTAATATAATTACATCCATAAAAATGAACACATTAGGTCTTGGAAATGTCAAGACAACCCCTACCATATTCGAACTAGCAGATAGGTCTATAATTAAACCAATAGGGAAACTGGAAGATGTGACCATTTCGATGGATTCATGGCACTACCCTGTGGACCTCCTTGTGTTACAGACAAGATCCTCAGTTGGAGGTCACCCATTGATTTTGGGAAGACCTTTGCTCGCAATTGCGAATTCTTAAATAGGTTTCCAATCTCGGCATATGATCATATCAAATGGGACTGTTACAAATAATCTTACTGTCTACCCTCCCATGGAACCTAGCCCATCTAAAAAACTATTAACTAGTCAAAAACCTCTACCAATAGAAGAGCCTAAACCTGAAAATGAATAAGTTAGACCAATCCTTACTATTGGGCAGGCCCTTAAATTCAAAACGAAAATTGAGGACAATGCCATCAACACTTTTATTAATGATCCCAGTTTTGTTTCCAATTCAACCCGAAAATTTTTAGAATATGCTATGAGCTATGAAACACAAGAAAACATTCAACCAGAAGATGAAATTGAATAAATTCCTGTGACCTCATCCCATGATATTATTCCAATTGAGATTGAACCAGGGAAGACACTCAACATCAATCCTAATATGTCTTCATCTCAGAAAAAACAGCTCTTAAAAGTACTTGAAGATCATCAGGAAGCTTTTTGCTGGGATTATACCGACATGAAGGGAATCCCTTCTAACTTATGTACTTATCATATATATATTAAAAAAGATTTTCGCCTTATGAGATAGAACCAGCAGAGAATGAATCCTACTCTAAAGAACATTGTCAAAGAAGAATTACAAAAATAATTGGATGTAGGTTTCATTTACCCCATCTCAGATAGCCAATGGGTATCCCCGCTAGTTATTTTTCCTCAAAAGAATGGTAAGTGGCGGATCTGCATAGATTATAGGGCACTAAACAAGGAAACTCAAAAAGACCACTTCCCTTTTCGATTCATTGACCAAGTCCTGGAAACCCTGGCTGGGAAGAAATTCTTTTCCTTACTAGAAAAGTTCAGTGGATATAACTAGATCCAAATAGCCCTAGAAGACTAGGATAAAAAAACTTTCACATGCCCATGGGGGACCTTTGCATAGAGGGTCCTCCCATTTGGCCTGTGTAATGCTCCCGCTACCTTCCAGAGGGAAATTCGAGGAATATTTTCTGATTTGGTCGATGATAGTGTTGAAATCTATATGGATGATTTTACTCCATATGGAAACTCATTTGAAGAAGGATTGGAAAATCTGGGGAAAGTACTCAAAATATGTAAGTAGACCCATGTATCTATGAGTACAGTCAAATACCATATGATGAGGGAAGAAGGGATAGTATTGGGACATTTTCTCTAAGTTGTCGAGATTCGAGTTGATCCAACCAAAGTAGATGTAATATTACACTTCCTGGTACCAAAAACACCCACATTACTACGTAGCTTTATTGGTTGTGTTGGTTAATACAGACATTTCATACGAAATTTTGCTAAGGTAGCACATCCACTTTTTCAATTTCTAATGAAAGATGCAGAATTCTCATGGACTGAAGACTGTGAAGCAACTTTCATGAAAATTAAGGGACTCATTTTCAAGGCTCTAGTCCTTTGAGGACCTGATTGCGCATTACCATTTCACATACATGCTGATGCTTCAGAGATAGCAGTAGGAGTGTTTTTAGGAAAGTAGGTAGACAAAACACCATATGCAATTTATTATGTCAGCAATAATTTAATTCCTGCTGAACTAAATTACAGGATGATGGAGAAAGAATTTCTGGCTGTAATTTATGTTGTCAACAAGTTTCGGTACTACATCACTGGGTATCCTACTTTTTTACATACTGATCATGCAGCAATCAAGTATTTGATTAATAAACCTATCACTCCTATTTGTATTACAAGATGGTTTCTATTTCTTCAAGAATTCTATATCACAATAGTAGACAAACCAGGAAAAGATAATGCAGTTGTTGATTTCCTATCTAGAATGGATAACAATGATGATTGCACAGCTATAGAAGATATTTTTCCCGATGAGAATATTTTTGCAGTTTCTACTAAACCTCTGTCGTATGCAAATATTGCTAACTATATTGCTACAGGGAAAGTTCCTCCTCATTTTTCATATAGGGAAAAATGAAAAATTACTCATCACAGTGCTTTATATTCTTCGATGGCAGGGTACCTTTTTCATACAGAAGTTGATAAGAAAATTTGGCTGAAGGATCATATTTATGAAGTATTGAAGTATTTATCCTGTATCTAAGGATGATATTTATGAAGTATTGAAGGCTTCCCATGATTTCCCTTGTGGAGGGCATTTTGTAGACAAAAGAATAGGCCATAAGGTGTTACAAAGGGGATATTACTGGCCTTCTATATTTTTGGATTTGTGGAATTATGTTAGGAGTTGTGACGGTTTCCAACGAATGGGGCAGATTGGTCTAGGACATGAAATTCCTTTTCAGGCACAAATAGTCCTCAAACCTTCTGAGAAATGGGTTATTGACTTCGTTGGACCCTTTAACCTATCCTCCTAGCAAAAGGTCCACAATTTGGTCTCCACAGATTACGTGACTAAGTGGGTAGAAGCCAAAGTTCTTGCGAAACCAACATAACAGGTGGTCTCAGATTTTCTATTTGAGGAATTTTTTTCTCATTATGGTACTCCAAGAGAGGTTGTTTCAGATGGAGGAGCAAAGTTTATATAAACAAAGATAGCAAATATTATGCATAAATATGGGGTCAAACACAGGGTTACATATCCATACCATCCCTAGGCGAATGGACAAGTAGAAAGCACAAACAAGACATTGGAAAATATCTTGAAAAAAATTGTGGCATACCATCATTAGGATTGGGCTTAGAAGCTGCCTAAAGCTCTCTGGGCATACAAAAAACATGGCGAAACAACTGGGTTTTCACCATTTGAGTTGGCTTATGGGAAATCCCCGTTGTTTATGATAGAGTTGAAATCAGTATGCTCAGAACATCTCTTGAAGTTGGTTTGGATCTATCAGATGCCCAGAAACACCGACTGGCCCAGCTCAATGAACTATATGAAATCCGCTCAATCTCTTTCCATGGAACTACTGTTATTCAGTAGCAGAGAATGAAATGGCATGATAAGTTTATCAAGAACAAGGTGTTTCAGATAGGAGACTGGGCACTACTCTATGACTTCCGCTTTAAGGATTTTAAGGGAAAGATTTGCACTCGCTGGGTGGGACCTTATGAGGTGGATGTTCCATTTGAGAATGGAACAGTCAAGCTAGTAATAATTCACGATACACGTGCTTCATTTATAGAAAATGGACATCGCTTGAGATTATACCACTGCCAAGCCTCTAAGGATGCTTTTATCAAACATCTATCTGAGAAATCTGTTTTAAAGGTTATCAGCATAGAGAACTCTTCCTTTGCATCCTCACTCTAAAAAATAAAAATAAAATAAATAAATAAATAAATGAGTACATGTAAAACAAAATAATAAAGAATGATACTGTTACTATTTATCTTTCTCTCTTTTGTAGTTGTTACTACTAAGGAGTAATGTTTTAAATCAAAAAAATTTCGAAGTATCGATGTTGTTACTCCGAATGCTATTACTCCAGATGTTTTTACTCTGGATGCTTCTCCTCGAACTACTGTTACTGCAAATGCTATTACTTTGGATGCTGCTACTTGCACTATTGTTACTCCAGATGCTGTTACTCTGGATGCTGCTACTCGTAGTATTTTTAAGCCAGATGTTGTTACTCTGGATGCTGCTACTCACACTGTTGTTACTCAGGATATTTGACCTATTTGTGGATACAACTATACTTATTAGTGTCCTCAGATACTTTCTCACACTGTTACTTACTCCACTTGTGGCGCTCATCTTTCGAAGGATTTTCTATACTTGCCCATTGTTTAGCATATCATCTACCAGCCAGTCACTTCTTCTAGAGTAGGCTTCCGGAGTATGCCTCCGTGAATCTTCTAACAGATTTAATTAAATATCCCATGTGAAGACATTAATGCCACAGACAACAACTTTTAAGTTGGGGGGGGGGGAGTCATGATGGCAGTCAGGCATTCATTGTGTTTGTATTACATAGCCTGTCTAGTGTCTAGATGTTGTTACTATGGATGCTACTACTCACACTGATGTTACTCTAGATGCTACTACTCACACTGTTGTTACTCATACTGTTGTTACTACAACTGCATCATTACTGCGCTATCATCCTACCAACCGTCACTTCTTCTAGGTAGGCTTCCATGTATGCCTCCACATGAATTTTACTGATTTAATTAAATATACCATGTGAGAACATTAATGCTGCAGATGACAAATTTTAAGTTGGGGGGGTACGCCGTCATAATTTAATGATGGCGTTATGATGATGATGCAGGAGCATCAAGGGCATTTTTTTTTTTATTGTAAATATGTTAAAAGGGGGGTGTGATAATTTTTAATATTTTATTAATTAATTTGAATTAAATAGGAGAAGGTGAGGATTTATGTAAATATCTTTTTATTAATAAAAGGATATGAGGAAATTTAATAAATTGAAGGATTTTAGGGATAAAAACCTATCCTTTAGGGATGTTGAGAAATTTAGGGGTTTGTTGAGGATTTTAAGGGATTGAGCATTTAATTAAATGATTTTTAAAATTGTATAAGTAGGAAGGGGTTTTGTGAGAAAAAGACATTGAGATTGTGAAAGAGTGTGAGAGTAGGCTTGTACAGCAAGGCTGTAAGCCTTCAGCAAAATTGTAAGGGCCACAGAATCGAAATATCTGGCCAGCAAAAGTTGTAAATTATTGTTTTGTTTCAGTATATTGGTTGATTGATTTTGAAAATTGTATGCGTTCCAAGTTAAATGGATATATATGGATTGAATTATCGATGGTGGAAGAATCGATTGAAAGAATTGAATTTTGTAACGAACTGATAGTTCGATTTGTAAATTCGATGTTGATATTGTTATGAAACCCACAATTCAAAATTGTTGAATGTAGAAAGCGCAGAGTCAGTGTTGAATCTTTGCTGGAATATTTGTTTCCTAGTTGAAGTTTCACGCTTTTATATTCATCATATTTACTTAGATATGATGAGAATTTTGATAAATCTGATATATCAGTCATAAAAGGTCGGTTATGCAGAGATTAGACAGTAAGAGAAGTAACTTACTATAGATATTCTGGTATTAATCACTGCATACACCAATGAAGAAATTGTATTTCAAACTCGATTCTAGCATCACAATGAAACGCAGGAATAAATTTCAAGGCAGAAGGGTTTACTGAACAAATCAGCTTTAGAAATCGACTTTGCAGGGTTCGAGGGCGATTTAATGGGACGCTATGTAACGATTGCCAGGAATTCAATTTGTGAACGAAATAGTAATTACCATCACTGTGCATCAGTATTGAAGAACCGATGAGCGTGAATCCAACCGGTTGTATGTGCGTTGCGCACTTATAATCAGACAGTTACAATTGCAATCGAATTGGAAGAGTACGCTTTCTGCAAAGAGGGCGAACAGATCTTTGCCGCAAAGAGGAAGCGCTGGAAGAATTATGTTGAGAAAAGTGTGAATTGAATTTAGCTGTTTGAAATTGTATATGGAACACTGGAACACTGTTGAATTGCGAATTTGTTTCCACTGATATAATGTTATCGAATGTTAATGCTCAGATATTGCTGAACAGTACTAGAGAATTTGAAGTGCATTGCCAGACAGTAATTACTGAGAGTTAAATTGAATCGATGTGTAGAGTCGATGTGAATTCAAGTTGAAAGGAACAGCAGCAAATCCTGAAGGCGTTTGAAAGGCGTAGAGGTGTAATGAAAGACAGTGTTTATGTTGAAACAAATGGTGAATCGAACTGAAGAAGAATGTATCATTGGAAGCAGTTGTCAAAGGTAATGTAGAATCTGGCCACACCGTTTTGCATTTGAAGGATATAGCGCAAGCAATTTCATTTGAAAAAGGTGCCATCTCTGTAATCAGCAGATTATACACAGTGTTAAAAGGAGATAACCCACAGGTATGATAGTTGTTATTTACATTCTGGGAGTGGTGGTATAACAGAAATAAGAAATTCGAATTGTGTTATGTTGAAATGGTATTGTCAAGATTCGATTTTTTAAGATATGCATAAAAGGGCGCAGTTCAAGTCTTCAAATTAAAATATGGCACATATGAATGATGTCTATTGAATTGATGAGTATATTGCAGAAGATTTGGCATATGGAAAGTAAGTAAATTTAAATGAGCGTAGATCGATTTGCCATATGAGTGACCATATAGTGTTATTTGGCATTTGAATTCTGGGTTTGTAGAACAGTAAGGGCGCATTCTTGAATCAAGCCATATGTGAAGTATTAAGATTGCTTTGGAAGCATTGAATGTTTGATGTGATTTGAATGATGATAAGTTTTCTTGTGTAATGATTGTTGGGTCCTTATGTTAAAATATAAAATGAAAATAGTTTCCACAAGATAATGGCAAAGTGTGAGTTTGCCAAGTATTGAGGATTTGATTTGTGGAAAAAGCTAAGAAGAACGTTGATATGCACAGATGTTTAAGATCCTGGTATTTGCAGGTCTAGCCCTGCGTCATTTTGGTATCAGAGCTTGGCTCTGTTGAAATATGTTTGTTTGAAGACAAAAGGTTTGTTGAACTGAAATGTATTTCTGAATGTGTGATGAATGATGAAGATCATATTTTAAATCTGAAATGCAGCATATAAATTGCAAGTGAACAGAATGCAGGTAAAGGAGATCATATTCTAATCTGAAAGACAAGCAACCAGAGTACAACTGAAGAATTGAGCAGGTATTGTGTGTGGTTAATTTTGATTTGAGTTTACTGACAAGAAATGGAATGAGGATTGATGGTTGCAGCAAAGAAGAAACTCAACAAAGAAGGAATTGTTGCTGACAGCTAAAGTTTGCCAGATCAATCCAGAAGGTTGGAAGAGAGAATCAGATTTTAAAATCTGATTGATAGTGAAATTTTGCAGAGGAAGCATAAAGATTTGCTGGACAGAATTGCAGTGCAGGAGAATGGAAGGACAAGATCAGACGAGATCTTGGAGGTAAGAAGATATGTTTTTGAAGAATAGAGTATTGTAGTCTTTGCATTGAAATATTATTGCAACTCCCAAAAGGCAGTGTGTTTAGAATTGCTAACAGATAAAGGAAGCTGGTGAAAGTTTCTAGGTGGCAGAACCTTGAGGAAATCCAATAGAGATTGGATAAGGAGGACAGTTGTGAACAGGTAGATGAGTTGAAGCCCAGGAAGAGCAAAGAAAAGTGCTCAAAGGAGGTTCCAGAGATAGAGAACCAATTGCTTGCTAAAATACTGAGTGAGGAGAGCTTGGTGAGGTAAGTGGCGGCAGGACAGGACTTGCTGCTGAAGAGGCTTTAGTGCAACTCATAGTAAAGTGAGTGAGGAACTCATAGAGATGGAAAGGATGATGACTAGTGACAGTCGTCACAGAGGTTCTGAAATAAACCACAGCAGAGGACAAAAGAAGAAGGATGCCAAGGCAATTGGCATAGAGAGACAGTTAAGCAAAGAGGAATATGAAAGGGAGAAGGCTGAGATAGCAGTTCAGCTTGAGGTATTAATGGAGATGTTGCAAAGAAATGAGGAAGACCAGAAGCGTGGTTATGTCATAAGAAAGAAGCTGAGGTGGCAGAGACTACAAGAGAAGTGGAATCATCAGGTAAATATGCAGTTGATAAAGGAACTAAGGGAAATTGAACAGGTTATAGATGCCAGACAGAAGAAAGAGAAGCTCGAAACAGTTGAGCTACAGCAAAAGGAAGATGCTGAAGAAGATGTTGAAGTTTCGATATGTTACCCAGAGAGTGGACCATTATTTTTTGAAAGTGATGAAGAGCTAGAGGAGTTGAATCATATGAATGATTCGAAGCAGCCGGAAGATTTGATGACTGAAGCATTAAACAAGACCATAAGGTCTTGTGATTTTAAAACTAATGATTTGTGTGTGATTGCAGGTTTGAAAGAAGAGGAAGAACATCTACTGAAGGATGTTAAGGAAGATTTAGCAGAAGAAAGACCATGTGAAGAAATGGAAGATCGTGTAAAATTTCCAAAGTCTACTCCAAGTAAAATCATTGAGTTATATAGAGAATTAGACTTTCAAAGGAGAAAATTGGAGGAGCAAAGGATGAATGTCCGGGATAGATTTCTGAAGAAGGATGACAAAGCAGTTGTCATAAATGATAATCAGGAAGAAATTGCAGATGGTGAGCAAAGGAATGTTGCAGAGGGAAAGGAAGATTGGGAGGCCGCAACATTCATAGTGACAGCTAGAGCAACATGTGAGGCGACATTTATAGTAGCAACAACAGAAAAGGTGCAAAACAACAGTAAGAGTGAAAAGGAAGCGATCAAAACAAGTGAAGAACAAGCAAGAATGAGAATTCAGCGATCAAGAGATGGAAACAATCAGCAGACAGAGGACATACTGGATAGAGAAATTGAGTTGGTAAGGAGGTTAATGATAAAAACATCCCAGAGAAAGACAGCCGAAAGAAAGAAAAGGAGCGACAATAAGAGAATGACAGTGAAAGATTGCAAGAGCAGAGCAAGTGGAGCATTACAACACAAAATATGAAAACCTGGAAGACAACAGCAGATAACAACAGTAGTGAAGCAATTTCCAAGCACGGAAAAGTTACAAAATAAAATCTGGGATCCAGGAGGAAATATCCAGACTTATGACCAGGTGGTCATGAATTTTCTTACATGGGGAGTCTGATGCAGGAGCATCAAGGGCGTTTTTTTTATATTGTAAATATGTTAAAAGGGGGGTGTGATAATTTTTAATATTTTATTAATTAATTTGAATTAAATAGGAGAAGGTGAGGATTTATGTAAATATCTTTTTATTAATAAAAGGATATGAGGAAATTTAATAAATTAAAGGATTTTAGGGATAAAAACCTATCCTTTAGGGATGTTGAGAAATTTAGGGGTTTGTTGAGGATTTTAAGGGATTGAGCATTTAATTAAATGATTTTTAAAATTGTATAAGTAGGAAGGGGTTTTGTGAGAAAAAGCCATTGAGATTGTGAAAGAGTGTGAGAGTAGGCTTGTACAGCAAGGCTGTAAGCCTTCAGCAAAATTGTAAGGGCCACAGAATTGAAATATCTGGCCAGCAAAAGTTGTAATTTATTGTTTTGTTTCAGTATATTGGTTGATTGATTTTGAAAATTGTATGCGTTCCAAGTTAAATGGATATATATGGATTGAATTATCGATGGTGGAAGAATCGATTGAAAGAATTGAATTTTGTAACGAACTGATAGTTCGATTTGTAAATTCGATGTTGATATTGTTATGAAACCCACAATTCAAAATTGTTGAATGTAGAAAGCGCAGAGTTGGTGTTGAATCTTTGCTGGAATATTTGTTTCCTAGTTGAAGTTCACGCTTTTATATTCGTCATATTTACTTAGATATGATGAGAATTTTGATAAATCTGATATATCAGTCATAAAAGGCCGGTTATGCAGAGATTAGACGGTAAGAGAAGTAACTTACTATAGATATTCTGGTATTAATCACTGCATACACCAATGAAGAAATTGTATTTCAAACTCGATTCTAGCATCACAATGAAACGCAGGAATAAATTTCAAGGCAGAAGGGTTTACTGAACAAATCAGCTTTAGAAATCGACTTTGCAGGGTTCGAGGGCGATTTAATGGGACGCTATGTAACGATTGCCAGGAATTCAATTTGTGAACGAAATAGTAATTACCATCACTATGCATCAGTATTGAAGAACCGATGAGCGTGAATCCAACCGGTTGTATGTGCGTTGCGCACTTATAATCAGACAGTTACAATTGCAATCGAATTGGAAGAGTACGCTTTCTGCAAAGAGGGCGAACAGATCTTTGCCGCAAAGAGGAAGCGCTGGAAGAATTATGTTGAGAAAAGTGTGAATTGAATTTAGCTGTTTGAAATTGTATATGGAACACTGGAACACTGTTGAATTGCGAATTTGTTTCCACTGATATAATGTTATCGAATGTTAATGCTCAGATATTGCTGAACAGTACTAGAGAATTTGAAGTGCATTGCCAGACAGTAATTACTGAGAGTTAAATTGAATCGATGTGTAGAGTCGATGTGAATTCAAGTTGAAAGGAACAGCAGCAAATCCTGAAGGCGTTTGAAAGGCATAGAGGTGTAATGAAAGACAGTGTTTATGTTGAAACAAATGGTGAATCGAACTGAAGAAGAATGTATCATTGGAAGCAGTTTTCAAAGGTAATGTAGAATCTGGCCACACCGTTTTGCATTTGAAGGATATAGCGCAAGAAATTTCATTTGAAAAAGGCGCCATCTCTGTAATCAGCAGATTATACACAGAGTTGAAAGAGATAACCCACAGGTATGATAGTTGTTATTTACATTCTGGGAGTGGTGGTATAACAGAAATAAGAAATTCGAATTGTGTTATGTTGAAATGGTATTGTCAAGATTCGATTTTTTAAGATATGCATAAAAGGGCGTAGTTCAAATCTTCAAATTAAAATATGGCACATATGAATGATGTCTATTGAATTGATGAGTATATTGCAGAAGATTTGGCATATGGAAAGTAAGTAAATTTAAATGAGCGTAGATCGATTTGCCATATGAGTGACCATATTGTGTTATTTGGCATTTGAATTCTGGGTTTGTAGAACAGTAAGGGCGCATTCTTGAATCAAGCCATATGTGAAGTATTAAGATTGCTTTGGAAGCATTGAATGTTTGATGTGATTTGAATGATGATAAGTTTTCTTGTGTAATGATTGTTGGGTCCTTATGTTAAAATATAAAATGAAAATAGTTTCCACAAGATAATGGAAAAGTGTGAGTTTGCCAAGTATTGAGGATTTGATTTGGGGAAAAAGCTGAGAAGAACGTTGATATGCACAGATGTTTAAGATCCTGGTATTTGCAGGTCTAGCCCTGCGTCAGATGATTTTGTAACGCAATATTACAATACCGTGTGTGATCCTTATCAATGCTCCATATAATTATTAAATATCCATTGAAATCCGTAACACATCCTTTCCATTTCATATGAAATAATTACCATTCTGTTCATTTCCCTTACCATACTCTTTCATGATTTTTCTTTGTTTCTGAGAATTACCATCTGTATTTACCATTACCACCATTCATTTCCACCATGTTGTTTTTCCAAATATGGTATCCACTATTCTTTCTAATGGTTTGTTGTTCCAGGAAGTGTTGTTATAGTCCCCACATGATGGGAGGACTAGCTGTGTGGCATGAACCTAAAAATATAGCTTTGGTCCGCAGTAATCCAGAGGTATGGAAAATCTTTGTCAATGCAGGTTGGGATACCCACTTCGATAGATTGCAGGTGTTTGAAAGGGAAATGACAATGGATTTTGTGCTTAATTTAGATGAGAATGGCTCGTAGTTTAGAGGATTGGAAATCCATGTCATAGAAGAGAAAATTGCAGAAGTTAGCGGGCTGACAACATCGTTCAAATTGGAAAAGGATATGAGCACAAGTCTGTGCCGTATCCATGGAATGAAGTCGAAGGATTCGTAATTAAACACGTAACTTGTGAAGGTCAGGCCAGAACTCTGTTTAAATATCATTTTGAAATCCTAACTTGCCTTCGATTCCGACAGGCTCAGGTGCATTCCTTAAACATGCCCTTCTTCCTATTGAAACAATTGTAGCACATGGCACAGTCTGCACATCATTCGCACTATATGCCAGCAATGCTTTCCAACCATGGACTGGTGCATTTAGTCTTCATGCATGCAATAGTCAGATTTTGAGTTTTTTGGGTGGAACTCTGTGGATTATCAGAAGAAGAAATAGCAACCATTATTTCTGCTAGAGAAGAGGAACCATTCTCTTCGGAAGGTTTAGTAGAAGAATAAAATTCAGAAGAAATTGACCAAGAGGAACTCGAAGAAATGGAAATGGAGGTTGATCAGGAGGAACCCAAAGAAGTGGAAATGGAGGTTGATTAGGAAGATCCTAAAGAAATTAGAGTAGACGAGATAATTGGTGACACAGTTGAGGCAACCACACAAGAACCAGCCTCGCTTGAGGAACCGACAGATGAAACAATTATGGATATAGTTCATGAGGTCGAGACTGTTATATAGTCAACGACTTTTGTCAATGAAGAGCAGCGAAGTGGAATTTCAAAAAGAGGGATGGCAAGTGATGTTGTTTTGCAAGAAACAACATCACCTCCCCAATCAGATATGGACATTGAAACAAGTGGGGGTGTTACATAAGAACCACCCCTAATTCAGCTAGAATAGGGAAACAATAAAGAAATTCATAGGGAACAGGAAGATAGTGAACAAATAACCTGCGTGGTTTATATTTTCCCACAAGAATGAATATCGACCACAGAGGAAGAAATAATGCAGAAGGGGCAGAAGGATAGAAGGGAAACAACTCCCGGAATCAACGTTTTTCCACAAGAACCAGCGTCGACTCCAACTGAAGTAATAGTGCATTGAAGTCCGACCCAAGCTGGAAAAAAATGATAATGAATTTTTTCCTTCCTCTCTGCTCGATTCCATGATGCCTAGATGGGCGAGGGGATTCCTCTCACCCCAATGATTAATGGAGGAAAAAATTTTCCCACCAGTGCTTAAGTTTTTCAAAAAAAGAAAAGACATGGCCAATATCGACCTTGTCATTGTTGAATCTCTTTTGGAGCACTCAGAGGCTCATAGGGAAGATGGGATTCCTGTGGAAAAACCATGACATGCAACGGTCGATGGAAATGTTGGCCAGAAAATAGGATTCCCTGAAGTAAATGTAAAGGTAAATGCCCCTGAAGATAGGGAGCCCATCCAAAAAGACCTAACAGAAGAACCAACTCATAATACTGCCAGTATTCAGCCACCTCATGAGCCTATTATAGGCCCAAAAATGAATGTCTTGTCATATAGGAATGGATTGAATAGTGTGAGAGAAGAAGGTTACCTCTTAAGAAAAGGTATCAGTTTTAGTTCAATGAAACCATGAGATTGAAGACGAAGGTTCGGGAGTTGAAGGGACAGGTTTCATGGTTGAAAAAGAAGGTGAAATTCTACAAATGCAGGGATTAAAGCCAAAAATTTAAGTCTCCTCCACAGCTACACAAACTCATCTGATTGAACAGTTGTTTGAAGGCGGATAATTTTTCTTGGCCACCAAGATCTAGAGAAGGAAGTTTACTGCGAATGGACATAAGAAGGAAACAATGTGAGATCGAGAACAGGCTGTCGAGATCATTATAGGATACATAGACCATTTAGATAAGACACAGCTGAAGCAAGATAAACAAAAGGCCAGAATAGAAGAGTTGGAAGAACAAGTGCAGCTGCTGTAATCAGATAAGGAGAAGATGTTCTCCCTGTCACAACACGTAATGGCCTGCAGACCTCCTACACATAACTATGCCTTATTCCTTCATGAGAAAATTATTTTATTTTTCCTTGGGAGTATATATAATGAGATTTGGCATGAGAGTGAGGACCCCATTCAATTTCTCCATATTTTAAAAATTCATGATATCATAGGACAACATTTAATGTGTGAGCTCTACATGCACAGATACTTTTTGAGGCGTGATCAGGCTTTTAACTGTGTTCCATTCGTGGGGGATATTCATTTAAGATATTTTTCCTCCCACACCATCAATTATATTAAATGGAGAAAGGCCTATGACACGTTTGAGGAAAACCAAGTCATAAGGTCACTAATGATGAGGAAGGAGCATGGCTAGTCAAAAAATATTTATAACGAGCACTTTACCTTCCTACATATTGAGGGGCATAGGGAACACATATTGAAAACCTAGAAATGGTGTGTTAAACTTTTTTTTAAACAGATTACAATGTTCCGTAAAGAAGTGGCCTAACTTTGCATGGCCTCTAGAGAGGATGCCACGCTTTGTAGCATGCATTCATACCTGTGCGGTCAGATCAATGGGGCTGAGGTTTCAATTTCCCCTTATATGGTTGCTAGCTCAGAAATATACTCTTGCATATAACATTGACCCATACTGGAGGAAGGATGTTGTTTTGATGGAAGGTTATACACCCCTTGGGATAGAAATGGCTGAAGGATATGATCTCAGAAAGCTTCATTCCGATCACAATCAGTCCAAATGAGATCCGAGGAGACGACGAGCTGCGCGAGGACATGTAGATAGACTAGTTGGTGAGAGATGTTGGGTACCAGATTTGTATACTTTTCTCTCCCATTTTCGCCCACCTTTCTATCTCTTGGTATCATTACTTTTCTTAAACACATGAGGTAAACCCATTTCTCTTATCTTACATGGGACATGTTAGGTCCCTATATTACTAGTATAGTCCCTTATTTTTGTTAGTGTAACCCTCTTATTGTTATTATTGTACCCTTGTAACCCCAATATTGTTATTATTGTGCCCTTAAATTATTATTGTTAGGTGAGCTAGGATTACATTGTGGCCCTATGGACTCCTATATATAGAAAGGAGGTTTTGTAATTTGAATCATCCAATAATTTTTCATTCATGTAATGGATTGGAGGTTTCCCCCTAGAAGTGGCTTATTTTTAAGGCGTTGATATCTCTTCTCTTCTATTTCTGGAGCTGGTTTCACAACATTTGGTATCAGAGCATTGGATTCTAGGGTTTCGTTGCTCCAAAAAGGTCATCATGGAATTTTCGCTATAACCTTTTTTCTGAAAAAGTTAATAAGCTGAAATTTTTAGGGTGCAAATCCAAAATCCTAAGGAAAATCGTCTCCAAATTTCAGAGCTTCGTTCACAATATTTTCGGAGATATGATCTATGGAAGGTAGGGCTTTGTGCAGGCTCCTGAATTTCACTTAAACAGGTCATCGTGGAATTTTCACTATAACTTTATTTCTACGAAGGTTCAGAAGCTGAAATTTTTAGAGAGCGAAGCCAAAATCTAGTGAAACATAATTAGAAAATTTTAGATCTTGGTTCATAATATTCTCGTAGATATGATCTGTGGAAGTTAGGTATTTTTCATGCTCCTGAATTTCATCTCAAAGAGGTTATTGTCGGAAAACCTTCATAACTCTCTCTCTGAGAATTGGATTAGAATGCTGTAAAAATTTCTCGCAAGTACATGGAAATTTGTTTCTTTTCTACCAATTTCAGAGACAAAGGAGAAAACGGTGACATGTGGCAAGTCATACAAGTGTGTAATACTGAACCAGTCCGTAATTGGGTCACTGTGGTAGATTGGACATAACTTTGCCTTGAAGAATCCAAATCAAGTCAAACCTGTGGCATTCAAAAGAAGAGTTAGAGGGTGAATTCAGGGCCAAATTTCATACTTTGAATATCGAAAATCACAGAGATAATTCAGTTTCAATATCGAGTTCCTCAAAATCAAGAAAAAGGTGTGTATATTTTTTCAAATTGCATAAGTCTTGTTTGAAAAATCAGTTATAGTTGATTCCGAAGGCCTATTGAGAATATCTAATAGTATTGGGTTCTAAAATGCCTCCTAAAAAGAATTGAACACCCATTAACCCTTCATAAGTCTCTACTATGACTCATGAAGATGAAGAAATGCCACATGAGATATCAAAAGTCCATGAGAAAGTGCACCAAATTTCACTATCGCAAAGAGCAACAAATATTGAAGTGGATGGTTTGAAAAAAGGCGTGGAAGCTAAGATGAATGGTTTGGAAGCTAAGATGGATGGCATGGAAGTTGGTATGGAAGCTAAGATGGATGACATGGAAGCTAAAATGGAAAACATGAAGAATGATCTTAAAGTAGACATGGAAGGTTTGAAAAAGTTGATACAACAAATGTTTCCTAATGGTGAAAAGATTGTAGAGGAAACTAATGATGAGAAAAAAATAAATGATAATCATGATTTCATAAAATCTAATATTGGCAGGAAGAACCACCATATTCCAAAAATGGATATGAGGAATTTTGATGGCAAGGATCTCGTAACATGGATACTACATATGGAGCAATATTTTGATCTCAATAATGTGAAAAACACACAAAAGGTATGCATTGCAACTTTGCATCTAGAATGAAATACATTTGTATGGTACTGATGGCTTTGCTCCCGTAAAAAAATTGTCACTTGGTTAATTTTTACGGAGGAAATGACAGCACATTATGAGGATACAAAGAGCAACACCTTCTTTAGCCAATTGATAAATCTCAAACAAAAGGGTTTAGTGGGGGAGCACATTGAGGACTTCCAAAAATTGAATATAAGGGTAACTGATATTACAGAGGAACACAAGATTAATCTCTTCATAGGTACTTTAAAGGATAACATCCAACATGAAGTTCGTGTTTTGGAACCTGATTTATTGGAGAAGGCATTCAGGTTGGCAAGAAAAATTGAATGTAAAATTATGGCGACAAGGAAGCCTACCACTCACTTCTATAAAGAGGGAAGTGTTGCTACTCCTAGATTTCAATAGCCTACAAGGTTGACACCACAACAACTGGAAGAAAAAAGAGAAAAATGGATTTGCTATCGTTGTGATAGAAAATACACTAAAGGTCATAAGTGTGCTGAGAAGAAATTATTTTACATAGATTGTGAAGAGGAAGAAGAAAATGAATAAGAAGAGGATATATACCAGGAACCAACCCTAGAAGAGGAAGAAATGAGTCTGACCATATCATGTAATGCATTGGCAGGAATTACCACTCCTCAAACTCTTAAGATAGAAGGACATATCAAGAAGAAAAAGGTAATAGTGTTGATTGATTCAGGTAGTACCCATAATTTTTTCCATTGTAAGGTAGCCAAGGAATTGAATTGTTTCCTATACCCATCACTAAAATATCAAGTGATGGTTGAAAATGGAGGAACTATAAATTTCTCTGGAAAATTCCATAATATCAGGCTATCCATGGGGGAATATGCATTGAATAATCCAATGCTTTCCATCCCAATGGGTGGTGATGATGTCGTATTACGAGTGCAATGGTTACAATATTTTGGGACAACAACTTTTAATTTTCAAGAAATTTTCTTGAATTTTTTTTCAGAAGGAAAGGAAATCGAACTACTAGGTATCACAAGGAAGCTAGGAAAGATAACAAGCTCTAATTTCATGAAAATTCTTCTAAAGAAAGAACAATGAAGCGTAATTGCACAATTATACTCGCTAGAAGTTCCAACATCAAACTCATCTATTTCTCTAGATCTCCAAAGAGTCTTGGACAATCATTCCAATGTGTTTGTTACTCCTAAAGGACTCCCACCTATTTTTGATCATGATCATGTTATTCATTTGATTCCAGGAAGTGTTCCTCCAAACATCTGACCTTACATATATCCTTATGTCCAAAAGAGTGAAATTGAACGTATGATTGCAGAAATGTTAGAGGTTGGTATAATTCAACCTAGTCATAGTTCTTTTTCTACTCCTGTAGTATTGGTACACAAGAAGTATGGATCATGGCGCATGTGTCCCGATTATAGGGAGCTCAATAAGCTCACTATTAAAGATAAATTTCCCAATCCTGTGATTGATGAATTATTGGTGAATTACATGGAGCAATTTATTTTACCAATTTGGATCTTCATTCAGGATATCATCAAATTAGAATGAAGACGGAAGATATTCTGAAAATAGCATTTCGAACTCATGAGGGTCATTGTGAATTTTTGGTCATGCCTTTTGGCCTTACCAATGCACCTTCTACATTTCAAGGCTTGATGAATTCCATTTTCAAACCCTTAGAAAATTTGTGCTAGTATTTTTTGATGATATACTAATCTACAGTAGGTCTTGGAAGGATCATGTTCAACGTGTTGAATGGGTACTCAAACTATTGCAGGAGAAACCATTATATGAAAAAACATCCAAATGTTTCTTTGGAGTACAAGAGGTGGAATATCTGGGTCATATTGTATCTCACGAGGGTGTCAAGGTAGAACCTAAAAAAATTAAAGCAATTAAGGAATGGAAAGTCCCCACAACCATAAATAAGTTGCGAGGATTTCTTGGGTTAACAGGGTATTATCACAAGTTTTTTAAGAAGTATGGGATAATAGCAGCACCTCTAACAACATTATTGAAGAAATATGCATTTTCATGGATTCCTGAAGTAACTAAGGCCTTTGAACATCTTAAAGAGGCAATGTTCCTAGCACCAATTTTAGCTATGCGAGACTTCACAAAAACCTTTATTGTGGAATGTGAGGCCTTAGGAAATGGAATTGGTGCTATTTTAATTCAAGAAGGAAGACCCATTGCTTTTGAAAGTCATCTAATCAAAGGAAAGTATTTACAGAAACCTATTTATGAGAAGGAAATGTTATCAATACTACATGCACTAAAGAAATGGAGAACTTACCTAATGGGAAGACACTTCAATGTAAAAAATGATCATGATAATCTTAAACACTTTTTGGAACAAAGACTATCTTCAAAAGAGCAGAAAAATTGGGTCACAAAGATGTTGGGTTATGACTTTGAAATAATATACAAAAAAGGGAAGCTAAATGTTGTGGCAGATGCACTCTCAAGAAAGAATGAAGAGGTGGAAGCATTAATTTGTGCCATTTCTATTATCCAACAAGATTGGATAACCGAAGAAAGAGATGAATGGAAGAAGGACGAAGAATTGTGGACACTCATTCAAAAGTTGTGGAAAGATCCTAGTACATATGATACATTTAGTTGGAAAAATGATTCCTTATGGTACAAAAATCACTTATATCTTTGTAAGAGTTACCAACTAAAACAAAATATTATTTTTGAATTGCACACTTCTCTTTTAGGAGGACACTTAGGTTTTTTAAAAACTTACCACAGGGTGAAGAAATATTTTTTTTAGGATGGCCTTAAATCTAATATTCAAAAGTTTCTAGTGGAATGTTTGGTTTGCTAGCATAATAAAGTTGAGATAATTAAGACCCTGGGTCCTCTACAACCTTTATCCATTCCAAGTCAATGTTAGGAGGAGATTTGAATGGATTTTATCACAGGTTTACCTATGTCCAAATGAAAGAGTTTAATCGTGGTGGTAGTTGATAGACTTACCAAGTATGCATGCTTTTGTGCATTATCTCATCCATTTAAAGCAAGTACATTTGCTACTACATTTATGGACACAATTCAAAAGCTACATGGAAACCCAAGGGTTATTGTGTGTGATAGAGATCCCACTTTTAATGGAAATTTTTAGACAGAGTTATTTTCTTGTTTGGGTACTCAATTAGCTCATAGCTCATCTTATCATCCTCAATCCAATGGTCAAACTGAGATAGTAAATAGATGTTTGGAAGGATATCTTCTTTGTTTTGTATCTAATAAAAAAACACAATGGGTCAAGTGGTTACCTCTCGCTGAATGGTGGTATAAAACTTCCTTCCGTACTACAAAAAAAAATGACCCCATTTATGGCACTTTATGGATATCATCCACCATCCATCACATCATCTTTAAGAGAAAATTTGAAGGTTCAAGCAGTGGAAGATCACATTAAGAATCAACAAGAAGTTCTCCAACTCTTGAAGGACAACCTGAATTTGGCACAAAATCAAATGAAACAACAAGTAGATTAACATCGCAGTGAGAGAAGTTTTGATGTAGGAGATTGGGTATTTTTATGACTACAACCATATAAACAAATTTCCCTCAAGTAAGCTAAGAAGGATAATAAATTATCGCCAAAGTAATATGGTCCTTACAAGGTGTTGCTAAAGATTGTTACTATGGCATACAAATTGGAGCTTCCTGCTTCTTCACGAGTGCATCCAATTTTCCATGTTTCATGTTTAAAGAAGGTTATAAGTAAAAGTCTTCCAATTCAAACAATATTTCCAGAACTTGACTAGGAAGGAAAAATCATATTCGAACCTGAAGTGGTCACGGAAACCAAAACTTGACAGCTATGGAATCAATCAATTTCAGAGTATCTCATCAAGTGGAAGAATTTACCCACTGAAGATTCTACATGGGAGGATGAGAATTTTATACAGAAGCACCCAAAGCTACTCAAGTGTTGAGGGCAACACTTTTTTGAAGGAGAGGGGCATGTTAGGTCCCTATATTACTAGTATATTCCCTTATTGTTGTTAGTGTAACTCCCTTATTGTTATTATTGTATCCTTTTAACCCCCATATTGTTATTATTGTGCCCTTAAATTATTATTTTTAGGTCGACTAGGATTACATTGTGGCCCCACTATGATTACATTGTGGCCCTGTGGACTCCTATATATAGAAAGGAGGTTTTGTAATTTGAATCATCCAATAATTGTTCATTCATGTAATGTATTGGAGGTTGCCCCCTCAAAGTGGTTTATTTCTAAGTTGTTGATATCTCTTTTATTCTATTTTCTGGAGCTGGTTTCACAACAAGACATTTGATTAGTGAAGTAATATTCAAGGAGGTTTTACCTTTTTCAAACATTAACTCAAATATTTTTTATAGATTTGGAAAAAGCAGGAAGATTACAACTGTAAGTCGAGGAGCAGCTCCTAAATTACAGCATTGCCTCCACTTGCTGTTATAGCACAACAAACTTCGTTTCACTACAACAATATTTCAGGCTTTTTCATGGTTTTCTTTTGGCAACTAGTTTGTTTTTGTGACGAATTGTATAATTGTAGATATGTAGTTGTTAGAGGAAATATACGATTTCTTGAACAGTTGTATAACCAGGGCATGCGGGCTGTGAATTGAGACTCAAGAAAAGAATATACATATTTTGTAACAGAGTATTTTGAATTCATAGCACTCTGTTGTTTCACCTATAAATTGCGAGTTTGACGCAGCCTTGATTAGAGAGTTGGGCCCACTTTTTTGATCAGG
Source organism: Pinus albicaulis (assembly GCA_034641835.2). Lineage (NCBI taxonomy): Eukaryota > Viridiplantae > Streptophyta > Pinopsida > Pinales > Pinaceae > Pinus > Pinus albicaulis. Next base: position 1,346,547,925 of record CM076584.1, on the reverse strand, counting down.
TGTTGCATTACCTTTCTTTCCATTGATTTCATGTTTTAGTTTGGTTTTGTCACTATTGTTCCAGTATAATCTGTTAATTTCTATGAATTCCCTTTTAATTATGCAACCCATTTTAATTGTTGTTACAATAGTTTGTGTCTTTATTTATTTAAGCCTGTGATCTAATAGCAGGTTGTGTGACTTCTCTTGGATATACTGTGTGCGTTAGCCTTGAAATAACTAATGCCCTCGGGTTGATAATTTATGTGGAAAAAGGGTTTGAATATTTTTCATATCTAGACACCAACATCTATTTTGGAGGAGAAATTGCAGAAAAGGCATATGAATTGTGAGACTCTCGAAACATAACTTTTACAAGGAACAGGGGTAGGTGAATAAGTGACCCGCAGAGAATTAAATTTCATGTAGCTGCATTCAAAGTACTCACAAATCTTAGTGGATCATGTAACCTTTATTAATGGCAATATATCCCTTCAAGTAAACCTAGAAGACTTTTAATGATGGAAAAAAGTCTCTAAGTTGTAGAGCTCTTCCTCATACATTCATGTGAGAAAATGAGATGAGGTAACAAAGAAATAGTGGGTATTTACGCCTAAAACCAACCCCAGTTTGATTCCACCATAATTCTTAGGTCAAGGACTTATGGACGACTAGGATTAAGACCCACTACAAGAGAGGCACCAACAAATTATACACAAAGATACATGCTAAGTATGTGGACAAGTATTGATGTAATTTAGCAGCTAGAGCGAGTCACCACACAACTCCAATCCAATGAATAGAAGTCTCAACACCCATGCATTATAAAATAAAACATTATGAAGATAGAAAAAAATGAAATTAATATAAAAATGGTATGTATAGTTATATCATGAGATTGGAACTTATGGTAGGTCAAGTAAAATGTTATATCGGTTGAGGTAGGTCAAAAAAGGCTAAAGAATTAGATCTAGCTCCAAAAAGGCTCAAAAGGAAAATTCCTTTTATTGCAGTGAAATCAAGATTGGATTGAAGATATCATCGCCATATTTCCAATGGGGAAAATGATGCCTCAATATGACTATGTATGAGAAATTTATTACATTTTGAAGTTTGTACCAAAAAAAAAACGAAATTCAAAGTCAACCTTTTTCCATGTGGAAGGTGGCGCATATGATAGATGGAAGTGAAGTTAGCAAGCATAGTGGGACACAGAAAGCTAATTTGGAAACCTAGTTAGCAAACTAGGTTGACCCCACAAGTAGGTGATGTGGTAGCACCAAAAGTCAACACATGGCACTTAGGTGGGATATGATGTAGAAAAATGAGAGCCTTACACATGCCTAATCACTTGGTGCCAAATGGCACCTCAAATTAGGCCCAAGTTTCCTTGGCATGGTGAAACATCCATTTACGTATTATTCGCATATTTTTGGGAGCCATTACAATATAGTCATACGTATACCATATATTATATGGTTTGAAAACTATAATAATGAAAAAATTTGGAGTACATGGGTTTTGAACACAAAACATCGCTAATAAAAAGTAGCTTAATATAACTATGTCAACCATTTTTACAACCACACAGTTTTTTTTATTCACCCTTACACTTTGCTATAAAATGTCATTCAATGGTTCAAAGGGAACCATGGAGAATAAATAAGAAAGGAGGGTGTAGACAGGCCAATGTAAACATGAATATCAGGAAGATTGTAGGAATATTGGTAGAGCACATGTTAGGCAATACTCCAAATCATATTATCTATGAGGAATTTTAAGATTCCCTTGGAGGCCTAGTTTTTATAGTGTCAAAAATATGGCGAGTTTATACTCATTTGAACTAGTTTTTCATCATAGGTATAATGGTGTAGTCCATTTCTGATTTGAAAATCAAAATTTTCAATCATGTCGAGAGGAGAATATTATGAGGAATAGAAAATATTTTTGGGTAGCCCAGATTTGACCAAGGTAGAAAAGGGTCACGTTTATACTCATATTTCACATGTTTTTGCAAGAAACATAATGACGCATCTCATGTCTTCATCCGAGTATCTTACTTTAAGAATGTACCCAAATATTCAGGTATAAGTCATATTTTTCCATGTATTTTTTCTAATTTTTCTAAGATGATGATTTTATTTTGAGTACATTGTTTTCAATTTTATTGGAGGATCCTTGTATGCAACTTCATGAGATATTTTTATATTTTTTCATGTTGAAGGAGATATTTTATGAGTGAGAGTTATTATAGAAAAGTTTCTCGTGGAGAGACATGCCACTCTAGTTAAAGCAATTATTCCTTGTATTGAAAAAGAATATATCATGTACTTATAATCATCTTGCAGCATTTAATGAAGCAACCTCCTCACAATTGACACCGACCCTGAAGACGAAACCCACATTGGGTGAGATTCTTTATCAACTTGTGTGTGTTCTTTCATTTGGTTTTTGTATTTATGGTTCATCTTCTTTAAAGTATGCACATGTGTTTTTTCATACTCTTTCACATGCAATTCTACTAACATCACAAAAGTAAAAGATCTTGGTTAATTATGGTAGCTATGAGAATCTATATTAAGTTAGGTATCAGAGTGCTATTCTTGCTGATGAAATTTGAAAGTGTGAATGATAACCAGAGATTGAACGTGTAACAAGAAAGAAAATGGAGGATCACAAATATCTCTATGAGTCCTTCTACATGATGGAACGAATGGTATATATAATGTATGCATATTATGAGGAGGAAATGAAAAAACAAAAATATGAGAAAGAGAGAGAAGAGGATGACGCTCTATCTCCATCTTCGAGTGAATATACTTCTTCTTTGTTTTCATCTCATCATTCAAATTAAGAGATAAAGGATATCGTTGAAGCAAATAATGTTGAATTGAAGATAATTATACATTAATAAAAAGAGAAGAAGCAAAGATTGAAACTTCAATTAGAAGCCACAAAAGAGGCCTTGGAAAGGTTGAAGTGTAGTGAAGGTTTAGAAAATTCACCATCACATGCTTCAGAATCAACAACTGAGGTATACAGTGTTGCTAATTATTCAGTTTCATTTTCACATGTGATGCTATTTATGTTGGATGTCTTGAGGTACCCATTTTAATATTGGGTTATAATGAAAGAGAATGATTCAGGGCAACAAAAGAAAGGGGTTCTTCAAAAAAATAATCCAATCCATTGCCCAAATATTCAAGTAAGTATAATGTTGGGAACCAAATAACAATATTCCAAGGACAATTCACATTACAAAGGAAGGGTTAAGAAAATATCTCATCACCAGTATTGCACTACAGATAGCAAAGTGAGGTATAAAAAGTATCAGTATTCTAAAGTTAAGTTTGATTACAAGAAAATTGGTAATAATAGAGAAAAATTGTCGCATAGAAAATGATCTAGCTTTTGTGGCTGTTATAACCATGTGGTTATTTAGTGTTTTAAAAGAATGGTAGCAAGAAAGAAGAAAAGACATGAAAATCCTTCTGCATACCACAGAAGGAAGAAGGTCAAGCATTTCTAGAGGAAGAATAATCCTTCAAGTAATTTCACTAGAGGTGGAAATCAAAGAGCGATATGTTGGGAGATCCATCTAGAGTAGTTTCTCAAAAGGGAAAAAGAGTTTGTGCAAAATCTAGTTCGTAAATTTTTTCAGCAAGCGAAGTAGCTACAAAATGATGACCCATTCACTTAGATGAGTGAGAGGTGGTTCTATTAGACATAAGAGCTTGTCATGACCATATTTTTTAAGTCTCATGTTGCAAAATTATTGTAAAAGTGATGATATGTTTTCCATCACTTATGAATGAAACATAGTGAAACATTTGGCATTTTGTTGGGGTATTTGTTTCTGTTATGTTTATGATGTAAACTTGAACAAAGAGTGTGCTATAAACTATTGGAAAGGATGAGGCTTATTGGGTCATGATAGGACACTTAATTGAACATGTATCTTTAAAATATGTACTACAAGTTTGAAGAGATTACGTGTCGGTTCATCACTTATGGCTCCGAAGAACATAGGTGAAGGAGAAGGAAGTGTGGCTTATTAAGGATATTATTGTGTAGACAAGGGAGTACATCATATTGCATATCATGTTCATGATTTTGGAAGACCAAAATCTCCTTAGTGGGGAGGAATGATCCAAGTAGCTCTAATAAAATTCATTTTATTGTAGCAAAAAGAAGAAAAGATTGAAGAACACATTTTATTCACCATCACACTTTGTTATAAAATGCCATTCAATGGTTCAAATGGAACCATGGAGAACACATGAGATATGAGAGTGTAGGCAAGGCAATGAATACATGAATCTCATGAATATTTTAGGAATATTGTTAGAGCACATGTTAGGGAATATTCCAAAGAATATTCTCTATGAGGAATATTTAAGATTCCCTTAGGGGATGATTTTCAAAATTATGGCGAGTTCATACTCATTTAAATTAGTTTTTCACTAGGAGCCTAATAGGGCAGTTCATTTTTTATCTGTAAAATATATTTTTCATCCATGACTAGAAGAGAATCTTGTGAGCAATATAAAATATTGTCGAGGAGCTCATATTTGACCGAGGTAAAAAGGGGTTTTGTTTATAATCAGCTTTCACATTTATTTTCAACAAACACAATGGCCCATGCTGTTTATTCTTTTGAATAGCTAAGTTTTTAGGACATGCCCAAAATTGGAGGCATAAGGTGTATTTTTCCATCTCTTCTTTTGATTTTACTGCTATGATGAATTTATGTTGAGTTCATTGTTTTCCATTTCGGTAGAGGATCCTTGTATTCCACTTCATGTGAAACTTTTATATTTTGTCATGTGGAGGGAGATATTTTATGAGCAAGAATTATTATACAAGGGAATCTCATGGAGAGACATGCCACTCTAGTTAAGGGAGTTATTCCTTATATTGAAAAATAATACATCATGTAATCATCATCATCTTGCAACATTTAATAAAGAGGCTTCACCACTTTTGACACAGGGCCCAGAGACATAATACATTGTGGGTGAACTACGTTATCATATTGTGTGTGTTCTTTGATTTGATGGTTTTCTTTATGTTTCCTCTTCCTTAAAGTATACACATGTGGTTTTTCATACTCTCTCACACACAATTCTGCTAACATCACAAAACTAAAATATCTTTGTTAATTCAGGTAGCTGAGAGAATTTGGATCATATATGAGCAATATAAATATTATAAGTCATCATTGGGAGTATTCATAATGTTTTTTTAGTCAACCAAATCAAGGAATATTGAAAACTTGAGATATAGCTATTGCTCCCATTATATGTGTTTAAAAGTAAAGTATGCTTCTTTATATACATATTTTAAGGGGCCCATAGGAGCTTTATGTCCTTATAATTGTTAAATGGCAGTTGGAGAGAAATTTGAACTTACTCTTATGACGTTTTTTTGTAAGAGTACACTTATTTTTATATGATTTTTCATTTGGGCTTGTATGAATTTACAGGGTAAGTTCCTTATATCAAACACCAAAGGTCACCGTTCACAAATAGATCACAGATTAGTACACCACTATTTATCGTGGTTAAAACCCTCAAATAGGGAAATGGACCATCGTCTGAGCCAACACGACCACTTCAAAAAAATTATTAATGTAAGGAAATAAAATTTATAATCTTCTCTCATAAATGGTCACCAAAAAAATGACCCTCCATAATATTTAAAGGATCGAGTGTTAAGAGATGGATCAAGTGTTTGTAATACCAAGGAGAGAATGAACCATCATATCACTACATATCGTGACCATCAGATTATAAGTTACAAAAGTACATACTAAAGAAACACACTTTACCTAACTTTACGCTAAAAAAAAAATTAAACTTAAGTATTTCCTATGTGTTGGAATATCCTAACTTCCTCCCTTATGAATAACTTGTGATAGGATTGAAGGATATAAAAAGGTGACACAATAGGAGAAGGAAATAGAAATTAGAGCGTCTCCCCCCCTTAATGATAACTTTATTGAATTCCAAGCATAGATACAAGCTTGGTAAACTTCACTTCTGTGAGAGCCTTTGTAAATATATCACCAACTTGATCATTGGTTTAAAAATAGTGCACTTTAAGAACACGATCACCAATTAGATTTTTGATGAGGTGTATGTGTATCTTAATATTTTTGATGTGCTAATGTTGAACTGGATCTTTGCATAGCTTAATGCCACTCTTATTATCACACCAAAGTGTAGTTGGATGTTGTTGATGAATACAAAATTTAGACAGGATTTCACGAAGCCAAAATGCTTCCTTGTTAGCTTCAACAACAACAACATACTCTGATTCTGTCAAAGAAATACAGATGGCACTTTTTTTGTAACAAGAGCACATAATAGGTTCTGAAACAAGAGTGAATACATAACCTGCAGTAGAATTTCGATCATAAGGGTTACCAACCAATCAGAATCAGTGAAACAAACCAACAATGGAGATGATCGTACGCTCTAATGAATATTGAATTGAACTGTACCTTGAACATATCAAAGTATTCATTTAGTTTCTTTCCAGTGACTTTCATGAGGACTTTGCATATACTAAGCAACAAGAAAAACATCAAAGGAAAGGTCAAGACAAGTATGTATTATATACAAATGTTTACCAACAAGTTGATGGTATAAGGTAGCATCAACTCTAGTGGAAGTACAAGTGACTAAAATTAGACTCCATACTGAAAGGGATAAGGGGGTGGCTTAGAGTCATTTATTTGAAAGTGGCATAGAAGATCACATGCATACTTGGAATAAGAAAGGGTAATACCTTTTTTTGATTGCAAGACTTGAAGACCATGGAAATAATGTAAGTGTCCTAAGTTTGTCATTTCAAACTTATTTTTGAGGTGAGACTTCACATGGTTTATATGGTTGGGATCACTACCAATAAGGACAGTATCATCAACATAAAGAAAAGGATGATTAAATACATAACCACTTTCTTGGTGTAGACACTGTTTTCAAAATGACATCTAGAAGATCCATTATCTAAGAGAAAGTTATCCATTTTGGCATATGAAGCCCAAGGGGCTTGTTTGAGATCATAGAGAAACTTCTTAAGGAGAAAAATAAGGCTAGAGTATTTTAGGATAAATCTAGGGGGTTGTTCCATGTAAATTTCTTCATGCAAGTCCCCATGTAAGAAGGTGGATTTAAAATCCATTTGATGGACTTACCATTTGAAGGAGGCATCAAGGGAAAGAACAAGGTAGATAGAATTACTTTTGGAAACAGGGAAGAAGGTATCAGTATAGTCAATTCCTTCAATCTCTGAAAATCCTTTAGCAACAAGACGAGCTTTATGTTTATCCACTTTTCCATCTGGTCCAATGTTATGAAACCAACTTCAAAAATAGAAGAAAAGAGAGATCAACACCTTAGAGATCATCCACTTTGAGGCGGTAACCTCCTTTCTATATATATGAGTCCATCGGATCATAATATAATCCTAACCAACCTAGCAATAATAATGTCAGGGTAGAACAATAACAATAGTTGGGTTTTATGGGGCACAATAATAACAATATGGGGACTACAGAGGTACAACAATAGTAGTAAGGCGACTATACTAACACCAATAAGGGACTACACTAGTAATATAGGGACCAAACATGCCACTCTCCTTCAAAAAAATGTTGTCCGCAATGTTTGAGTAGCTCTGGATGCTTCTGTATAAAATTCTCATGCTCCTATGTGGAATCTTTAATGGGTAACTTCTTGCACTTGATGAGAAAATTTGAAATTGATTGATTTTGTAGTTGTGGAGTTCTTATTTCCATGACTTCTTCATGTTCCAATATGATTTTTCCTTCCTCATAAAGTTTTGGAAATATTGTTTGATCTAGAAGTTTTTCACCTATAACCTTCTTTAAGCATGATACATAGAAAATTGGGTGCACTCGAGAATAAGCAAGAAGATCCAATTTGTATTCCATAGTACCAATATTTTGCAACACCTTGTAAGGACCATATTAATTTGGTGATAATTTATTATCCTTCTTAGCTTTCCTGAGGTACATTTGTTTATATGGTTATAGCTGTAAAAATACCCAGTCTCCTAGATAAAATCTTCTCTCACTTTGATGTTGATATGTATCATGTTTCATTTGATTTTGTGTTGAATTTAGGTTATCCTTTAAGAGTGGGAGAGCTCATTGTTGACACTCTATGCGATCTTCGACTGCTTGAAAATTAAAATTTTCTCTTAAATATGATGTGATGGATGATGGATGATATCCATAAAGTTCCATAAATGGGGTAATTTTTGCTGCAATATGGAAGGAAGTGCTATACCATGATTTAGATAGAGGTAACCACTTGACCCATTGTATTTGTTTATAAAATAAAAAACAAAGAAGCTATCATTCCAAAAAAAATTCACTATCTTAGTTTTCCCATCGGATTGAGGATGATAAGATGAGCCATGGACTAGTTGAGTACCCAAACAAGAAAATAATTCCGTCCAAAAATTTCCAGTGAAAATGGGATCTCTATCGCTTACAATAATCTTTGGGTTTCCATGTCGCTTTTGAATTGTTTCCATAAATGCAGTAACAACTATATTAGCTTTAAATTGATGAGATAATGCAAAAAAGTGTGCATACTTGGTAAGTCGATCAACTACCACCATGATGACACTCTTTCCTTCAGACTTATGTTAAGTTGTGATAAAATCCATTGAAACCTCCTCCCAACGTTGAATTGGAATGGGTATAGGTTGTACCAGAACCAGGATCTTAATTGTCTTAACTTTATTTGCTAGCAAACTAAAAATTCTGCCACAAACTTTTGAATATCAGATTTAAGGCCATACTAAAAAAATTCTTTCTTCACCCTATGGTAATTTTTAAAAAATACCGAGTGTCCTCCTATAGGAGAGGTGTGAAATTCCAAAAGAATATTTTGTTTTAGTTGTGAATTCTTACAAATATATATGCGATCTTTGTACCATAAGGAATCATTTTTCCAACTAAATGTATCATATGTACTGGGATGTTGTTGCAAATTTTGAATGAGTGTCCACACTTCTTCATCATCCTTCCATTCCTCCTATGATTCTGTTATCAAATCTGGTCTGATAATAGAAATATCACAAAGCAATGCTTCCACCTCCTCATCATTTGTTGAGAGTGTATCTCCAACAAGATTTAGTTTCGATTTTTTGTAGATGATTTCAAAGTCATAACCCATCATCTTTGTGACGCATTTTTGCTGCTCTTGTAAAGGTAGTATTTCTTCCAAAAATTATTTAAGACTATCATGATAATGTTTTACCTTGAAGTGTCCTCCCATTACGTAAGGTCACCATTTATTTAGTGCATGTAGTAGTGTCAACATTTCCTTCTCATAAATAGCTTTCTATAAATACTTCCCTTTGATCGTATGACTTTAAAAATCAATGGGTCTTCCTTCTTGCATTAAAATAATACCAATACCATTTCCTGAGGCATCACATTCCATAATAAAGGTTTTCGTGAAGTCTGGGATAGCTAAGACTGGTGCTAGGCACATTTCATCATTAAGATGTTGAAAGGCCTTAGTTGCTTCAGGAGTCCATGAAAATGGATCTTTATTCAATAATGTTGTTAGAGGTGCTATTATTCTCCCATAATTCTTAACAAACTTGCAATAACACCATGTTAACCCGAGAAATCCTTACTACTTCTTTATGGTTGTGGGGACTTTCCATTCCTTAATGGCTTTAATTTTGTTAGGGACTACCTTAAAATGCTGCTGAGATACAATATGACCGAGATATTCCACCTCTTGTACTCCAAAGAAAAATTTCTAGGTTTTTTGCATATAAATTTTTCTCGTCCCATAGTTTGAGTACCCTCTCAATATGTTGAACATGATCCTTCCAAGATATATTGTAGATTAATATATCATCAAAAGATACTAACAAAAAATTTCTAAGGAAGGGTTTAAAATTGAATTCATCAACCCTTGAAATGTAGAAGGTGCATTTTTAAGGCCAAAAGACATGATCAAAAATTCGTAATGACCCTCATGAGTTCGAAATGTTATTTTCGGAATATCTTCAGTCTTCATTCTAATTTGATGATATCTTAAATGAAGATCCAACTTGGTAAAATAATTTTCTCCATGTAATTCATCCAATAATTCAAAAATCACAGGAAAGGTAAATTTATCTTTAATAGTGAGCTTATTGAGCTCCCTATAATCTGGACACATGCGCCATGATCCATCCTTCTTGTTCACCAATACTACTGCAACAACGAAAGAACTTTGACTAGGTTGAATTATAACAGCCTCTAACATTTATGCAATCATACATTCAATTTTTCTCTTTTGGACATAAGGATATCTGTAAGGCCTAATTCTTGGAAGAAAACTTCTTGGAATCAAATTAATAAGATGATCATGATCACAAATAGGTGGGAGTCCTTTGGGAGTTTCAAAAACCTTGGAATGATTGTCCAAGGCTTTATGGAGATCTGGAGAAATAGATGATTTTAATGTTGGAACTTCTAGTGAGCATAATTATGCAATTATTCCTCGTTTTTATTTCTTCCGAATATTTTTCATGACATTAGAGCTTATTATATTTCCTCTCTTCCCTACGATACCCCGTAATTCAAATTCCTTTCCTTCCAAAAAAAATTTCAAGAAAAGTTCTTGAAAATTAAAAGCTACCATCCCCAAATATTGTAATTGAAATAGTTAGACTATTCAATACATATTCCATCATGGTTACCTTGATATTATGTCATTTTGCAGAGAAATTTATAGTCCATCAATTTGCAACCATCACATGACACTCTAGTGCATGGTATAGGAAGAAATTCAATTCCTTGGCTACCTTAAAATGAATAAAATTATGGATACTACCTGAATCAATCAACACTATTACATTTTTCTTCTTGATATGTCCTTCTATCATGAGAGTTTGAGGAGTGGTAATTTCTACCAATGCATCACAGGATATGGTCAGACTCATTTTTTCTTCCAATAGGGCTGGTCCCTACTATATATCCTCTTATTTTGAAGTTTATTGTTCATTTTACTCCTCCTCTTCACAATATATGTAAAATAATTTCTTCTCATCACACTTATGAAATTTAGTGTATTTTTTATCACAATTGTAGCAAATCCCTTTTTCTCTTTTTTCTTCCAATTTTTGTGGTGTCAACCTTGTAGGTTGTGGGAGTCTAGGAGTGCCATCACTTCCATATTTATAGATGTGAGTGTTAGGCTTCCTTGTCGACATAATTATACTTTCAATTTTTCTTTCCAACCTGAATTCCCTCTCTAATGAATTAGGTTCCCAAAGGCTAACCTCATGTTGGATGTTATCTTGAAAGTCCCTATGAAGACATCAGTCACGTGTTCCTCTTGAATATCAGCTACCCTTATATTCAATTTTTGGAAGTCCTCAATGTGCTCCACCATTGAACCCTTTTTTTTGAGATTTATCAAATGGATAAAGAAGTTGTATCTCTTTGTATCCTCATAATGTGCTATCATTTCATTCATAAAAATTGACCGAGTGACCATTTTTTTATGAGATAAAAGCCATTGATACCATACAAATGTATTTTGTTCCAAATGTAAAGTTGAAATTCGTACCTTTTGTGTGTTTTTCACATTATGGAGATTAAAATATTTCTCCATCTGTAGTATCCATGTTATGGGATGTTTTCCATCAGACTTCCTCATATCGATCTTTGGAATATTGTTAGGTCCCTATATTACTAGTATAGTCAGTTATTGTTGTTAGCGTAACCCCCTTATTGTTATTATTGTACCCCTATAACCCCCATATAGTTATTATTGTGCCCTTAAATTATTATTGTTAGGTCGGTTAGGATTACATTGTGGCCCCACTAGGATTACATTATGGCCCCATGGACTCCTATATATAGAAAGGAGGTTTTGTAATTTGTATCATCCAAGAATCGTTCATTCATGTAATGTATTGGAGGTTTCCCCCTCAAAGTGGCTTATTTATAAGGAATTTATATCTCTTTTATTCTATTTTTGGAGTTGTTTTCACAACATTTGGTATCAGAGGTTTGGATTCTAGGGTTTCGCTGCTCCAAACATGTCATCGCGTAATTTTCGCTATAACGTTTTTTCTACGAAGTTTCAAAAGCTGAAACTTTTACGGTGCAAAGCTGAAAGCCTGAGGAGCATCGTCAAACAATTTCAGAGCTTGGTTCGTAATATTTTTGGAGATATGATCTATAGAAGTTAGGTATTTTTGCAGGCTCCTCAATTTAATCTAAACAGGTCATTGTGGAATTTTCACTATAACTTTTTTTCTACGAAGGTTAAGAATCTAAAAATTTTAGGGTGTGAAGCTGAAATCGTAAGGAAACTCATCCAAAAATTTCAGTGCTTGGTTCGCAATATTTTTGGAGATATGATCTATGGAAGGTAGTGTTTTTTCAGGCTCCCGAATTTCATCTGAAAGAGGTGATCATCGGAAAATCCTCATAACTCTCTCTCTGAGAATCAGATTGGAGTGCTGTAAAAATTGGTCGCAAGTACATAGACTGTAGTTTCTTTTCTATCAATTTTAGAGCTAAAAAATTAAAAGTGACACGTGGCAAATCGTACAAGTTCGCTCTAATGAACCAGTCCATAATTAGGTCATTGTGGGAGATTGGACATAAATTTTCCTTGGAGAATCCAAATCAAGTCAGACCTGTGGCATTCGAAGGATAATTCAAAAGGCTACCTTAGTGCCTAATTTCATATATTTAAGAGTCACAATCACAAATATAATCCAATTTCAATATCGAGCTCCTCAAAAGAAAGAAAAATGTGTGTATTGTTTTTACGAATTGCATAAGTCTTGTTCGAAGAATAAATTTGAATTGATTCCAAGGGCATATTGTATAATATATATCAGTATTGGGTTAAAAAAAAAATGCCACGTAAAAATAATTCAACACCCATTAAGCCTTTAGAAGGCTCTACTATGACTCATGACTATGAAGAATTGCAACATGATCTATCAAAATTACAAGAGCAAGTGCACCAAATTTTGCTCTCGCAAAGAGCAACAAAAAATGAAATGGATGTTTTGAACAAAGGCATGTAATCAAAGATGGATGGTTTGAAGAAAGGTGTGGAATCTAAGATAGATGGAATGGAATCTAAGATGGATGACATGGAAGCTAAGATCGATGAAAAAATTAAAGACAACATGGAAACCATGAAGAATGATCTAAAAGAAGACATGGAAGGTTTGACAAAGTTGATCCAAGAAATGTTTCCTAATGGTGAAAAGATAGTAGAGGAAACTCATGATGAGAACAAAATAAATGTTAATCATGACTTCATAAACTCTAATGTTAGTAGGAAGAACGACCATATTCCAAAAATGTATATGAGGAATTTTGATGGAAATGATCCTGTAACATGGATATTACAAATGGAGCAATATTTTGATCTCCATAATGTGCAAAACACACAAAAGATATGCATTGCAACTTTACATTTAGAACAAAATACATTTGTATGGTATCGATGGCTTTTCTCCCGCAAAACAATTGTCACTTGGTCAATTTTTATGGAGGAAATGATAACACATTATGAGGATACAAAGAGAAACACCTTCTTTAGCCAATTAATAAACTCAAACAAAAGGGTTTAGTGGGGGAGCACATTGAGGACTTCCAAAAATTGAATATAAGGGTAACTGATATTCCAGAGGAACATAGGATTGATCTCTTCATAGGTACTTTAAAGGATAACATCCAACATGAAGTTCGCGTTTTGGAACCTAATTCATTGGAGAAGGCATTCAGGTTGGCAAGAAAATTTTAATGTAAAATTATGGTGACAAGGAATCCTACCACTCACTTCTATAAAGAAGGAAGTGTTGCTATGCCTAAATTTCCACAACCTACAAGGTTGACACCACAAAAATTGGAAGAAAAATGAGCAAAAGGGCTTTGCTACAGTTGTGATAGAAAATACACTAAAGGTCATAAGTGTGCTGAGAAGAAATTATTTTACATAGATTGTGAAGAGGAAGAAGAAAATGAACAAGAAGAGGATATACACCAGGAACCAGCCCTAGAAGAGGAAGAAATGAGTATGATCATATCATGTAATGCATTGGCAGGAATTACCACTCCTCAAACTCTCAAGATAGAAGGACATATCAAGAAGAAAAAGGTAATAGTGTTGACTGATTCAGGTAGCACCCATAATTTTATTCATTGTAAGGTAGCAAAGGAATTGAATTGTTTCCTATACCCAGCACCAGAATGTCAAGTGATGGTTGCAAACGGGGGAACTATAAATTTCTCTAGAAAATGCCATAATATCAAGATAACCATGGCAGAATATGTATTCAATAGTCCAATTCTTTCCATTCCTATGGTAGGTGTTGATGTTTTACTAATAGTACAATAGTTACAATCTTTGGGGACGATAGCTTTTAATTTTCAAGAAATTTTCTTGAAATTTTTTTTAGAAGGAAATGAATTCTAATTACGGGGTATTGCAGGGAAGCTAGGAAATATAATAATCTGTAATGTCATAAAAAATCTTCTAAACAAATAACAACGAGGCGTAAGTACACAATTATGCTCACTAGAAGTTCCAACATCAAAATCATCTATTTTTGCAGATCTCCAACAAGTCTTGGACAATAATTCCAAGGTGTTTGAAACTCCCAAAGGACTCCCACCTATTCGTGATCATGATCATGCTTTTCATTTGATTCTAGGAAGTGTTCCTCCAAACATCAGGCCTTATAGATATCCTTATGTCCAAAAGGGTGAAATTGGACATATGACTGCAGAAATATTAGAGGCAGGTATAATTCAACCTAGTCAAAGTTCTTTCCTTGCTCCTATAGTATTGGTACACAATAAGGATGGATCATGGCGGATGTGAATGGATTATAGGGAGCTCAATAAGCTCACCATTAAAGATAAATTTCCCATTCCTGTGATTGACGAATTATTGGATGAATTACATGGAGAAATTTATTTTACCAAGTTGGATCTTCGTTCAGGATATCATAAAATTAGAATGAAGACTAAATATATTCCAAAAATAACATTTCAAACTCATCAGGGGTCATTATGAATTTTTGGTCATGCCTTTTGGCCTTACTAATGCACCCTCTACATTTCAAGGGTTGATGAATTCCATTTTCAAACCCTTCCTTAGGAAATTTGTGCTAGTATTTTTTGATGATATACTAATCTATAGCAGGTCTTGGAAGGATCATGTTGAACATGTTAACAGGGTGCTCAAACTATTACAGGATAAACAATTATATGCAAAAACATCCAAATGTTTCTTTGGAGTACAAGAGGTGGAATATCTGGGTCATATTGTATCTCACGAGGGTTTTAAGGTAGACTCTAACAAAATTAAAGCCATTAAGGAATGGAAATTCCCGACAACCATAAAGCAGTTGTGAGGATTTCTCGGGTTAACAATGTATTATCGCAAGTTTTTTAAGAATTATGGGAAAATAGCAACACCTCTATCAACATTATTGAGGAAAGATGCATTTTCATGGACTCCTGAAGCAACTAAGGCCTTTGAACATCTTAAAGAGGCAATGTGCCTAGCACCGGTCTTAGTTATGCCAAAATTAACAAAAAACTTTATTCTGGAATGTGATGCCTTAGGAAATGGAATTGGTGTTGTTTTAATGTAGGAAGGAAGACCCATTACTTTTGAAAGCTGACCAATCAAAGGAAAGTATTTACAAAAACCTATTTACGAGAAGGAAATGTTAGGAATACTACATGCACCAAAGAAGTGGCGAAATTACCTAATGGGAAGACACTTCAAGGTAAAAATTGATCATGATTGTCTTAAACACTTTTTGGAACAAATAATATCTTCAGAAGAGCAACAAAAATGGGTCACAAAGATGTTGGGTTATGACTTTGAAATAATCTACAAAAAAGGGAAGCTTAATGTTTCTGCAGATGCACTCTCAATAAAAAATGAAGAGGTGGAAGCATTGCTTTGTGCCATTTCTATTATCCAACCAGATTGGATAACCGAAGCAAGAGATGAATGGAAGAAGGACAAATAAGTATGGGCACTCATTCAAAAGTTGCAGCGAGATCCTAGTACATCCGATACATTTAGTTGGAAAATGGATTCTTTATGGTACAAATATCGTTAATATATTTCTAATAATTCCCAACTAAAACAAAATATTCTTTTGGAATTGCACACTTCTCCTTTAGGAAGACACTCAAGATTTTTAAAAACTTACCACAGGGTGAAGAAAGAAATTTTTTGGGATGGCCTTAAATCTAATATTCAAAATTTTGAGGCAAAATATTTTGTTTGCCAGCAGAATAAAGTTGAGACAATTAAGACCCCAAGAATTCTACAACCTTTATCCATTCCAAGTCAATGTTGGGAGGAGATTTCAATGGATTTTATCATAGGTTTACCTAATTCCGAAGGAAAGAGTGTCATCATGGTGGTAGTTGATAGACTTACCAAGTATGCACACTATTGTGCATTATCTCATCCATTTAAAGCAAGTACAATTGCTACTACATTTATGGACACAATTCAAAAGCTACATGGAAAGCCAAGGGTTATTGTGAGTGACAGAGATCCCATTTTTACTGGAAATTTTTGGATGGAGTTATTTTCTTCTTTGGTTACTCAATTAGCTCATAGCTCATCTTATCATCCTTAACCTGATGGTCAAACTGAGATAGTAAATAAATGTTTGGAAGGATATCCTTGTTGTTTTGTATTTGATAAACAAACACAATGGCTCAAGTGGTTACCTCTCGCTGAATGGTGCTATAAAACTTCTTCCATACTGCATCAAAAATGACCCCATTTATGGCCCTTTATGGATATCGTCCACCATCCATCACATCATATTTATAAAAAAATTCGAAGGTTCAAGCAGTGGAAGATCACATCGAGCATCAACAAGAAGTTCTCCAACTCTTAAAGGATAACTTGAATTTGGCACAAAATCGAATAAAACAATAGGCATATCAACATCACAGCGAGAGAATTTTTTATGTAGGAGACTGGGTATTTTTATGGCTACAACCATACAAACAAATGTCCCTCAAGAAAGCTAAGAAGGATAATAAATTATCACCAAGGTACTATGGTCCTTATAAGGTGTTGCAAAAGATTGGTAATATGGCATACAAATTGGAGCTTCATGCTTCTTCACGAGTGCATCCAGTTTTCCATGTTTCACGCTTAAAGAAGGTTATAGGTGAAAATATTCTAGTTCAAACAATATTGCCAGAACTCAATAAGGAAGGAAAATTAATATTGGAACCTGAAGTAGTCACGGAAACAAGAACTCGACAGCTACAGAATCAATGAAGAACTTACCAACTGAAGATTCTACATGGGAGGATGAAATTTTTTTATAGGAGCACCTAGAGCTACTCAATCATTGAGGACAACACTTTTTTGAAGGAGAGGGGCATGTTAAGTCCCTATATTACTAGTATAGTCCCTTATTGTTGTTATTGTAACCCCCTTATTGTTATTATTGTACCCCTGTAACCCCCATATTGTTATTATTGTGCCCTTAAATTATTATTGTTAGGTCAGCTAGGATTACATTATGGCCCCACTAGGATTACATTATGGCCCCATGGACTCCTATATATAGAAAGGAGGTTTTTTAATTTGTATCATCCAATAATTGTTCATTCATGTAATGTATTGGAGGTTTCCCCCTCGAAGTGGCTTGTTTCTAAGGCATTGATATCTCTTTTCTTCTATTTTTGGAGCTAGTTTCATAACAAATATGGTGGGTCTTCAATCCAACATTAGAATTTATGATATCATGATTAACATTTATTTTTTTCTCATCATGAGTTTCCTACACTACCTTTCCACCATTAAGAATCATTTCTTGTATCAAATTTGTCAAACCTTCCTCCAAACCTTCCATGTATTCTTTTAGATCATTCTTCATGTCTTCCATGTTCTCTTTCATTTTTTCATATATCTTAGCTTACATGTCATCCATCTTATATTACATGACATATGTCTTAGCTTCCATGCCATTATTTAAACCTTCCATATTAGCTTCCACGCCTTTCTTCAAAACATCCATACTAGCTTCCACAACTTTCTTCAAACCATCCATCTTAGCTTCCTTGCCATTCTTCAAAACTTCCATTTCAATTTTTGTCTCTCTTTACGAGAGAGAAATTTTGTGCACTTGGTCTTGTAATTTCGATATATCATGTTGCACATCTTCCTCTTAATGAGTCATAGTAGAGCCTTCTAATGGCTTAATGGGTGTTGAATTCCTTTTAGGGGCCATATTAGAACCCAATACTGATATCTATGCTTCAATATACCCTTCGAATCACTTAAAACTTATTTTTCAAGAAATACTTATGCAATTTGAAAAAAAATACACACATTTTTATTTCTTTTGACGAGCTCGATATTGAAATTGATGTATCTATGGAAATTTGGATCCTAGAGATTTTATCTTCAATCCTTTATTAGCTCTTTGAACCTTCTTTCCCATTCCACAGGTCTGACCTGATTTGGGTTATTCAAGGAAAAGTTATTCCTAATCCCCTACAATGACCTAATTATGGACTGGTTCAGTAGAGATAAATTATACGGCATGCCACAAATCCCTGTTTCCTCCTTTGGCTCTAAAATTCATAAATAATAAACTACCGTCCATGTAATTTTGACCACTTTTTACAGAATTAAAATATGATGCTCAGAGAGAGAGTTATGACTATTTTCCCAAGGTCACCTATTTGAGATGAAATTCGGGAGTCTAAAAAAAACCCTAACTTCCCATATCATATCTCGAAAAATATTGCTAGCCAAGACCTGAAATTTTTACACGTTGTTCAACATGAGTTGTTCATAAATGGGATTTTTTTAGGTTCTTAACCTTTGTAGAACACAAGATATAGTGAAAATTCCATGATGACATGTTTGAAGTAGCGAAACCCTAGAATCCAAAGCTCTGATACCAAATTTTATGAAACCAACTCCAAAAATAGAAGAAAAGAGAGATCAATAGCTTAGAAATAAACCACTTCGAGGGGGAAACCTCCTTTACATTACATAAATGAAAAATTATTCGATGATGAAAATTACAAAACCTCCTTTTTATATATAAGAGTCCATGGGGTCACAATATAATCCTATCAGACCTAACAATAATAATGTAAGGGAAAAACAATAACAATAGTGGGGTTTTATGGGGAACAATAATAAAAATATGGGGACTATAGGGGTAGAAAAATAGAAATAAGGGGTTTACACTTACAAAAGTAAGGGACTGCACTAGTAATATAGGGACCTGGCAACTTTTTTTTCTTAACTCATTTTCATCTAACAAGTTTTCTTCCCTTTGTACGATGAAAAAGATCCCAAGTATCATTTTCCAATAAGGAACAATATTCTTCATTCATAGCTACATCCCAGTTTGGATGACATGAATATTATTCAAAGGTATCTGTATCATAATTTTCTGAAACCTGAGCCAATAAAGAAGAGGCTCTACTGAAATGAGAATGTGTATGACGTTGATATGCAGGGCCACTAGCAAGACAACCTGTTGCATCTCGAGCAGAGCAGGCCGATTTTGGAATATGTGGAGTTGAAATAATATCATGAGGAGGTGAAGGAGGATTTCCATCCTTGGTGTCATCATTCAAAGTAGAAAAAATGTTTTCATAAGTATAAGAGATAGAGAGAGGTGGCACCTATGCCGAATTAAGCTCGCAGGACAAAGGTGGCAGGCCGGTCGAACAAGGCTCAGAGGCCGATATATTTTCATCAAATTTTACACATATTCTAATGATTACATCTTTTAATTTGGGTTGAAGTAGACTACATCCTTTAACATCTGCATAATATCCAACAAAAATAAATGTTTCACTCTTAGGTTGTAAGGCATTAAGTTTCTCATCTAGAATATGGGCCTAAGCTTCACTTCCAAAAATACGAAAGTGACTTACATCTAGTTTGATTGAGCTCCAAGATTCTTCTCGACTGATATTCCTTAAAAAATTAGTAGGAGTGCAATTTAATATGTAATTTTCATAGTTAATTTCTTATGCCCAAAAATTAAGACTAAATCCTTTAGATTGAAGCATACAATTAGCCATTTATTTTAGAGGGCGATGCTTCCTTTCAGCTACACCATTTTGTTATGGAGTATACAGATGAATATGTTACAATTGAATGCCATGTTCAGTGCAAAATTTGATAAAATTTTTGTTAACATATTCTCCTCTATTGTAAGATCTGAGATTAAGAAGTTGATGTCCAAATTGTTTCTCAAGAAAGGCCTTAAAGGCCAAGAACATGTTAAAAAATCTAGTCTTGAGATTTAAGAAGAATACCCAAGTGTGTATGGAAAAATCATGAATGAAATTTAAGAATTACTTGTAGCCAGAGAAAGAAGCAACTAGAACTCGACCACATAGATCAGTTTGCACTGGCTAAAAAAGGGTTGAAGTGTGCCAAGAGGCACATTTGTTAGAACTATGTTGAGGATGTTTTTCGAGTACACAACTAGAACAAAAAATATCTCGACAAGATACCATAGGAAGACCTATCGCTATATTTTATTTACATAGAGTTTAAATAGGGCGATAGTAGAGGTGGCCAAATCGCTCATGCCAAAGTTTTCTCACTTCATCATTATGAGAAACAAAATTGGAGGGAATATTTGATGACCCAAAGGTGTCAAAATTATACAACCTTGTCGAATCATCAACAATGTGAGTAGCAAAAATATGTCTAGGATCCCTTAGGTCTTTAATAACAACATCATGAGGTGAGAATTCTATGATTTTCCCTTCACCTGAATGAGTTATCTAATAGATAGATAAAAGGTTGCAGGACATGTAGGAACACATAATACATCATTAAATTGACCATTATGGCTATTCAAATAAGCCCTTAACATCACCAATTCCAATGGCTATCTTACATGGGATATTCTATAAAGCATAAGGAGGTGCTATAAGGATGACCATCAACACTGGAACACTTAGTGGAGTTCCTGGAACTCTTCCAAATCGGGAAAGAAGTTGAGGTATTTTGCTAGAGGAATTTATCCTATGTTTTGAAGAGGGAGACCTTCAACCTGGAAGAAGGGAGGTCTACAACCTGCGATGGTTTAAGGATGAAAAACAACTCTGGAATGCTTGAAGTAATTCCTAGAACACCTCCTAAACTAGCAAGAAGCTGAAGTATTCTTATAGAGGAAGTGTCCTGAATTATTTGAAGAGAAATAATATCAACCTCGCATAGATGGTTTAAGTTTGACCACCAACCAAACACATTCTCATGGGAATTTGTGTCTCTGGCTACAACTCTAAATCTAGAATGGTAGGTTTTATCTTAGGCTTTCTTGAACTGACATGTATCTGGCTACAAATCTGAATGTGGAATGGAAGGTTGTGGCTCAGGCTCTCTTGATGTGGATTTGAAGCTTGTAGATTATCATCATTTCACCCATGTCAAATACAAGGTGAGATGATGGTGAAAACTCAACTGAAATATTGTTCAATACTCTTGAAAAAGTTCAAACATATGGCAGAAACATCTTCTTACTTGTTGATGCCCATTGCGAAGAAGCGATCCATCCAAGTTCAATATTTTTTCTTGTAGGAGGCTTGCTTCTAAATCATCTTTGCAAATAAGGAGTGTGCTCATCACAGTTGTAATATTCCAAATTTTCTATCAGTGAATTGGAATATTAGATTTCTTACTTTTCTTATTTAGTTAAGTAAATAAAATGGTTAATGGACCCATAAACCTAGTAGATGAATAAAATCCACTTCTATAGTGTGAATATGGGTTAGTTTAGTGGAGTAGCATTATGGAGTAGTGGAGCAGCATAATAATGAATAAAAAGTGGAGGTCATAGAAAATTAATAAGGAATATGATGGAGATAGTGGAGGAATAAATGCAATATGATGGAGATAGTGGAGAAGAAATTGCAGAGATGATGGAGGAAGTGGTGCATTAAATTCACACATGATGGAGGAAGTGGAGAAATAATTGTAACGGTGACAAAGATAATGGAGGAAAATGTAGTCTTTATGGAGGCCAATGGCCACATGTGCAGCACAATTGTGAGGTGGGCCAAGGCTAGGGAAGGCTCACAACCATAAAAGGAATATATGGGTAGCAAAAGAAGGGGGACTGGATTTTTATTGTTGAGTGTCGTAATACATTTTTGTGCATGCTTCAGCTATTTAGCTAGGTCTACTATGTTGTTTATAACTAGGTGTTCCCGAGCAGCAATCCCACCCTTAACCATGGGGGACTTCGAGTGCCTACTCTTGGAAGGTTTTCTTTGGAAAAATTCATAATCTAGAAATCATTCTAACATTCAGCCACTCTCATCTTCACTTCCAACTACAAGAACTACGCATTCATAAACTTGGGTTTGAGAGTTGGAAGGTTGTTCTCAGTACTTCAACTGAGAAACCTGTGGAGGGATTATCCCTTCACATCGTGGATCCATTTCAGTCTTTTGGGAGTTTCATTAACATATTCATAATTAGGTCATCCAGGTATTCTCCTATGCAGCAACATTTCCCGCAGTAATTGCGTGATTCTGCAGTGTGTAATATTCCTAATTAGCCATGAGCTAGTTGGAATATTAAATATTTTCTTCTTGTCTTGGTTTTTATGATTAAGAGGACAATGGAGGTCCATAATTCTCCTTAATAATGAGTAAATAAATTCCAATCTAAAAGTAAAACATCTTGGCAGCTTAATTAAGCACCCTTAGGTGTGAAAAGGGGTTTGAAAATCTTGTGTGGGTCAACTTTGACCAAATCAACAGCACTGTCATGGAGGAGTGGCAATCAATGAGGGACAACAAGGTTTTAGATGGAGACACTTTTCATGGAAGTAGGGTCATAAATGAATGGGGCTTAGGGTTTGGAAGCTCATATATTATAAAAGTAAGAGGATGGAAACCCTATTCATTATGTATTGGGATATGATATTTCTGAATATATGGTCTGTTTAGACATATAGCTTTCTTTGGTTGTTTAGCTAAGATTGCATGTGTTGGTTTGGCATTGGGTGTTCTTAATCACGAATCCCACCTCTTCCACTAACAAGCTCTTGGAAGAGTCTTGTACTTCACTTCCAGTACTAGGAATTTGGCTAAAGCTTCATCTTACATCTACATCTAAGATCCTATAGAGGGTTGAGTTGTTTTGCAAGTTACATTAGTGGAGACCACATTTGAGTTAATTTAGTGCTTATTTTCAATGGATAAGGGTCCCTCTCCATTGGTAGTACAATAAGGAAGGCCCTTGTGCTTATTTTCATATCTTGGCATTAGGCCATTGTTTATTTGACCCTACAACACAGTTTCTTTCCAGATCTGTGTTATTTTCATCGAGGAGTTGCTGGGTGGTTTTAGTACACCATTTGGAGAGGAGGTTTGCTAGTGAAGGGATCCACCTTTCATCTAGGAGATCTATTGGAGGAGGCTGCATTATTTCTTATATCAGATCAGCCACACTTTCAATATCTATATGTTGTAGTGAATCTTTAGCCCTAGGTCCTTGATTCAGATCTTGTACATGGTGTATTTCTGAAAACCGTTGTGGGGTTCTATATTGGAGGTTTTATAGTGCCTATATATGTATTAAATCTATCTTTTGTTGAATATATCAGCCCCTTTTATTTTTCATATTCATTTGATGTAGCAATTCCTTTTAAACATCATTGTAGTAGTCTTCAAACTCTTTGATATATAGTAGCAACACCTCTTTTGATGGTTTTATCCATTGGAGGCTTATTCTATCTTGTTGTACATCTTATGGCCCATTTATTATTCATATTTTGTTGTTGTTATAATGAATTAAAGGTATCCATATTGGCCTCTTTATTTTATATGATGTTTAGAACTATTATTCTAGGATTTGGCACTATATTCCTGTTTTCCCATTTGGGAATATTACAGTGGTATCAAATCATAACATTGGAATAGCTTGTGCATATTGAAAAGCCAATATGTCATATGAGGAAGGAGATCCTCTTACTGATAGAGAGAATAGGTATCAAAGAATAATACAAAGGAAGTTTGATTATAAAAATGACAAGGAATACAAGGGACAAACCCCTTTATCTGGAGGAGAAGATGAAGAGAAAGAGTTTCCTAAAATCCTTCTCAAATCTATTGAAGACATTGATAGATAAATAAAACATATGAGGATGGATATATATAAGGAATCCCCTAAAATATTTCAATGTGGTGAAGGCTCCGACATTTCTCACCACTGGAGTGATCAACCAGTGCAACAACAACAATTTTCTCAATGCTCTACAATGCCAACATTATTAACAGTGGGAAATGAAGGGTTTCAAGAACAAGAATACCTTGAATAATATTTGATGGAGTATCAATCTCAATCTCAGAGATTCAAAGACCAATTTATTTTTCACGAATTTTGTCAAATCAAGGACAATAGGAGACCCAGGCATCACAACAGAGGTGGAGGATTTATTCAAAATCATGATCTACACCGCACTATGGGCCGATATTTCTTACCCAACTTTGATGGGTCATCCAAATGCACTACCAAATGATGGGTAGAGAAGCTTAACATCTACTTCCAGCTGAACAAAGTACCAAAGATAGAGGCCATTAAGGTAGTCGCATTGCACCTTGAGGGTGAAGCACATAATTGGTGGTTCCATGTCTTGTCTATAATGGGTCATGCTAATTTGAATGCATATTTAGAGTTCAAAAGGATGTTGGTGGAGAGGTTTGAAAGAATAGATCCTAAGGCACCATTCATGGGGCTTGAAAAGCTAAAACAATAAGGTAATCAAGAAAGTTATATTTCTAAATTTTTAAAACTTTATGTTTGGTTCCTTATTTATCTGCAACAATAAGGGTCTATATCTTCATTGATGGGTTAGATGAACCTCTTCATGGGTCGGTTAAGTATACCAAGCCCACTACCCTGAAATATGTCATTGAAAGGGATAGAGATTTACAATATGCCTTTCCAAAAGAAAAGGCAACATTTCAGCATA
The DNA here is from genome assembly GCA_034641835.2 of Pinus albicaulis. NCBI lineage: Eukaryota > Viridiplantae > Streptophyta > Pinopsida > Pinales > Pinaceae > Pinus > Pinus albicaulis. The sequence continues at coordinate 1,346,522,899 of CM076584.1, read as the reverse complement.
AGCCCTCTTTTCCATCAAAAGTAAAAGATGAGAAGGCTCCTCTTTCAAAGGAAAGCCAAAGTAAAAAGCATATTTATGATCATGTCCGAAGAGATTTGAGGAGGAGGAAGCTTCGCTTCACATGCCAAGAATATTGGGCACCAATATATAAATGTGTAGCAGGAAAGGCACACTACATAGAGGTCTTCTCATATGATGAGGAGGAACAAGAAGAAGAACAAGAGAGGGGTCACAACATTAGAACAACAGGAGATGGTCCACCACCACCAGGAGGTGAGGATGGGGCAATTGCTCCAATTAGAGGGAATCTTACATAATTAAGAGTAGTACCCTAATATCATGAAACTTCCACACAAGAAAAAAAGTTGGATTTGTGCAGTGGAAGCAAGGACATGATAGTCCCATCTATTATGCATATGAGATTGGTCCATGAGACATCACTATCTTGTGGAGAACCACCTGGGAGGCCACCTGATCCAGATTTGGTGAGACATGTGTCACATCATGATGGAACATTCATATATCTGGGAGTAATATTAGCATTAGGAGGCCATGATACAGTGCTCAGAGTCTTGGGTAGACTCAAGGAGGAGGGAGAAATTCTCCCAACATCATCATTACCCACTCTCATTTCAAATTCTGCGTTGTGGGAGAAGAAACATGAGAAGGATAGAAACCTTCCAACATATACCTTTGGCATGGGAGATGTCAAGGAAAAGGGCATCCATATGACAGATTTCCTTAGTGATAGATCATCAGCTCTATCACTATGGAAGATTGATCCATATTGGAAATCAAAATTGTTGGTGGATTATTCAAAGGATATTTTCACATGTATGATACTTGATGACCAGCTACATGAAGAGGGTCATTCAGTCCAAGGTGAGGTCATTTTTTATCATGGTAGTATATTCTTATCTAGATCTTCCAAGCTCAAGGAGAAGTTACTACAAAGAGCACATGAAGAATTCCTTTTCAGCCATACTTATTCCATGAGAACCTACAACACTCATGGAGAGATACACTTTGAAAGGCTTTGAAGAGGAACTATATCAGCATTTTAAAAGATTCATGCACCATGTGGAGATGCGAGAGATACATAACTCAATGAAGGAGCTATCACAACCACCTCTTTCCTTTTTTGAATGAGAGGGGCTCTATCTATGGACCACTCCATTTGTATGAGAAGAAATTTTGGTGAGAAACATGCTTATGTACATAATGTCTTATTTGATGATTATTTGCATTCCTTTACTGTGTATATGCATGCCATTTATCCAAGGAAGATGATACTTCCATATAAACTTCATGGCCAACTTCGGGCCATAAACATTTCTAAACATGGCCACTCCCTTGGAGAATATAGGGAGATGTTGTAACACTTTGGGTGGACTCCAAAGGCACCAAACATATCTCACATTTTCAGCCATTGTGAGAAGACTTGGGCAAAAATTAAGTGGTGGAGAAACCACTTACCATATCACTATCTGATGTAGTCAGAATATTTAAGGCGCTAGTTCCACATGTGGGACTATGACCCACCTCCATTTTTACATATTTCTATTTGTATGTACTTATTTTTGATCCCATACATTGATGATGTGCTTACTTCTTTTATGGGAATGATTGGAGGGATGATGGGAGGAATGTATGTGCCCTATGGGAGGGAGATTCTCCATGTTTACTATGCTACATGTTTTAGGGATAACATTGGGTAGACCATGTTTGTTTCATTGGATCTATTGCTTCCTTGTGGGATGAATCATCTGTATCTCATGAGAACTTTGGAGGAGAATTTCATGGAGGGATGGATTGGGAGACGCTTAGCTTATGAGGGATGATTATCACATGAAGGTGTGACCAATGATGGAGGAGAAGACTTGCAACACTCACCTTGTCAATTGCTTTAGGATAAGAAACATTTGGGAAGGGAGGGCTGTAATATTCCCAATTAGCCATGAGCTAGTAGGAATATTAATTTTTGTTTTGTTGTCTTGTTTTATGAATAACAGGAAAATGGAGGTCCATAATTCTCCTTAATAATAGATAAATCAATTCCAATTTAAAATGGAAACATATTCGTATCTTAATTAAGCAGCCTTAGGTGTGAAAAGGGATTGGAACATCTTGACTCGGTCAACTTTGACCAAATCAACAACGTTGTCATGGAGGAGTGGCAATCAGTGAGGGACAATGCAGTTTTAGATGGAGACACTTTTCATGGAAGTAGGGTCATAAATGAATGGGTCTTAGGGTTTGGAGGCTCATATCTTATAAAAGGAAGAGGATGGAAGCCATATTGATTATGTATTGGGATATGATATTTCTGAATATATGGCTTGTTTAGACATATAGCTTTCTTTGGTTGTTTAGATAAGATTGCAATTGTTGTTTAGAATTTGGTGTTCCTGATCTGGAATCCCACCTCTTCCATTGAGAAGCTTTTGGAAGAGTCTTGTACTTCACTTCCACTATCAAGCCTTTGGCCAAAGTTTCATCTTATATATACAACACATATCCAATTGAGGGCTAAGTTTTTTTGCAGGGTGCAGTAGTGGAGACCACATTTTGGCTACTTCAGTGCTTATTTTCAGTGGAGAAGGGTACCTTTCCATTGGGAGGATAGTAAGGAAGGCCCTTAGGCTTATTTTTAGATCTTGGCATCATGCCATATATTTATTTTCCTCTACAACATAGTTTCTTTCTAGATTTGCATTATTTTGAGGGAGGAGTTGTTGGGTGGTTTCAATACACCATTTGGAGAGGAGGTTTGCTAGTGAAGCGATCCACCTTTCATCTAGGAGATCTATTGGAGGAGGTTGCATTATTTTTTATATCATATCAGCCACACTTTCCAGACCTATATGTTGCAGTGAATCTTTAGCCCTATTCAAATCTCGTACATGGTGTATTTCTGAAAACCCTTGTGGGGTTCTATATTGGAGGTTGTATAGTGCCTAGATCTGTATTAGATCTATATTTTGTGGCATATATTAGCCCTTGTTATTTTGTATATTCATTTTTTATAGTGGTGCCTTTTAAACAACGTTGTAGTAGTCTTCCATATCTTTGATACATAGTAGAAGCACCTCTTTTCAGAGTTTTATCCATTGGAGGCTTATTCTATATTGTTATGCATCTTATGGCCCATTTATTATGCATATTTTATTGTTGTTATAATGAATGAAAGGTCTCCATATTGGCCTCTTTCTTTTATATGATTTTTAACACTGCTATTCCAGCATTTTGCACTATATTCCTTCTTTTCCCATTTGGGAATATTACACAGTTTGGGTTTGAGCAAAAGAGGAAGTTCCAAGCAACTCAGCTAGAAATCCTATGAGGGATTAATCCTTCCCTCCAAGAATCAATTCAGAATCTTAGGATTAGTATTGTATTATCTATCAATAGGCTACATCATCAACCCTCCTAGAGAGTGCAGTATTACCCAACAGTTGTGCATGTAGCAGCTACATATTCAGTGGAGGAGCTAGATCCTAAGTTTCTCGGCATGGGATCCGGTGAAGGGACCACCCTTCAATTATTGAGCTAAGTGGGTGCTATTGCAACAGATAGATAATTATTTCAGCTCCATATCATTATTTTTCTCTTGGGAGTGCGTAACTCAACCAATAATGGTGCAGTGTGCAACCCAAAAAGGGTCGAAATTCCAAATTCAAAATCTGGCCAAACCATTTTTGGATTTTTCTGGTTTTTTCAAATAGAGGTCGTGGTTAAAATTTTGGGTCTTTCTGAGAACTCCAATATCATTTTGCACTTATGTATTCTTCCCAGTACTAGGATTTTCCAACAGAAACAACAATTTTTACTTTCCAATGCTATCTTCCTGTACACTTGTTTTAACCATGTTTGGATGCCTTGAGTGCGTCCCCTTTCTGGAGAACTGTTTATATTCATTTTCTGTTGATACATAATGATATGGCTCAGCTGTTTCTACTGATATGTATGATATTTTGTTGTATTTCAGCATTTTTCTAGTTTTATATGTCTTAATATTATTTGGAATTGTGTATATGTTCTATATTCTTGTCTCTCCCATTTTGGGATATTAAAGTGGTATCAGAGCATGAAATTTGGGTCAACTTGTGGGAATTTCATGACATCAGAGGAATAAGAAGAGGAAGAAGAAAAATAAGAAGTCTACAATGGTGGAAGGATTTAATTTTTCCACACTTCTTTTTGGATCTATGCAGGATCTTACCATGGAAATCAAAGAAATTATTAGGGAAAGGAGAAAGGAAACCTCAAGGGGGTTTCAGAATCAATAAGGTGTGAGCACTTCCTATCAGCAGCATAAGCAACCGACACTATAGAAAGTTCCACAATGCCCTACTATGACCACTTTACTTGTAGAAGGAAATGCATGTCATGGAGAAGGAGGATAGTTGGAGCATGAGAATCTGTGTGATTATCTTGCAGAGTACAAATCTCAACCTAGAGAATTCAAAGAAAATATGAATTTCCAGTAGTTTTTCCATATTAAAGAGAACCAGAGACCCAGCAACAACAATAGAAGAAGAGGAAATATGCAGAATATATTATTTCTGCCTATATTCGATGGGTCATCCAAAATTATGGCAAAGGCTTGGATGGAGAAGTTAGATGATTTCTTCTAGCTAGACCCAGTAGTGAAAAAGGAAGCCATTGATATTGCAGTGCTGCACCTTGAGCGTGAAGCAAATGATCGGTGGTTCAACAATTGAAACATGCAAGAGTGATTGTGTATGTAGATTTCACTCAAATATTGGTAAAGAGCTTGGATAGAGGAAACTCAGAGGCACATTCCATTGAGAAATTCTCTGAAAATAAAGAGAAAGTGTACGAGGCACAGAAGGGAAATGTCAGCGCTGATACACCAGGAGAGGAGAAACTACCACCACAACCAGCTGTACTAGAGGCACTTGCATCACTGGGAGGAGCACTTTTAGATTGGCAAGATGTTCCCAATAATTTGACAATGAGAGTCGAAGGCATGATTCAAGAGGTTCATGAGGAAGAGGGAGTAGATACCAGCACTAGTGCAGCAGTAGAGGAGAAACCATCACCACCACCAAAAGTTGGAGAAGAAATTGCACCGGTTGGAGGAACTCTTGTAGGTTTCCAAGATGTTCCCAAGAATCAGCTGATCCAAGGTATGAAAAAATTTCCACCCCACATTATTTCATCACATCAGATGGAGATTTTTGGGGTCATACCATGAGGGAAATTTCATGACCAAGGGTTAGAGCACATTGTTGATTTGGAGTAGCAGACTATCACTGCACAAAGGACCCTTCACTAATTCAAGAAGAGTATTTATGGCTATCCCAGTTTGACATTGTTGAGCTGCACACAACATTTTGTGTTGGAGTGTGGATTTTCTGATGATGGGATTAGCATATTCCTAATGCAGAGAAGCTATATAATAGCTTTAAAGAATAGGGAGTTACCATCACATGAGCTGTCATATTATACTTGCGACAAAGAGATATTGTGCATTATGTATGCATTGTTCAAATTCCAACAGTTTTTTATTGCCAGTAGATTTCAGGTGAAGACCAACCACCATAGTCTCCAACATCATTTTGAGGAGGATTAGCAATTGCAAATAAGGCAACAATGGTGGATCATTACAACGCAGGACTATGAGTTTAGTATTTTGTATGGAGAGGGCCATGAGATAGCAGGCACACTATCATGTAGATCAACAACGTTGTCACTAAGGAGCGGTGATGATTTGAGGGCCCAGTTATTATTTGAGAATTCTCATGACCGCTTCGCTTATGAAGCATTGGATGGGCAGATGGTAGATGGTATACATCATGTAATGAATAACATCTTCCTTTATGAGGAAAAATTCTTCTTGATGAGCACCTCATAGCTCAAAGAGAAGTTTTTGCATGCATCATATTCAAAACCTCATAGGTTCTACCGAGCCATCGGTGAGAGGTTCTCATGGAGAGACCTCAAGGAGGATGCACTTCAACATATCATGGAGTGAAAATATTTTCATCAGATTCTGGAGGATGGTACTATCAACATGGATCTTCTGTCAAGGTATGCACATTGCTTCGACATTTTCACACAGTACATCTCTTCACTCATGACAGGATTATCCTTCCGAGATGTCTTCATGATTCATGGTCTTTCGAAGGCCATAGATAATTATGGGGGAAATTGTTGGTGTCAAGGTAAGAATGATTTATCCACCCTAATCCGACATTAAATTTATCAATCCAAGAGCATATCCTTTCAAGGAAATGCGTAAAGTATATGCATGAACAAACACATAATCCGTCTTAACGAAGGATTTATAATTAAGATTCAAAACATTGTCGTGAGATTAAATCAAATACTGAACTTCAAAACAATCTTAATAGTAAAGAATAATAAGAGAAACCATAACACAGAAACAATTCATGCACTTACAAGCGCAACACCTGATCAGAAGAGTGGGCCCAACTCTCTGATTAGGGCTGCGTTAGTCATGAATATGCTTAGAATAGAAAAATTGATAGTATTTTATTAATTTGTAAGATGTGATTACAATATCCATCGGGGAACCCACATTTACAGGAACAATATCCATTTTATACACATCGCGGGAGAATAATAGATCTCCCTAGAATGTGGTAATTGCGCATTCAAAAATACACATCAGTTGGAACAACACAAACATCAGATGTGTAGGATAGACAAGGGGCCAAGAATAGGCCCAAGGAATCATGACTCCATCTACGCGATCTCCCTATAGCTGACTGTTACCAAATCTGTTGCAGGACATTGGAGTGAGGGTTCCTATTCTTCGAACTGCAATCAAGCACATACCTTAGTGCCGCAAATAGGTAAGACTCCGTGACTTTACTTCATTAATTAAAATATTCCAATTGAAAAAGTTAGGGGTATTTACCTCATAAGTTTAGCATAACAAATTTAGGTAATTAAACACAAAAAGGTCGAAAAGGATGATAAAAATGGTCAGAAAGGTAGCCAAATTTAGTGCCCAACAACAATTATTATATGAGAATGTTTTGGCGGGAGCTTATCTATTGGGTGGATACTGAGATGGTGCATGATATCAGTGATCACCCACAATTGGATGAATGGATGGAGATGATGAGCAAGTGGCTAGAAAGCTACTTCCAAATCTATGACACAGGGCAGCAAGAAGCATGGATGCACTAGCTTCTCTTCAATGATTATGGTTACCACCCAACATTTCAGATTGGTATGTTTCATAACTTGCACAGTACTGAGGTGATGTAGCATCAGGAGGCATGGCTACGTTGGCTACTCTTGGGAGATTTTGGCCAAGAAATTTCATTTTATATGTCGATTCGTATATCATTATTTCCTACCGCGTAAAGTAGTGATGAGATGCAACATCTTGAGGTGTGCTTGCACTGGTTACTCTTGAGATAGTTTGGGTTTGAGAATTGGAAGGTTTTTCTCAGTACTTCATCTCAGAAACCTGTGGAGGGATTAAATCTTCACAACGTGGATCCATTGTAGTATTCTGGAAGATTCATTGACATTTTCAGCATTAGGACATCCATCTATTCTCCTATGTAGCAACTTTTCCTACAGGAATTGCGTAATTCTACAATGAGGGTTTGAGGATAAGAGGAAGTTCCAAGAAAATCATCTTGGAATCTTGTGAAGGATTAATCCTTCACTCTGGGAATCACTTCACCATCCTAGGATCAACATTGTATTATTTATTAGTAGGCTACATCATCATCCCTCCTAGACAGCGTAGTATTAGCCAGGAGTTGTGCATGCAGTGGATGCATATTTAGCAAAGGAGCTAGATCCTAAGTTTCTCAGCTTGGGATCAAGATAAGGGACAATCTCTTCAATTATTGAGCTGAGTGGGTGCTATTGTAGTAGATATATCATTATTTTTTCCCTAGATTAACAGTTGTCTTCAGGGAGTGCGTAACTCAGCCAGTAGGGGTGTAGTGTGCAACCTAAAAGGGGTCGAAAATCCAAACTCAAAATCTGTCCAAACCATTTCTAGTTTTCTCTAGGTTATTCGAGTAGAGTTCGTGGTTAAAATCCCGAAACTTTCTAAGAACTCCATTAGCCTCTTGCACTTATATATTATTCCCAGCAACAACAATAATTTTTACTTTCTAGTCCTAGTTTCCAGCAGACATGTTTGAACCATATTTGGATGCATTGACTGCACCCCCTTTTAGGAGCATTGTGTATATTCATTTTATTTTGATATATAATGATATGGCTTAGCTGTTCTGCTCATATGCATGATATTTTGATGTATTCTGACACTTTTCCAGTTTGATATGTTTTATTCTTATTTGGAATTATGCATATGTTCTATATTCATGTCTTTCCCATTTTGGGATATTACAATAGTTCTTGCACAGGTGAATATAAAAATAAGGATCTTTCATATGCCCAACTCGGTCACAATGTTGACATTTTACAATCTATTATTGCTGTTGTGGAAGAGGAGCAGAATCTAGAACAACTGAGTGTTAGCTATCATGAAGAAATCTGACACTCAGAAATTTGATTGGCTTGGAGTAGTCTGGAATATGAAAGGAAACCTCCTTGTCATATCCAAGACATGTTATGTCGTTGTTATGGACAAGCTCTTCCCAAGGTTTGATGTTGGCCTTGAGAAGTGCACACTAGATTTTTGCTTTTGCATTCAAATCTGATCTTGAAATAGGCATTGAATCTGAATTAACATCAAATTTATATTATTTTTGATGATGGGATACTATCTCAATGTTCTGAATAGAAATGCATTCATAATGATGTCTATTCTGTTGTATCTCTTCTTGTTGGAATTGAGATTCGGGTTGCAAAAACTCGATCTTTTTATGTGCATCTTGTAGACATATTTAAATATTAACAAGATCATCCTTGCTGATTTTTATATTGTCTTCAACATTACATTGTTTGAAGATGGTGAGGAAATCTAATAATTCACTAGTTATTGCCATTTTCAATGAATCGTCCTCAAAAAAATAGTAAAACAGTGAAGAACTCAACGCCAAACACCAAATCTATTATGACCCACAGAGCATTACGCAAAATAACTTTTGAACATAGTCCAAGGTTTAGTAAAGGGCATTAAGGCCCCCTTCTATGGAGATATACATTCTATGTTTTGCACAACCCAAAAAAAATTATATTCTTCTTATGAGGGTTTCAACATCAAAACCCTTTTAACAATTATGGTTTAAAATCTATACCAATGGCGACAACAAATCCCTTGTTCGAAAATTTCCAAAGTACACAATTGATGATGGAATCCTTGGACAAGCCTTTGTCAGAGCTTTGCAAAGACAACACCAGCAAGTCGACACTTGAACCTTGATGCTTGGCACTCCTAGTCGTCCAATAAGGCTAATCACCAACACACTGAGGATGCTTGGAACTTTGAGGCCTCCTAGCGAGACCAACCAGCCCTGTAATTTTCTATAATAAATCACGGTCCCTTGATTTGTGCAGGATTTCTTGAGTGTTGAGGAACCCCACCTCAAATTTATTAATGTTTTAAACCTGTCAGCCTGCTCTAATTACAAAATTAACTGCCTGAAGGAAGGAAATTTCTTCGCCAAGGAAGGAAATTTAACTATATTATGGAGTATAAACCAGGGCTTCCGTAATACCTACTGAACGACTAAAGCAAATAGCATATGAATTTGATAAAGTGAGTCAAAGTCTATGAGCTTAAAGCTGAGAATATACCTCATTCTCGTTTTGATATTTCCAAGCCAATGGCGTCCAACCTTTGTTGCTATATATTTATCTGCAGCTACCGCTTATATACACAGAATATATAAAAAACTAACTACTTGCACTCTTTGAAATGTCTGGAAGAGATTCGATCTGAAGGTGTCTTACTATCTCTACAAAATCAATCTGCGGTGCAGTATCATGGCACTAACCATGAACACTTCTCAAGCACGGGATGAGTGGAGTGAACGTCAGAAGTAACGTATGGAGGGTGATACAGTGAGTGGAGCAGAGCTTTGATTCCACAGAGCTGTGCTTCGATACCATGGTGTATAGCAACAATCGTAGTTGGGTGAACGGAGTGTTAACCATATTCTCTCAATGGTGTATATGAGCGGAGCGTATATGAGTGGAGCGGAGTGTCTATGAAAATCAGACCCAAATTACCTACCTTTGTAAATCCTTAAATTACGTGTATGAACGAGCCTCCATTGTGCACACCATGGGAAAGGAATTATGGTGGAGAGAAATAAAATATGTAACACTAACGCAATGCAAATATCCTTCCAGCATTGGATTGAGGCTATTGATCCACGACATCGTTATGGGAATAACTTGCATTAATATTATGATGAATGGTATAGAAAACCAACAATACAACTAGAGAGAGGGCAACACGAATTTAATTTTTAGCTTTCCTCCTACCACAACAGTATTTCCACTCTCAATGCCAGTGAATGGAGAGATTCGTTGACTATGAAGTGCACAATCTAAGAGAACCAAATGTGAAACTGTAACAATATGCCAGGTGATTCTTCATTAAACCATCGCTATGCCATGCCTTTGGCTACAACACTCTAAATGTGAGGTATACATTCGAAATGGTGGATCAATTAATATCACAAGACCAGATAATAGGTGAGACTTAGCGTGGAATGGTGCATCAAAGTAATAAATGACTACAACACTCTAAATGTGAGTTATACATTCGAAATGGTGGATCAATTAATATCACAAGACCAGATAATAGGTGAGACTTAGCGTGGAATGGTGCATCAAAGTAATAAATGATATTGGCATGCAATGGACACATTCGAGTAATAAGAAGGATAGACACACAAACACTTTGCGCACTCATAAAAATAATTAAACACTCAACACATCCCTCTGTCCAGATTTTTTATTATGGGACAATTCGACATGTTCTCTACCTCTGAGACAGAATTATGACGATCCAACTATCTAGTCGCAATAGAGGATGTAACGTTTGGTATTGTGTGGCTCTTATATGGTGCCCGAATTACAACAGTTGTTAGTGAGTTACACTACTACACTAGACTGTTACAAAAAGGAAGATACAAGTGACACTAATACGCAAAAAAAAATGTAATGATTCCTTCAAGGGGTAGTGGTGAGAGAGGACAGTCGGAGTTACAACAGAAAAGGACTAAATTTGGATATGCTCTCCAATACCATGTCAAACCCACAAATGATATGCAAACAAAGAGATAAGCATGAGTTATCTATTCTTGACATAGATATAAATTTATATTACATTCATTGTGATTCTTGGATTCCACATTCCAACGTCTCTTAGAATTCTTTTGACTGTCCATTTCCCACACCTTAAACCTTAGCGGAATAGGTGTCCAACACTACTTTATGTGACCCACTTTTATAAATAAGTGAAATTCGCTTTTTACAATGTTACTTTACGAACTAATGACTAAGTAGACTGTAACTTAAATAAAAGATGAAGTGACTTTATAAGATAAGTGTCTCGCATTTTATAATGGATGAGAAACACTATTACATAAAATAACTTTAAAACATAAGTTACATGTATTTTTTTCTTAAATAACTTGAAAAAAATCCTTTTTTATTTTTAAAAGTAACATGAATATTTTTTTTTTAGAAAAGTAACTTTGACAAAATTTTTTTTAGAAAAAATAACTTTACAGCAAGACTTGAACCTAATATTATATTCTCATAAAGTAACTTGTAACACATTCCGTTAACTTGAGATGGAAATGTAAGGAGTTAAAATTTTTTTATACAAGTTACTCATAAGTAACTATCCATTCACTATTAAATATTCCTTACTCATCATTACATAGAATGTTTACCAGTTCATAGTGTAACTTCTAGAATAAGAATAGTAAGATCCTTAACCATTAACAACCTCCATTACAGTGTATTAATATAATACTATATGATGTAACCTTCCACTCATTTCATTATTCATGTATTCATCACATACTTGCCATTATGAACATCATAACAAGAAAAGAATCAACATCATCATCTTGACATAATAATCAATCACATCACTGAACACCAATATACCCTAGAAACCATGTAGGGTGAAAACCAGCAAACATTTAATTTTATTATTAAACGCTCGTGAGGGTGATCAACCCTCACTCAATCGATTATAAGGGAGACCATCCCTTAACCATCGTTTATAAATCTTACAAGGAAATATACAAATATCTAGCTTAAAGCCATTACAATAAATATGATACCATTTACCCTCTGGTCTTCATATCTTCATATCTCAATGGCATGGATGTACCTACAATGGTCTATTGTACACTGGATCATCCGGTAGTTCGCACTCATCTGCATGAACCATAATCGTTTACCTGCCACTGGGTTAAGCATAATATTACCTTTATACATATAACCATCATACCCTGCTAATGTTACCTTCAATGTAAATTTATGTCAAGATTCATAAAATATAATAAATCATTTCATATATTTATACTATAGTAGTTTCTCCATCTACTCATGTATATTCATGACATGCAAGTAAAGTACTTTGACATTCTCCATTTAACAACACATACCTCATATGTGATAGTTGTAAGTCATTGTACATTAACTAATATTTCCGTCACATAAGCACACATTCCTGCAAGACAATAGCTACATCTCCCCAGCATATATTTAAAATAAACTGATACATTAGTTACGATATTCGTGCATGCAATTTAGTCAAAATAGCTAACCCTTGAGCTATTACTTTTAGTGCATGAAATGCAAGCTAACATAATAAATGTTGCTTCCATGCATGCAAATGCATATAGATTCCAAAGAGTCTCCAAAAAGGAGTGCTTACACAACTAAGAACTTAGCTTCCTTCACGAGTCTTCCCAAAATAAATCTCAACACAAGTGAGCATGTAAACACATGTTTTCTTTTCTGTAAAACTATGCAATTAATCATACAAATACATGTCTTCTTCTTCAAATATTATAGTAACAATCATTTCCAATGTAGTTTAACACAACATGCTATCTTTCCCACCTACAAACATATAAATTCTTCGCAATGAAAGTTATATTAAGTAACCAATCTTTACTAAAACCATGGTAATCCATTTATGGAATTATGAATTAACTAATATTTACAAACAACCTCGTAATCCACCCATGGATTTATGAAATAATTAATCTCTACCAACACCATGGTAAACTATCCATGGATTTATTAATTCATTAATCTTTACCAATACCATGGTAACTATCAATGGATTTATGAAACTATCCATGGATTTATTAAATAATTACTATTTACAACATGGTTAATGAGTATTAATATGAGAAATCTTCTCTTTTCTCCTTCATTTCACATGAAGATATTTCAAGAGTTACTATCTTTACTCTATTCAAGAAAATACTTTGGACTTGTTATCATTTCATAAACTTAATGAGTACAAATTCACTTTTAAATTAAAAACATGCATCTTCTATTTTCTTGCTTATACAATATTATATAAATATTTATATTAAAGATATACCCTCTTTAACCCATACAAGAAAATCCTTTTTAAAGTAATTACCATAACTAACCCTTATTTTGGGCATAAGAGGTAGATAGACCTTTTTTAAATAATAACAAAGTTAACATGTAACCTTTGCAAACCCTTGCAAATGAATTAACACAATGGACTTATCTTCCACCCTCAAGATAAATATATTGTTTCGAAAATAGTCAACAGTGAATTTGTTTCAATCATATGCTAATAAACTAATGAAATGTCATTTTCTTGGTATATGTAACTTCTCTCAAGAAATATGAGATAGATCATTAGTATTCTTTCTATTTTCTAATAATCTTTTTGCAGAAAAAAAAACTATATGATATATAATATTTATTTATATCTTTCATCTCACAAAGAAAAAGATTATATAATAAATAAATTTAGCCAAAATTACTTATCTTGGCAGTCGACTCCTTCCTTCTGATTCAAGATTATTGTTGGAAAGATTGTTGGCAAGTCAACTTCAAGACAGAAATTTGGCAGAGAGTTCATGCCAGCGTGACCCCCTTCACGTATCTCCCTCTTCTCAGTACTAATAACTGAAGGTTTTCTTTATCTTTTCTATTCTCTTCCAGATTGTAGCACTCGCTATCTCGTTGGAACAAGGTGGCTCAAAACAGATTCTCGCTATCTCATTAGCACGAGGTGGTTCAAAATAGATTTATTGATTCAACTGTATGCTTTTTCCACTGCTCCCCTGTCCAACAGTCAAGCATGAATAGAAACAGAGAGATCAATCGCGTTTTCACCATTTTACCTTTTCCGAATTGGGACATGGCTTCAATATAAATGTTTTAACTACCATGCGACTGGGAAGGACAGGAGAATAGAACATCGAAACATATTGGTATGTTAGCTTTGAGATCGTTACCAAGATCCCAATTACACAAACCCTAACGACTTCTTGAACAACTAAATTCATTAAATTAACAATATTTTTTATCAACGAACAAGGAAAACATGTGGGTATATAGATGTTACATACTCCCCCCTTATGAGAACACCATCCTCGGTGTTCAACCCGTACTAGGACTTAAATTATACTCATGGTATAATAATATAAACAACCAAAAGGGGTCCTCCCCCTCGCAATGAAACACTTTCATTTCCTTAAATCCCATTAATTGAGACAATAATGTTTATATCCATATTCATAAGCATGTATAGTGCAAATAAAATTTCATTTCCATTTCTAATTTCTTATCCCTTATTCAATTCACAAAAATATAGAAAAATCTCTATAAGAACATACCATTATTTACCAATTACTATTGGAAGAAATGATGGCTTTCACGCAAGCTCTCTGAGAATGGTTGAACACCCATCAACACTTTCTGGAAAGAGCCTGTAATGTATGACTAACAAATCAATCACATTAGTCACATAGTTTCAATCAAATGAAAATACTTGCAACTATCAAACATTATTGCAATATAAAGAGATGTTTTAATAAAAATACTTCCACAAGTACTCAAAGATAACCAACCCTCTCATCAATGCATCACGTGCACATTATCTTAGCTCCTGCTAAAGACATCCACACAGTACTTCAAAAAGTACTCAGAGAGAACCTAGCTCTGTAATCATACCAATGGTCAATCAATGCACCATAGGCATATCCTAGCCTCTGCTAAAACATTAAAACAAATTATTAGTAAAATAAATGAACTTATACATTCAATAATTCATTTTCCGAGCACCAAGCTTTTTTCCTCTTAATATCTACATAAAATATTTACTCAATCATATAAAAATTTGTTTTAATATAACACAACTTTTTACTTAACGTTTTCCGTTATGAGAACCACAATGGTAAACAAAATGCTCCTCCCAACCCATGGGAGTTGGTTTCTACAACCAATTCGAGTCATTTTCACATCCAAACAGTCAATCTTTCCATATTAATTCAAAATAGCACAGTACACTAAAAAGTCTTTATACTTATCTAGAAATTTAGTCTTTCAAGCTGTGGTCCTCCCAACCATCAAGGGAGGCTATTACGTCCTCCACTTTCCCCTAGCTCCAGAATCTAGATGGTGCCATGGGTTAATAGTGGAATAGATTTTCTCTTTCTGCTATGATCTCTAGATGGCCAATATAGTCAAACTCAGAAAGTTTTGGCTTTACAAGAGTTGCTGTGAGTTATTTTCAACTGATCACAACCAGCTCTAGAAAATACTCCCCTTTACCATTTTTCACTGAAACCCTACTCTTCCTCTATGATTCAGTGTTATCCTCAGAGGAGTAGGTAACTGTCTTTCCAGCTATCCCCAACCACCTCCTATTCTTGGAAACATTTTTACATCAGCTTAAAAATATTTTGTTTTCATCAATTAATTTTAGCAAATTAAATAATTTTCTTTACCAACTGTGATGATTTAAGTTTTTCTTTCCAGATAAAATAAAATTAAACAAATTGTCTTTAACTAGTTAATACTAGTTAACATTAATGAAGTTGTCACAACTTCCCCCCTGGCAGTAACATACATGTGTTGTACATTATTGTTTCTGAAATAACAAAATTATGCACATTAAAACATGATACTTTAACATTTACTATTGCAATTCACATTGCAATGTTTGCGATGTTTTATTTTCACAAATTTTTTGTTTCCATTAAGCTACCCATGCCTACTATAAGAAACAATGCTAATCGTAAATATGAATTTCTCAAGCACATATTATCTTGCGCAATAATTTTAAGTTCCTGCATAAAATGTTGTCATGTATACAATGTCGTCATGCATAAAAGTATATACAAATATTCATTAATGTGTATGTGTCAATAATGATTAGGGTATGAGTGCAAACATTTGCAATTCCCATAATGTTCTGTTTCAACAGACTGACACATGAAGTAATTATCATAATCACTTGTTCACAACTTCCAAATGGATTTAGTCAAAATCGATTCGTGCATATAACTTTCATTAGTTATTCATTCATAACTAATCAATGCTATTAATAATTTTAATGCATCCATGACATGAGTCACTCTAAAACTAGTCATTCTATGCCACTAATAATCTTAATGCATGCATGGCGACTCATGCAAAAACTAGTCAATCAACTAGTCATTATAGTGAAGTCTCACAAGTTGACCTATTAAGAGGCTTTATTCAGTTTAATTTTAAATCTCTATCATATTATATAAGGACTTTCCTCATCTTTTGCATTCATGCATTAGTTTCACACACGCCACTATACACATTCATCTTTTTAAAGTAGTGCATGGTAACTTTAGAAATTTTATTGCATGCAAAAAAATTACTTCTTTTCAAACTCAAATGAAAAGTAACTATTTTTCTTTCATGCTTTTTATACTTTCTTTCCTAAAGAAATAAAGCATAATACACATATTAATCTCATAGGCATATTCTTATGCAGAAAAAGTATATTATAATGGCATGCACATTTTTAAGAATTCTTTTGAATAGAAACTAATCTCATGAAATGCCATTTTTTTACATATATAAAAATTCCTTTTTAAAGGAAATCAACATGCATATGCATAGAATTCTTAAAATAAAATAAAATAAATACTTATCTTTATTTCATTTGAAGAACTTCGCTCTGTACTGCAGTACTCATCCCCAACAGGAAATTCATATTGCTCCTCTACAACAATGTTTTCTTTTAGCAGCATCGACAAGATTTTATAGCATGATTACATAAAGCCTTGACCAATAAATAATCAATCTTTGAGTGATCCTTTAACACCTATTAATGTGCATATATGAGATGTGAATACAATGTCACAACATGATTTCTTCTAACATCTCTACATTAGTGTGAGTAAGTAATTATCAATTCATGTCAAATAACTCCCACATTATTATGACATTTTCCCACATGCACACATTCGTACAAGACAAATCACTATATATTTTCAGAAATTCCTTTAATGGAAAATGACACAATGTGCATTCGCTTTACTTAAACTTTTACAAAAGACTCACCACTTTAGATTTTTCCTTTGGAGAATGCAAATATAATAAAGCTAACACATTGGCTATTGTTCCTATGCATACAATGCATAAATATTGTAATCCTAATTTCCCAACAGATTACTTAACATAATCGAGTAGGAAAACTCATGATTCCTCTTAGAGGACATATAACATAATAGGCATGCAAAAGATGGTTTTCTTTTCCATAAAACGAATGGAATAAAATATAAGAATACATGCCTTATTCTCGGAGTATTATACCCATATTATCCATGTATATATTTCAAGGAAACCAAAACATTACTTTAGTTTTTGTACATGTAATTCATCTTCTTTTCCAAAGAATCTTTTATAAAGTATAATAACAAATTAGGTTATGATTTTCCACATATAAACTTATGTTATTTCTGATGAAATCTAATACAACTATTGGATGCCTATTCATGAAATTACTCCAAATGAAATTAAAATAATAGTTATTATAGCATAAAGTATTCACATACTCAATATATCTTCTATCCATGCAAAGAACCTTGTTCCTCTATGATTCTACATGCAAGTTGCTCATGCTTTGCTTCCAAGAATCTACCATAGATAGCTTCTTTTATGCATAAAAACTACACAACACTAACAAGGTTAACTTCACCTTTAATATACCTAAATCAAGAAGTTGACATAATCCATCTAGCAATGTCGTATATTCAAGAGGTTATTCTCTTTAGCCTATATTTATTTTCCAGAAAAAAACTTGGATTTATTATTATTTAACACACCAGTACGAATCCCTTTTAAAATAAATCAAGCTTCCTATCTTTTCATAAATAAGATATATATAAAGAAAAGCAAGTTTACTTATTTATGTTTTACTACTGCTCACACCTTTCAAGATACATACTAGTAATCTTTGCAAGAATTCACATGGGTTCTTCTCAGCAAAACTAGCATAGTAGTTTAGTCTTTTACCATGGTATATCTCTAGGAATAATATATTTCTAAAACATTAACATAATAGAAATCTATTCAATATTTTGTCTTTACGTACATAGGAAAGATATATTCTTTTTAATGAAACTCTAACTTCATTGCTATTTACTTTGTATGCATTCTATTTTCCATAAATGCAATAACTATTGTTTTAAGAAAAGAAAGATAATAATACTTATGTCTTGAAACTCTTTATTCAACCTGGATTAGAGATGTGATGCCTTCCTTCACATATGTGCATTTCATCTCAGGTCTCTCAATTTATTTTCACTTAAGAAATCCCAAAGGCGTTAGTGCTGCAACCTTTAGCTCTGATACCACTTGTAACATACACCGTTAACTTCACATGGAAATGTAAGGAGTTAAAAAAATTTTTATTCAAGTTACTCATAGGTAACTATCCATTCACTATTAAATATTCCTTACTCATCATTTTATAGAATGTTTACCAGATCATTGTAACTTTTAGAATAAGAATAGTAAGCTCCTTAACCATTAACAACCTCCATTACAACACATTAACATAATACTATATGATGTAACCTTCCATTCATTTCATTATTCATGTAGTCATCACATACTTGCCATTATGAACATCATAACAAGAAAGGAATCAACATCATCATCTTGACATAATAATCAATCACGTCATTGAACATCAATATATCCTAGAAACCCCGTAGGGTGAAAATCAGCAAACGTTTATTTTTATTATTAAACGCTTGTGAGGGTGATCAGCCCTCACTCAATGGCTTATAAGGGAGACCATCCCTTAACCATCGTTTATAAATATTACAAGGAAATATACATTGAATATATAGCTTAAATCCATTACAATAAATATGATACCATTTACCCTCTGGTCTTCATATATTCATATCTCAATGGCATGGATGTACCTACAATGGTGCATTGTACACTGGATCATCTAGTAGTTCGTACTCATCTACATGAACCATAATCATTCACCTCCCACCAGGTTAAGCATAATATTTCCTTTATACATATCACCATGATACCTTGCTAATGTTACCTTCAACGTACATTGATGTCAAGATTCATAAAGTATAATAAATCATTTCATATATTTATACTATAGTAGTTTCTCCATATACTCATGTATATTCATGACATGCAAGTAAAGTATCTTGAAATTCTCCCTTTAACAACACATACCTCATATGTGATAGTTGTAAGTCATTACATTAACTAATATTTCCATCGCATAGGCACACATTCCTGCAAGACAATAGCTACATCTCCCCAACATATATTTAAAATAAACTGATACATTAGTTATGATATTAGTGCATGCAATTTATTCAAAATAGCTAACCCTTGACCTATTACTTTTAGTGCATGAAATGCAAGCTAACATAATAAATGTTGCTTCCATGCATGAAAATGCATACAGATTCCAAAGAGTCTCCCCAAAGGAGTGCTTACACAACGAAGCACTTAGTTTCCTTCATGAGTCTTCCCAAAGGAAATCTCAACACAAGTGAGCATGCAAACATATGTTTTCTTTTCTGTAAAACTATGCAATTAAGCATACAAATACATGTCTTCTTCTTCAAATATTATACTAACAATCATTTCCAATGTAGTTTAACACAACATGTTATCTTTCCCACCTACAAACATGTATATTCTTCCCAATGAAAGTTATATTAAATAACCAATCTTTACTAGCACAATTGTAATCTATTCATGGAATTATGAATTAACTAATATTTACAAACACCCTCGTAATCTACCCATGGATTTATGAAATAATTAATCTCTACCAACACCATGGTAAACTATCCATGGATTTATTACTTCATTAATATTTACCATTACCGTGGTAAACTATCCATGGATTTATTAAATAATTACTATTTACAACATGGTTAATGAGTATTAATATGAGAAATCTTCTCTTTTCTCCTTCATTGCACATGAAGATATTTCAAGAGTTACTCTCTTTAATCTATTCAAGAAATTACTTTGGACTTGTTATCATTTCATAAACTAAATGAGTACAAAATCCCTTTTAAAATAAAAGCATGCATCTTCTATTTTCTTTCTTATACAATATTATATAAATATTTATATTAAAGAGTTACCCTCTTTAATCTATACAAAAAAATCCTTTTTAAAGTAATCACCATAACTAACCCTCATTCTGGGCATAAGAGCTAGATAGACCTTTTTTAAATAATAACAAAGTTAACATGTAACCTTTGCAAACCATTGAAAACAAATTAATACAATGGATTTATCTTCCACCCCAAAGATAAATATATTCTTTCGAAAATAGTCAACAATGAATTTGTTTCAATCATATCCGATTAAACTAATGAAATTCCATTTTCTTGGTATATGTAACTTATCTCAAGAAATATGAGATAGATCATTAGTATTCTTTCTATTTTCTAATAATATTTTTGCAGAAGAAAAAGCTATATCATATATAATCTTTATTTATATCTTTCATCTCACAAAGAAATGGATTATATAATAAAGAAATCTAGCCAAAATTACTTATCTTGGCAGTCGACTCCTTCCTCCTAATTCAACATTATTGTTGGCAAGATTGTTGGCAAGTCAACTTCAAGACAGAACTTTGGAAGAGAGTTCACGCCAGCGTGGCCCCCTTCACGTATCTCCCTCCTCTCAGTACTAAAAACTAAAGATTTTCTTTATCTTTTCTATTCTCTTCCAGATTGTAGCACTCACTATCTCATTGGAACGAGGTAGCTCAAAATAGATTCTCGCTATCTCATTGGCACGAGGCGGTTCAAAACAGATTTATTGCTGCAACTGTATACTTTTTCCACTGCTCCCATGTCCAACGGTCAAGCATGAATAGAAACAGAGAGATCAATCGCATTTTCACCATTTTACCTTTTCCGAATTGGGACATGGCTTCAATATAAATTTTTTAACTACCATCTAACTGGGAAGGATAGGCGAATAGAACATCGAAGCGTATTGGTAAGTTAGCTCTGAGATCGTTACCAAGATCCCAACTACACAAACCCTGACGACTTCTTTAACAACTAACTTCATTAAATTAACAATATTTTTTATCAACGAACAAGGAAAACACGTGGGTATATGGATGTTACATAACTTCAATCCAAGTGAGCTAGTTAAAAGGTTAGTAATTGTTGGAAAGGAGGAATGTGGTTTTTTTAGTTATTTATTTATTTATTTAGTTATTTAATTTTTTATCGTTTGGGTGCATTCTCTTTTTCCTTCAAAAAACAACCATGTAAACAACAAAAGAAAAAGATACAACCCTTTAGACTTGCTTTTAGATTTCTGGTTAGTCCTCCTCATAGCTAAATATTTTTCTCGTTATTTCTGATTTCTCGAGATCACACAAACTCTCGGGGAAAGAGCATACGTAGGAGGAAAATCTTGTCTTTTTGTTTCTGGTTTGCCATATCGCAAAGAAAATAACATACACATAGAAGAGGGTATAGATTCAGTAAGCAGTTCTCCCAGCCCAAAAGTGGTCAAAAATAGTAGATCTAGAAAATGACACTCACATGCAGTCAAAACTAGCTTCGGATTTTGGTTAACCATGAATGCAGACCTAAAACAACTGTAATACCATGTAGGAATTTACAGGTTAAGTTACTTATATCAAACACGAAATGTCACCACTCACAAATAGATCACGGATCAGTACACTAGTATTTGACATGGTTAAAATGTTCAAAGATGGAAACAGTCCGTAGCCTAAGCCAACGTGAACACTTCAGGAAATTTATTTATGTAAAAAAATAAAATTCACATAAGCTTATCTCATAAACGATCACTGGAAAAATGACCCTCCATGTTTTTTAAATATAGATCATGGAACAATTGAATGTTAAGCCACGAATCAAGTGTCAGTAATACCGAGGAGAGAATGAGTCGTTGGATCACTACATGTCATGATCGTCAGATTATAAGTTACAAAAGTACATACTAAATAAACAAAATTTACCTAACTTTATGCTAGACCAAGTTATACTTACGTATTTCCTATGTGTTAGAATATTCTAACAAGGTTAAAAAGATATATATATATATATATATATATATATATTTGGAACAAACGAACCCTATGGAATGTGATATATGGTTAGACTTGGAGAAAAACTCTATTCATAAGTAATTCACTCAAAGATGGGCACCTTTTTGGAAAAGTTCACTCATATCAAAAATCGGCATCAACTCATTGCTCCTTTTTGAGATAGTACATATGTGTATGTATAGATTTTTCATATTTAAGAACTTTATGTATGCATTATTATATCAAATTGTAGAAATGAAGGAAAAAAAATTCCCTCTTACCTTTTTCTTTAATAAATGAGTGGATTAGAAGAGGGATGTTACAAATAATGTGGTACCTTTTAGTTTTTAAGTGTTTTTTCCTATCTTCTTTTTAGAAGGACAAATCCCTCTTCCCTTCTCACTTTTTTCACTCATCTCTAGGTCTATCTTCCTTGTGCCTGTGAACCCTCGAGTTGCATGGGTTCTTTGATGTTGTTATTATTTTAGTGAACTAGGTGTAGTCTCCCCCTATACAAATCATTCACAAGCCATTCAATGCCTTTGATATATAATCTAATTCTAACTTGGTTATATATCATTTCTTGTTGGAACTTGCTTTTTATTTCTATATTCATTGGAGATATTTACTCCTTGGAGTCCTCTAGCCTCTACCCCTACCCCTGCAACATTGTCTATTGTTGAGCAAACCATAGTGCCTAGATTTTGGGGATCCCTATTGCATTTCTATTGACTCACCTTCCAATTGGCTTGTCTCTACCTCTTGTTCACACTCTAGTCTGCCCTAGCCTATTTCTATGCCTCATTAGTGGGCTCATTCAAGGAAGTGAGCTAGGACACTAAACATCCTTAGCTTTCTAGGCTCGAGCCCAAGATCATACCTATGCGAGCAGGTATCATGAACATACTCCACTAGCTTTTTAACCTAAAATTGATGATATCAAGCACGAGGTTGTAGAAGAACGTGATAACGTTTCTGATACATAGGTTTCGACATCAGTTTGAAACATGGTGCATGATTTGGCCATTTTTGGAGGTTGTTAAAATCAATATCTACATATTATTAACTTGTATTGGCACATCAAGAATCTTTTGGTAAACATTTTGCTTAAGCACAATGAAAGTATGGATGAGCTTATCCTTCCTATGGAGGAGTTGCGAGGAGTTGCGCCTGTTGTACCAGATCATGGGTGAACACATTCAATACATGGAGACAACAATTCTAACCATTCTATGTGGCATTAAGACACCTCCACTAGGAAACCCTCAACGCCTTGCACCATAAAACTAGTCTCATTTTCTTTTATGGATGTGCTTTAGATGGCAACCGCATCTTTATCTTGCTAACAACTTAGTTTCATATGGCTTCTAATATATTTTACTTTGATTCCAATGACATTCTTTCATACATTTCTTAATCGAAGCATTATCTATATTATACATATCATATAAACTTTTGAGAACTTGAGATTCTTAGACTTACTAAACGAATACAATTTGAGAAATTAATAATACAATTTGAAATTAAAAAGAAAAACAAACATTTTAACACATTATTTATTAAGTTATTAATTACATAAATACCTAATAAAGGTTTAAAATGGAAATTGTAGTTTTTAATTAAAATAAATAGGCCATTATAAAAAGTATTCTCATATGAAAGTGTAATCATGTTTTTTAAGAAAACACGCAAACACCAGAGCACTAGTGACATGACTACTAGTTTGGATATTGAAATATCCATGTAACTTTTGATGGTATAGGGTTTTTTATTTTAAATATATTTATATTGTATATTCAATAAAATATTAATAATTAAAATCTTTTAATTGTAAAATATTTAAAAGATTTATTATTTAAATTATAATAAAAAATAATATCAAATTTTCATTATAAAAAATTATATATTTTTTTATTTAAAATTTTTTGTTTTTGTTTCATATATAATATTTTTTTTAAAGCACAAATTTAAATTGTGAAATCTATAATACTTCAAAGTATAAAAAATTCATTTCAACCTATTTATATATTTAGGAGTGTATTTTAAATAATATAAACTAATCATTAATAATATTTTTAAAATGATTTTTTTGATAATATAATTTTTTAAATTAATTTAATAATATTTAATTTTTTTCTAATAATATTTTTAAATTAATTTTTATAAATAAAACTAAAAAGTAATGAATTTATTTATACATTCAAAATTCATTTTAAATAACAAAAATGAATATATTTATATATTCAAAATTCATTTTAAATAACAAAAACACTGAATAACAAAAATGAATTTATTTATACATTCAAAACTCATTTTAATGAATTTTTTTTGCCACAAAATTCAAAAATAAAAACAAAAAACGTGATATATGTTGCACCACGTATATAAACTGGCATAGTGTCACAAAGAAAAAATCTGCATGAAAACTGTGAGAGATTTTCATTCCTGTGAAAACCAGCTTTTGGATTAATAACACGATAAATTTGCTTAGAATGCGGTCTACGTTAATCGACATATTATACATTGAACGAGGAAAAATACAAGGCCATGTCCTCACCTGACTACCGTGGCCGAATGGCAACGTTGGCCGTGTATTGAGGCTTTACTTTCTGCAGCTATAAATTGCATCTCCTCTTCCAAGACAGAAAGACAACTTCTTGAAATCTTGTAGTCATGTCTCGATCAGAGGAAGGAGGAGCTCCTGCTGCTCATTATTTCCTCAAAACATTATTGGCCCTACTGTTTCTGCATATGTTGTGTTTGGCAATGATCGTTTGCAAAAGCCTCTGCAATTTTCTTTACACAAACTGGTGGAAGCCGCTCACCATCAAGAAGATTATGGAGAGGCAAGGAATCAGAGGCCCGCCGCCTCTTTTTATTAGTGGAAATCTCGGTGACATGACTAAACTCAGAGAGCGCGAGGCCGCTAAAGACATGGACACTATCAGTCACGATATTGTGGGCAGACTGTTGCCCCACTATGTGCAATGGACAAATGATTATGGTATCTCGATTTTGTCACTACTGCTTCTGTTCTGTAATATCTCACAATTATTTTCCATTACTAGTTCTGCAACAACTCATAAACTTTCTCAAGATTCTGTTGCATGATAAAAAAAAACTAGCAGAGGGTGTTCGAATTTCAGTTTTAATGTGATTAGCTGTTAATATTAATGCCAATACTAGTAAAGATCCATTCTTGGAGAAATAAAAAATTAGAATTGTTTACAGTAAATTAGTGTTAGGATTATAGAGCCTCTAGGGAAATGTTGTGTAAAGATACAGTTATTGTGTTTTCCATGGTTATGGGACACCTCACATGGAACTTTACTTTAGATAGGCTATATTAAACATAGAAATATAGATAAATATTATGTGTAAAAGTTTAAATATAAATATAAATATATATAAATATTATGTGTAAAATTATGGGTACTCTTAAATCTGGAGCTGGCCCAATTTATATTTTATATGAATTATTTTAACCATTAACCTAATTTAACATAGTTTATAAAATAAAATAAAAAAAGTTAAGAATTTTTTTATATATCTAATTTTAGTTAATACTTGATATTGTTTTTAGAAATTTGATTACACTCTATTTTTATTCCAATTTAAATATATTTTTATATTGTTAAAAAGAACTCTAATTCAATAAATATAGTTTGAGTAGTTTGGGTGGGACTAATGGTTAAGAGCATGTGTTTCCTACCACAAGTTCGAAACCAAAGGGATAGAATATGTATATCTTACGAGATTTAGTAGTCAAATCGCTGCACAGATTTCATACACCAATTTAATATCTAATTTAGGCATGACCTTAGATTATTATTATTATTGATGATAAATTTAAATCATAAGTTAAGAAATTTTTTTATATATCTAATTTTGGTTAATACTTAATATTGTTTTTAGAAATTTGATTGCACTCTATTTTTATTCCAATTTAAATATATTTTTCTATTGTTAAAAAGAACTTTAGTTTAATAAATACAGTTTTAGCATTTCTAATATACAGTTTGAGTGGGACTAATGGTTAAGAGCATGTGTTTCCTGCCACAAGTTCAAAACCAAAGAGATGGAGTATGTATGCCTTGTTAGATTTAGCAGTCAAATAACTATCAAAGTGTCATACACCAATTTAGTATCTAACTTAGACATAACCTTAAAATTAGATTATTATTATTATTGATGATAAATTTAAATCATAATTTAAAACATGTCTTCAACCATAAATGTTTTTATAAAATATATTTATTTTAAATTAACTGATTTAACTAGGTTACACTTCAACAACATTTTTTGTAATGACGTAAATTCAATTTAAATACTAAAAATATTTTGCACATATTTTTTTATTTTTTTTATAATTATAAAAAAATATATATATTTTTGTTTATTATTATTATTATTTTTTTATCCTATTTAAAAAATATATATTAATCTAAATTTATAATAATTTGTTTATTTTTAACGTAAATTAATGACATATATGATAAAGATTGAAAATTCACAAATATCTTGTATACTAAATATTAAATAAAAACTCATTTTATTACTATGTATGGAGTCCCAAAAAAATTGGCTACTGAATGAAATATTCCCACTCGGTGTTTGTCCACCACCACAAGTTCAGTGACTGCACTAGTATATTGAGTAAAAACGATCAATTATAAGTGCAGAAAAATGAAAAATGAATGAAATATTAAAAGTCAGTGTTTGCCAACCACAAGTTCAGTGACTGCACTAGTATAGTGAGTAAAAATGATCATATTATAAGTGTGGTAAACTAATTATAATACCATGTGTACAGGCCGGCGCTTCTTATTCTGGTGGGGCAATGAACCGCGGTTGTCGATTACAGAGCCAGAGTTAATCAAAGAACTTCTCTCTGCAAAGAACGTGCTCTCATATGGAAAATCCCAATTGCAGCAAAAAGGTGTGAAGGATTTCATCGGAAAAGGGTTGTTGATGGCGAATGGACAAGACTGGGTAAACCAACGGCGTGTCACAGCTCCTGCCTTCCGCCACGAGAATCTCAAGGTACTCGACAATTGCAATTCCATGCACTTCATGAATATTGGGAAGCAAATTTAAATTTAGAGACAGCGAAAGATGGATAGAGGAAAAATGCTAAAGTTGGGCCATACCTGAAAAATCATAAACCAAAAATCCAAGAAAAAGTGGATTTTCAAACGGTTATCCGAGATTTATTTAACTAGGCTTATTAAATTTCAAGAGAATATAAGCCTGGAAGTGTTTTTTTTTCCAGGGTAGATCAGTTTAGTTGACAAAGTTAATGTGTATGCAGGGACAAGTGTCATATATGATGGAAAGTACAAAATGCATGATAAATGAGTGGAAGGGAAGTGTGGAACAGGGTGGCGGAGCTGCTGAGGTTGAGGTGGGAGAGCATTTCGCCCGTTTGGCTGCAGATATTATAGCGAAAACGGAATTTGGGAGCAGCTACGAAAAGGGAAAACTAATTTTTGAGAAGCTGGGTCTCTTGCAGAAGCTAGCATCTCGTGCTGGTCGTTACTCTCGGTTTCGCGGTAGCAGGTAAATCTGAAATTTCCTGCCTCACCAGATTCATGTATATGATAAATAAAAGAATGAATGATCCATTTTATCTAAATTAGAAATGGATCTGCAGCAATTTCACGCAGAATAGTTGTTTATATCGTATGAACGAAATGAGAATTAAGGTGGGTGACTTTGAGTTTTCTGAATATTTTAGAAATTATATGATATCTAGTTATATTATATTATATTTTATATTAATTAAATTTTCAAAAGATTTTAAAATTTACAATTAATTGTAAGAGTATACAAGTTTGCTATCTGATTTGTTTTTTTTTTCATATTCAAATTTCTAATTTAGAAATGAAAATCCATGATATTATATAAATAATATTATATATATTAAACTAATGTTTAATTTAATTTATACATTAAATATACTTTTCAAGTGTTACTAACACAAATAGTTGAGAATGAGTCTTTTCGGCAAAGCAACCCAGGATGTCTAGTTAGAAAAGCTACTGTGATCAAACTTGACTAGGGATGGTTGTGCATTGAGGTAGGGGAGGAGACATCTAAAAAATCTACTTAGATAAGTGTTGGTGTGGCCCAAGTCTAATGCTATTAGGTGGGATCTCCAAGTGACTTTGACGGCTGCCATCAGATGGGATCCCCAAGTGACTTTGACTACTTCTATGGCCAACCCTCAAGAATCAAACAAGCAAACAAAAATAAATTAAGTTGACTTTTTCATTGAAATCATACAAAATAATTTCAAAAAAAAATGTAATTTTTTGTTTTTTAAAATATATTTGAATTCAAAAATAAATTCAACACTCTCAAAAAAACTCTTGAAGCAATACAATTAGACTATTAAACAACTATACATATTAAAAGACTTAAATGTAGCACTAAATAATATAGTAAACAAGGTCATTTTATTTAACAATCTAATAATTTAAAAAAAAAAATTGTTTTTTGTTTCTTAAAATGTATTTGAATTTAAAATTAAATTTAACACTCTAGAAAATTAAAAAAATTCATTTTATTTAAGTAATAAAAGAAATAGTTAATATAATGAAAGTAAAAATAATAAATATATAAATAAATATATAAACATCATATTATAATTAAACTTAAATCATTAAACCCTTTCACAAACCTAAAATATAATCATTTAACAAAATCAATACAATTAGTTACCAAGCTACTGATTCTATAATACTCCATTAAATGCAATGTAATATTAGAAATATAATACGTTTATCTAATTTTAGTTTACTTTACATATCCTTATAAATTAGAGTTAAAGATTGTGTAATGTTTTAATTATAAATTTTAGTTATTAAAATTATATAATAAAATTTTACAATTTTTAAATTATTAAACTAATTTATTTTTTGAAAAAAAATAATTTAAAAAAAATTAATAATGTTGAAAATTTATTAAAAATTAGGTTAAGATTGAGGATTAACAAAATTGAAACTATTAAATTAATTTATTTTTTGAAAAAAAATAATATAAATAAAATCAATAATGTTGAAAATTTATTAAAAATTAGTTTAGGGCTAGAAATTTAAAAAATTGAAACTCTTAACATTGTTGAATTCATTTTAAAATGAAGGAAATAAATGTCAGAAGTTTCCAGATTAGCGTCGGATGACCATCCATGCATTAATATATCAATAATAGATTTTAAAATATTTTGAAATTTATGAACAAAGTCAAGGTCGACCTCGTTTACTTTAACGACGCTGCGATTTTTTTGGTTAGTGTTTGATGCACAATTACTAAACATCTGTTTACACACTTCAATGATACTCCAAATGTATTATTGATGTTATACATATCTTCTTCTTTTTTAATGATTTTCAATTATCATCTAATCCAATATCATATTAAATAAAACAAAATCTGTTTAAAATGCAACCATTGTTCTATCTTTTGTTCTAGTTACTTTTAAAGGTTTAATATGCTCAAAAGTAAGAGAAATATTGCCAAAGTTGTTTGGGTCTAGGTCAAAAGATGTGCGGTTGAGACATCAGTGATAATTAAATATCATATTAAATAAAACAAAATCGGCTTAAAATGTAACTATTGTTCTATCTTTTATTCTATTTTTTTTATGGTTTAATATGCTGAAAGTAAGAGAAATATTGCTAAACTAGTTTGGTTTTAAATTTAAAAATGTGTTGTTAAAAAACTCAGGATGAAAAGTCAATGGTTCCAATTTCAGAAACCAAAAAAAAACCATCTACCATAAAGTGGTGTAACCTAGTTCATGTGCTATATCCTAACTACGATAAAAATTGGTGTAACCTAATTGTTGTGCTATATCCTAGTGATTTTAACCTCTTAAATACCCCTACATTTATTTGAAGTGAAGTTTCAAATAAATTTGCATATAATTTAACAATATTGTTTTGTGTTGGCAGATTTGGCGTGAATCGACAGGTTATGAAACTGAAGAAGGATGTGGAGGAATCTCTGCAAGAAGTAGTGGAGTCCAGGCGACGCGCAGTGAGCATTGGGAGGATTTGCTCATACGGGCATGATCTGTTGGGATTGCTGCTCACGGGAGGAGAGAAGGGGTCGACGCAGTTGACAACACAGGAGTTGATGGACGAATGCAAGACCTTCTTTTTTGCAGGTCAGGACACCATGTGCGCTCTACTTACATGGACAACCATGTTACTGGCGCTCCATCCGGATTGGCAGCAGCAAGCCCGCGATGAAGTCCTCAGAGTCTGCAATGGCACTTCACTTGATTTCAATTCTCTTCAAAATCTAAAAATAGTAAGACATATATTATTGTTTTAATACATTAGTGTATAAATTTATTTTTGTTTCAAGTTCATAGAGGCTATATATTTATACATTTCTTTTAAAATGACATAAAAGTTTATTAAAAATATTAATTACAATTTATAAATTAGAATTAGAATTAATACAATAGTAAAAGTATCTTATGGGAATATAAAATCTAGATTTACAGATAGAAAAGTGCTGTAGTTTAAGTAGCTTGTAAATTTGTTTTGAAAATTATGAAAATTTCACTAAGATTTTGATAAAATTGGGCAGAAATTTTTTTATATCCATTATAAGGCTGTCAAATTTCAAGATTTTGGGTGCTCCATAAGTTTTTGATAATGTTGAATCCACTTATACTATTAAAAATATGATTCAAACACCACTATTGCTAAATTTTTTGATTCCATATTTGTAGTAACTTAATATATTAGAAAAGAATTATATTTACTTTATTTTAAATCAAATAAAATTAAAAATTGCAATATTATTATTATGAAAATAAAAAATAAATAAATTAATCATAGTTTTTTGGATTTAGTCAATATATATATATATATATATATATAAAATCAAATTAATTTAAAATTTACATTATTATTATCAAAATAAAATGCAATACATTTTAAAATGATTGTGTTAGAAAAGTGATTAGGCTACTCAACATTGTTGAAAATGAAGGTTCATTTTCATCATCTCTAGTTAGAATTACAATAATTTTTAATAAATATGTTTATTACATATTTATTGACTATTAATTTTTCAAAAATATATTTATTTTTAATTTAAATAAAATTAATTTAAAATTTACAATTTTATTGTTATGAAAATAAAATACAATAAATTTTAAATTTTTTGTTTTTTTTGTTTTTTGTGAATGATTAGGCTAGATAATATTATTGAAATTGAAGGTTGGTTTTCCTTATCTCTAATCATAATTATAATAATTTTTTTTTCAATATACATTTATTCTTATTTTTGTGGAACTTTCTTTCTTTGCTAGTGTAATTGTTTTTTTCTCTATATTAATTTATAGGTTATATTGGTCATATCCTCATGCTTACGGTAATTAGGGGGTGAAATTGAACTAACTTGTTAAATAAGTTATTATGTTATGTTTTTAGATTTTACAATTATATCAATAAAAATCTTTATATTTAAAAATTTATATAAAAATCTCTAAAAATCAATAAAAATCTTTATATTTAAAAAATCATATAAAAATCTCTAGAAATCATTTCTTCATCTACCTTCTCATTTCTTGTCATACAAATCTGCTCATTTATCTAAATTGTTCTTACTTTGCATTGTTAGAATTGTAATACTCTGCACTCTATCATCTTATTTTAATTTTTTTATTTAAAAAAAATTAAAACCTTGATTTTCTTACTAAACTCATGGCTACATTACAAATTTAAAATAAATTCATTCAACATATACTAAAACCAACCAATTAGGTATATGTTTCTATTGTTATTGTAATTCATATTTAAATAATATTTCTTAAAATATTTAAAATTTACACTTCGCATAGCAAATTATGTATATGTTTTTATTGCTAATGTAATTAATATTTAAATAATATTTCTTAATATATTTAAAATTTTCATTTAAGATGATTTTAAAATCTTAATCTTTATTTACAAAACTCATCACTCCATTACAAATTACAAATTTAAAGTAAATTCGTTCAACACGTACCAAAACCAAAAAATTAAGCAAATGCTTCACTTAAAAATTGAAGTATTATAGCTTAATCCCCTTCCTCCCTTTTATTAATCTCCACAGTGGTCCTAGTCTCCATGAGAGAACGTGTTAAATTATTATAACATATTATTATAAGTGTCATGGGCGTTTTAATTATTAAGGATTTCACTAACGTAGCAGCTATATGATTATGATATTTTTTCTTTTAATTATTAGGTATTTTATTAGCTGACACAATATTTTTATATAATGAAAATTACAAAATTTTAATTTATTTAGATATAATTTATTATTCGAATTATTTAGTGTGGTTTATTCTCAAAATAAAGTAGAGAAGGAAATAGATTTTATTGAATAAATAGTAAAGATGTATTATTGGGTGGAGATAGCTGTTAAAACTAGCAGTTATTTCAATTAGTTAATTAATTAGTTTTTAACTATTAGTTTTAATAGCTATCTCCAAGCAATAACACATTTTTACTATTTATTTAATAACATCTATTTCGGTGTTCACCTTATGGTGAAAATAAACTATAGTAAATAGTTCCACCAAATTTTAATAATATGATGAATGAGAAAAACATTTATCTATCTATCTAAATATAGTTGAAAAAAAAACTTATAAAAATATTATATTTTTAATATATTCGATGCTAACATGTGTCAGTGATATTTATTTTAATAATATGATGAATGAGAAAAACATTTATCGATCTATCTAAATATAGTTGAAAAAAAAACTTATAAAAATATTATATTTTTAATATATTCGATGCTAACATGTGTCAGTGATATTTTTTAACGCAGATGGAAATGATATTGAAGGAATCGTTGCGACTGTATACACCAGCAAACTTATTTGCCAAGGAAGCATTCACGGATATGAAACTGGGCGATCTCTTTATACCGAAGGGACTATCTGTATGGATCCCAACGCTGGCCATTCATCATGACAAGAAGATTTGGGGTGAAGATTCGAACGAGTTCAATCCAGAGCGTTTTGCTCAGGGGACCGCAAAGGCGTGCAACGACAATCCAATGGGCTTCATACCGTTTTCTCTGGGCCCTCGCAAGTGCGTAGGACAGAACTTCGCCATCATGGAAGCCAAAATAGTGTTGGCCATGATGATCACCACTTTCACGTTTGATTTATCTCCTTCTTATCGTCATGCCCCCATTTCCGTACTCACGCTCAAGCCCCGCCATGGCGTCCAAATCATACTCCACCGCGCTAACATTCAATCACCTTCAACTACAATAGTGACTGATTGATCGGTAGGTGCTTCTTGGTTTTTTCTCCCCACCTAGGGTTCCACAAAAGTATGCCGTGGTTCTTTTGATTAGAGGTTCTGTTTGTAGATATCATAGAGAGGATGGTGGGGCAAAAAATGGGGAGCGTGCGTGGAACATTTCTTTGCAGTACAAGCAGAGTGTCACGGACATGCGAATCAAGTGACAGATTGTAGAACTAGTTATCTGTTTCCCTGTTCTCGGTTTTGTCTCTACCGAGCTTGGGCACTGTAAGTTTTGCAGGTAGTGTTCATGCAAAAGTATTAGTGTCATTTCGATGTTTCAAATGTAAAAACTTCGTATCTCTTATGACCAAAGTTAATTTTTGAGATATTATTTTTGCTATAATTTTTTTTTTTGTGTTAAATATTATTTTTGGTATTCAATTTAGTTAAGGAAATTATTCATTTATGACCATTTCCATGAGATCTAGTCTTAACTTACTATTTTTATGTTATTCAACACTTTAAATAAATTTATAAATAAAAATATTATACCATACTTATATTAATTTCATTTTTTTGTTACTATAATTCGTTGAGAATATTGAACGAAACAATAGTAGGATGCATTTCCCCCTACAACATAGAGACTTCAAATAATAGAGAAATTAAGCAATCACACACAGAGGTAGCCTAAAACAACAAGAGAGAAATGAAATTCCTTTTTCTATTCAACTCTACAGTGATAATGAAATTACATTTTTCTTATATCAAAATGGCCGAAGCGTGTAAAACCTAAATCTAATCAATGCAATTCAATTGTTGAATAGACGTTCAACAACCATTTGTCCTTGGGTCGTCAAAGGACCTATATATTCTTTAAATCGGCATGCAGGCCGTATTTCTGCTTTATACACGAAAACACGTAAGAACTCGTCCAAAATATAAATTGGCGGACTTCAAACTTTATGTATTTTGGCTCTGAGTCCTCATCACATCCGACTTCGTATCGTAGATCGCAGATCAACGATATTAAACTTTAATTGCCATGAACACGGATAACCTTAAGTTTGTGTGAATGCGAAGTAATGTGGCACCGTCGCATCACAAATCAATTATCATATCATGCGAGTGGTTTCAATGATAAACATAATTATGTGCGATTGCCATGTGCAATGGATATCGCATCGCAATGCAAATACGTTACTTTGCGGAACTTTTAATGATAAACATAAAACCTTGCGCACATGATGTGCGATGGCATGATCGCACCACTAAACATATAACATTCAATGTGGGAGCTTTATGGAAAATTTAAATTGTTGCGAATGCGATGTGCGATAGCACAGTCACATTGCATAGTAAATAACATAGCTTGCGGTGATGGAAAGGTAAGTGGTGTAATATGCGAAGTGCGCTATGTGGAAAAGGTAAGTCAATTGTGGTAGTTCAGAGAAATAAACGGAGAGGATGGCCCGGTACTTGGTTTGTTGTGTTGCGTGAAAAATGCCTCCAGATCTCGGATCTGCTGCTTGTCCTTCTCTGCTGTCAAAATTGATGGAATTGTGGGTTGCCACTATTATTCATGGCAGTGGTTAGGAGTATATTTCCAACACTCCCTCTTAATCACAACTGCCACCATGAGTCATTCCCAAACATTTTCTGAGATACTAAAAACTCTTCTGTGCTAATGGCTTTGTGAGGATATCAGCGAACTGTTCCTCTGTGTTGCAACACTGCAAAACAATCTCACCATTATAAACCAATTCTCTTATAAAATGATATTTTGCATCTATGTGCTTTGTTCTCTTATGGAAAACATAATTTTTTTATAATGCAATCACTGAGCTATTATCAAATAAATTGTGGTTCCTTTGTCTTGCCCATGACACAAATCTCTCAACATCCTTCTCATCCAAATAACTTGACAGGCTACTGTTATTGCTGCTAAATACTCTGCTTCTATTGTTCATGAAGAAACTATTGGTTGCTTCATGGAAGCCCATGAAATGGCTCTCGATCCCAAACGAAACACTAAGCAGATGTGCTCTTTCTGTCATCTACACTTCTAGCCCAATCACTGTCAGTGTAACCAGTCAATATAAAATTATCAGTATGGGAGTATAGAAAACCATGCCCCTTTCTCCCATTCATATACCTTAAAATCCTCTTGGCTATTTGGTAATGTGTCTCTTTTTTTGTTTCCATGGATCTGGAAATTAAACTCACAGCATACATAATATCAGGCCTAGTTGCAGTCAAATACATTAGACTGCCAACTATGCTCTTGTACAATGTCGGATCGACATTCTTGGTGCAATATTCTTTTCTTAACTTCAACACAATGACATTTGGAGTAACTGCTGGCTTGCAGTTCTGCATGTTAAATCTCTTCAACACTTTTGCAACATATTTTGTATGGGAAATAAAAATTCCCTTTTAATTTTGCTTTACTTCTATGCCCAAGAAGTATCTCAATAAATGTAAGTCGATCATTTGAAATTCACTCTTCATGACTACATTAAAATCAACAATGACAAAAACTTCATTTCCTATGAAAATTAAACCATCTACATATAGAACAATAATAAGGATCTTACCGTCATTTTCTTTTATGTAGAGTGTGCGTAAACCATCACATTTTTCGAACCCATTATCTGTCATGTAAGCATCAATCCTACTGTAATATGCTCTTGGTGCTTGCTTCAACCCATAAAGAGCTTTATTCAACTTGAACACTTTGTTCTCTTGGCCTTCAATTTCATAGCCTAGAGATTCTTCAACATATACGTCCTCTTTCAACATTCTATTCAGAAATGCTGATTTTACGTCCATTTGGTAGACTTTCCACTTTTGTTGTGCTACAATGGGCAACATTGTCCACACTGTTTCCATCCTTGCAACCGGTGCAAAGGTTTCTTCATAATCTCTTCCTTGTTGCCACTTGTAGCCTTTCACAACAAGTCTTGCTTGATGAATTTCTAGCTTTCCTTTAGCATTGCTTTTTGTCTTATAGACCCCTTTTACTCCAATGACTTCTTTACATTTTGGAAGTTCCATGAACTCCCATGTGTCATTCTTTTCTATAGCACCAATCTCTTCATTCATTGCTTCAATCCATTTTTCTTCTTTTACTACCTCTTCAAAATGGATTGGGTCATCAACATGAAAAAAAAATGCAAATAAACAATTCAAACCATTATTATTATCAAATTCTTACTCATAAATTTCACTCAAATTTCTGAATCTTGGTGTGCTTGGAGTTTCACTAGAACTTGAGGGAGTTTCAGATCCCTATGGTGTGCTTGGAGAAGCACTTCCTTGATTTCTCAAGGCTATTCCTTTTCCTACTTGTGGTGCGGTTTTTTGTACTTCTGTAGGTGGAGGAGGAGCCACTGTTGAGGAATTCCTTTCTGTTGTGCATTCCTCTTTCTCTTCGTGAGACATACGTGTCTTAACATTCACTATTTTCTCTAAACTTCCATCCCAAGCTTCTTCTTCAATATTTACTTCTACAATGACCCTTTTACTTGGAGGTATGTCATTGGTTGTACACTAATTATTTAAAAAAATACATTGCATCGCATATTCACAAGTTGTCTAATGCTCAGAAGTTTACATTTCAAGCCAGGTACATAATATACATCCACCACAAACTTCTTTTCTCCCTTCCTTGTCAATATAAAGACTCTTCCTTTTCCATGATAAATACTTTTCTTTTAGTCCCCATTGCCACTTCAGATTTCACATTTTCATCTAGATTGGAAAACATTTCTATGTTTCCAATCAGTGGTTACTACAACCTGAATCTAAGAACCAAGACAAAGAAGTCTATGCTATTCCATGTCCTTTGGTTTGTCTCAAACTATTGCTACAAAGGTCTTTGGAGTGTTTGATTAAAGAAGATAGTTGTATCTTTATCTTTAGTTGCACTCACTATTATCTTAAATGTTTTCTTTTTCTAAAAGCAATTCTAGAGTTGCTATACTATTGTCTTAAGGGTTTTCTTATTAAATTCTGGCCAAAGAAGTCTATGGTATGCCTTGTCCTTTGGTTTTCCTCAAACAATTACCTATAATGCTTTTCTTGTTGAAGTAGAGTTAAAGGATTCTTAACTGACCTTTAGTTTTGTTGCTTTCACAACTTATTGTCACATCATATTACACCTAATCTAAGAGATCCATTTGCTATAGTTAGTTTTCCGTATGAAGCCCCTTGCAGAGTTTGTGAGCAATTAAATCCTTTTATGACTCCATAGCCCAATGGATTAATTCTTCTCACAGTCTATCTAGTCAACCGAAACACTTCATCAATTAATCACACCATTAGTTTATCTATCAACCAATCCAATCAAACAAAACAAATTTTCCTAAGAACTTCATAACTAGCCGAAAATCAAAAAAAAAAAAAGACACAAAGACATATAATTTATAAACACATACATACAGAGAGCCCTCTCTGAGTCCAGGAAGGCTAGGTCCATGGACTCCAAATTGGTTTCACGTAGTTCCCTGCAAAGTTTGTTCTTACCAATCTTGCAAATCACGGGGAGCCACCAGTTCGTTCTATGGCGTTGAAGATTCTTTTAAAGGATTTTCAAGTCTCAAGTCTCTTGCCATATGTCCAAAGTTTCGAAATTTGTAACTTCAATATTATTTCTTGAATGTTCAAATCTATTGATTTTTTGTTGAGCCCTGGGAGGTTCATATTTGATAGATCTCTTGGAATTATATTGGTTCCTAGGGTATGTGCGACATTCTACAACTTTATGACTAAATTTTCCACATGAATAACAATAGCCATTAATAATATGTTGGTACCTCTATGGAAATATTCATTGAGGAATTGTCTTCAAATGTTGTTCTTGCAAATATTGTCCAATGAAATCTACATGCATGTCAAATCTCATAGGCTCATTGTGTTTTGTTGTAGAAGGTCCTGCTTCTTCTTCTTTGTTGTAACTGAGGCCAAATCTGTCGTTGTAAGATCGTTCATTTTTGATGAGTTGTTCCAATGCCCTTGATCTGTTGGCATAGTTTTGTACAAATTTTCCCTTCTTCACATTCTTACGCAGTGAGACTACTTTGGCTTCTAATGCTTCCCTTTCTTGGTTGCTTTCTTCCAACTTCTTTTTAAGTCGATGTTCACTACATTTGTGTTATTTAACTTCAATTTTGAGACCTTGAACTTGTTCTTCAAGAGTATTGAAACAGATATTCTCATCCTTGAGTTCTTTTATAAGCTTGATTTCCTCCTTAGAAAATTCTTCTATGGTCAACCCTTCGTCTTCGCTATTTGAGACCTCTTGTTTATTATGCTTAGCCATAAACAATACTCTCTCATTGGCTTCTTCTTCATTATCACTGTATTCATCGGATGATGAGATATCTTTTTTTTCTTCAAACTTGCAGGTGAAGGTCTTTTCCTTTGACAGTTGTTTGTCCTTATTGGTTTTCTTAGATGTAGCGAATGAAATTTCTAGATGTGAAGTACCCTCTTTGGCATCAAGTCTCATTTCATATGCTATGAGAAATCCATATAATTCTTCTTTGCTGAGTTTTTTCAGATCTTTACTATATTCTAAGACCGATACCTTTGGGTTAAATCTTCCTGGTAACGTTCTAAGAATCTTTCATATAATATTCTTCTCGTCAACGAGATCTCCCAATCCTTCTAGAGTGTTGGTTATTTCTTCAACGTGTTGGAAGTATGCAGCAATGTTTCCATCTTCTTTCATTCTGAGTTGCTCAAATTTTTCTCTGTAGATTTGAATATTTTCTTCTTCGAAATTTGAGTCACCTGCATATATATTATCAAGCTTTTCCCATACATTTTTGGTGGTTTTACCAACCAACACCTTATGATAAGCAATTTCAATATCTTCATTGATAATAATATTCTTTGCTTTTTCATAATTTACCAAATTCTTCTCACCATGTTCATACGCGTTTGATGTAAATCTAATTTGAACAGTGTCCCATACTTCGTAACCTTCCACCATGAGATAGACCTCCATTCTTCCTTTCCAGAGTGAATAATTATTTTCATTGAACAAAGGTACACCATTCTTGGTATGCTCCATAACCTCCTTACAACTGTTAAACTGCTATTGAAGGAACCAAACTCTGATACCAATTGTTGGAAATACTGAGAGGGGGGGTGAATCAGTATTCCTTTCAATTATTATTATAATTAATCTTTCAGAGAATTATTTCATCTTCAATTATTATCATTGTTTGTAAAATCATAAAAGTAAAAAAAAGGAACACAAATGCACACAATTTTTAAGGTGGAAACCCTCTCCGGGATAAAAACCACCTGATTGTTTTTCTAAGAATTCTTTAATATTCAACTCCAACTTCCTAGAATCTAGAAAAGCATTCTTCTCTAGATCCCACTAGATGGATGCTCCAATGCCCTAGATTATTCAATAGTCAACTAAACAGATGCTCAAACACCCAATCAGCTACAACTCACCCTAGCACCATCCTACTAGCCCAAATTTTTCACAGGCTTGAACTTGTTGGTGACATCATACACCATCCTAACACCACCCTACCACTTTATAGAATAATAAAAGAAGAATGGGCTCCTGCACCAGGGAAAATGGTCCACTTTACAATGATATAGAATGATGTAGAAGAAGAAGACACACTAGACCATAACCCCAACTATGACAAAACCACCTAATGATGATCTTATACCTCCCGACACAGCCTCTTCAACTCTTGGCAGATAGACACTTGTACAATTTTTACAATGATGCATTTATAATGACTTAGTACAATGATACCTTTACAATGACTGTATGCAGTGCTACCCACTTGAAGACTTCATGTGGTGAACTTATTGTTGTTGTTATGCACCTTTATTTCCACTCTTATCATGATACTCTCTACTGCACCTTTCTTTGCTTTTCTACCCTAGAAGGTCTGGTCATTTACAGCGCTTGACAACACATGATCTAGCATTTTCCTGCCTTCTAGGAGCTCGATATTGAGTCTGGTGTATCTCTGTTATTTCAGATCCACAATACGTCATTTTTGGTCACATAGTAGTCCTCCAGGTCTTCTTTCCAATGCCATAGGTCTAACCCAATTTGTATTCTTCAAGACAAATTTATTCCCAATATCTCACAATGACCTAATTATAGATTGGTTCACGAGAGCGAACTTGTACGACATGCCACGTGTCAATGTTTCTTCATTCGTCTCTACAATTGATATAGCCCAACCTATTTTCCGTACACTATCCACCAAATTTTACATAATTCCAATCCAATACTTAGAGAGAAATTTATGACAATTTTCCCAAGGTCACTTCTTTGAGATGAAGTTCAGGAGCTTGAAAAAACACTGCCTTCCACGGATCATATCTCCTAAAATATTGTGCACCTTGATCTAAAATATTACAGGAACTTTCTCAGGATTTCAGCTTCGCCTCATAATAATTACAGCTTCTGAACCTTCATATAAAAAACGTTATAGCACAAACTCCACGATCACCTATTTCAGGTAGAGAAATCCTTGCATGAGGAGGATATGAGGATCACAATTTATATAAATGATTAGGTTGAGAGAGTGT
Organism: Pinus albicaulis; assembly: GCA_034641835.2. NCBI lineage: Eukaryota > Viridiplantae > Streptophyta > Pinopsida > Pinales > Pinaceae > Pinus > Pinus albicaulis. The sequence goes on along the minus strand of CM076584.1, from coordinate 1,346,481,520 downwards.
TTAACAAGTGAACGTGGGAGAGATTTTAGGAGCTTAAAAATTATTAATTATTTACTTTTCAATGACCCATGCCACAACCCCATGGGGTCTTAGCCCACTAACTGGGGTTACAAACTTCAAACATGAATATCTCTAAAACCGTGAAAAATTACATGGCGTGCCATATATCAACGGAAACATCTCGACAAAGAGAAACCATAAAAAATATTCTTAACCTATAATATAGTAATTTGGTAGGTCAAAATTATCATGCAAGATAGGGGTAGCCCCTGGTGTTGCTTGGGTTGACATCAAGGAAAACCACTGATCAACAATCTCCCCCTTTGGCATTGATGGCAACAGAAGTACTCCCCCTACAATCATGAAACCTTTTCCTACAACATTATCTCCCCCTTTGACATCAATGGAAAAGGGTAGCTCCCCCTGACACACAACCATCTTGCGGACCTATACACACTTCCACTCACCCTTTATATTTTTAATAAGGAAAATATAATGAGAACTTGGGAGAATCCCGAGCTTCTGGCAAATATATTCAAATGCTTCATGGCTACTTTTATGATAATCAACGCTTCCTATCCAAACTGCATTAGTAAAGGCTTGGATAATGAGATTTTTACCCTTGGGATACCACAAGCCATATTTTGTTGTTCCCTTTAGATATCGAAGAATTATTTTGATGGAAATAATGTGATTATTTTGGTGCTACTTGGAATCTTGCTACTTTTCCAACTTCTTTCATAACGTCCGGCTAAGAGGCTGTTACATATAGAAGATTACCAATCACAGATCTTCACAACCTATGATCCACATCCCTAGATGAGTTTTCTATGCTCAATTTTCAACCTGTCACCATTGGAGTCAGGACGGGTTTGCAATCTTCCATTTTGAATTTATTGTGCATTTCATTGATGTACTTGGCTTGACATATAAATATTCCTTTCTCCTGATGAGATATTTGAAGCCCTAAAAAGTATGCCAACTCACCAAGTAAAGACATCTCTAAGTCTCTTTTCATATTTGTAGCAAAGTTCTTACTTAGTCGATCATCATTGCTACCAAACATTATATCATCCTCTTTAGCTAGTAAATGTGCTTTAGTTGCTTCATCTAGAACATATATGTCATTTGGAGCTTGACTTGTTGTAGCCACAATTTCAACATACTTGCATTTCCTGATTTCACATTTTGTGGAGTTGAATAGTATTGTGTGTCCTTGATCACACATTTGTCCAACACTCAGCAGATTTTGATTCATGTTTTCAACCAATAGAACATTCTTGGCTAGAGCATCTTTTCTTCCAAGAATGACGGTACCCAATGCTATAACATATGAAGATCCATCATTTCCAAAGGACACAGTTCCATCACTCTTCTCTTTCAGAGATACAAATTTTTCTATCTCTAGTCATATGTGTTGAGCAACCCCTATCAACATAAAACACATCTTTGTTGTATTGAGCCTTGAGAGCGAGAGAAAAATTATCAATCTTCTTCTTCTTCCATGTTTGTTTGTTTTGTGGCTTCAAATATTCTTCTATAGGATTTTCAACTTTGCAGTCTTCGGCTATGTGTCCAAAGTTTCAAAATTTGTAACATTTAATATTATTTATTAAATGTTCAAATATATTGATGTTTCTTTAAGCCCTGGGAGGTTCATATTTGACAGATCTCCTGGAATTGTATGGGTTCCTATGGTGCATGCGACATTCTACATCTTTATGACCAAATTTTCGACATGAATAGCAATATCCATGAAAACTATGTTGGTACTTGGATGGAAATATTCATCAAGGAATTGTTTTCCAAGGTTGTTCTTGCAAATCTTGTCCAATGAAGTCTACATGCATGTCATATCTCATAGGTTCATTGTATTTTTTTGTAGAAGGTCTTGCTTCTTCTTCTTCTTTGTAACCGAGGTGAGTTCTATCATTGTAAGATTGTTGATTTTTAATGATTTCTTCCAATGCCCTTGAGCTGTTGGCTTAGTTTTTGACAGTTTTTCCCTTCTTCACTTCCTTATGCAGCAAGACTACTTCATCTTCTAATGCTTCCCTTTCTTGGTTTTTTTTTTCCAACTTCTTTTTAAGTGACTCTTCAATATATTTGTGTTCCTCAACTTCAATTTTGAGACCTTTAACTTGTTCTTCAAGAGCGTTTGAATGAATCTTCTTAGCCTTTAGTTATTTTATAAGCTTGATTTCCTCCTTAGAAAATTCTTCAATGGTCAGCCCTTCGTCTTCATTATTTTATACATATTCTTTATTGTGCTTAGCCATCAAAAATAATCTCTCATTTGCTTCTTCTTTGTTGTCACTGTATTCATAGGATGATGAGATATCTTATTTTTCTTCACACCTGCAAGTGGAGGTCTTTGTCTTTGAAGGTTGTTTTTCCTTATTGGGTTTCTTAGATGCAGCGAACGCAATTTCTGGATGTGAAGTACCCTCTTCTTCATCAGTCTAATTTCATATTCTATGAGAACTCCATGTAATTCACCTTCACTGAGTCTTTCCATATATGCACTATATTCTAAGACTGATACCTTTGGGTTGAATCTTCCTAGTAACGTCTAAGAATATTTCGTATTATAGTCTTCTTGTCAACAGGCTCTCCCAATCCTTCTAGAGTGTTGGTTATTTCTTCAACGTGTTGGAAGTATGCAACAATGTTTCCATCTTCTTTCATTCCGAGTTACTCAAATTTTGCTCTGTAGATTTGAATCTTTACTTCTTTGACATTTGAGTCACCTGCATATATATTCTCAATATTTTCCCATAAAGTTTTGGCAGTTTTACAATCCAACACTTTATGATAAGAAGATTAAATAAGTCCACTGATAATAATATTCTTTTCTTTTGCATAATTTATGAAATTATTCTTACCTTGTTCATCCGTGGTTTATGTAAATCCAATTTGAACATTGTCCCATACTTTGTAACCTTGCACCATGAGAGAGGCCTCCATTCTTCCTTTCGAGAGTGCATAATTATTTTCATTGAACAAAGGTACACCATTCTTGGTATTCTCCATGATATCCTTCCAGTTGTTAAATTGTTATTAAAGGAACCAAGCTCTGATACCAATTGTTGGAAATACTGAGATGGGGGGTGAATCAATATTCCTTTCAATTAGTATTATTATTAATCTTTCAGAGCATTAGCTAATCTTCAATTATTATCAGTGTTTGTACAATGATAGCACTAAACAAAAGGAACACAAATGCACACATTTTTTAAGGTGGAAACCCTCTCCCGGACAAAAAACACATCAATTCTTTTCTAATAATTCTTTAATATTCAACCTCAATTGAAAATAAAGCTCCAACTTCCTAGAATCTATAAAATAATTCTTCTACATCTCCCACTCGATGGATACTCCAATGCCCAAGATTCTTTAGTACTCAACTGAATGGATGCCCCAACACCCAATGAGGTACAACTCACCCTAGCACCACCCTTCAACCCTAAGTTTTTCATAGGATTAAAGCTATTAGTAACTTCATACACCAACCTAGCACCACCCTATGATCCTATAGAAGAATAAAAGAAGAATGGACTCTTGTACCAGGAAAAATGGTCCACTCTACAATGATATAGAATGATGTAGAAGAACAAGACACACTAGACCGTAACCCAAACTTTGAAACAACCATCTAATGATGACCCTATACCTCCCAACATTTCCTCTTCAACTCTTGGTAGATAGACACTTGTGCAATTTTTACAATGATGCGTTTACAATGACTTAGTACAATGATACCTTTAAAATGATTGTATGTAGTGCTGCCACTTGAAGACTTCATGTGGTGTAATTCTTGTTGTTGTTCTCCACCTTGACCTCCACTCTTGTCATGCTAACCTCTGCTACACCTTGCTTTGCTTTTCTGCCCTAGAAAGTCTGGCCATTTGCAACCCTTGACAACACATGATCTGGCTTTTTCTTGCCTTCTAGGAGCTCGATATTGAATCTAGTGTATCTCTATTATTTTAGATCCCAAATATGTGATTTTCAGTCATGTATTAATCCTCTAAGTCTTCTTTCCAATGTCACAGGTCTGACCAAATTTGGATTCTCAAGACAAATTTATGCCCAATCTCTCACAATCACCTAATTATGGACTGGTTAACCAGAGCGAAATTGTATGGCGTGCCATGTGTCATTTTTTCCTTATTCAAATCTGAAATTCATACATAGAAAACCACTCTCCTTGCACTATTTGTAACTTTTTACATAATTCCAATCCGATAGTCAGAGAGAGAGTTATGAAGATTTTCCCAAGGTCACTTCTTTGAGATGAAGTTCAGGAGTTTGCAAAAACATTTCCTTCCACAGATCATATCTCCAAAAATATTACGCACCTTGATCTGAAATTTTTACAAGATATTCCTCAGGATTTCAGATTTGTCTCATAAAAATTTCATCTTCTTAACCTTCGTATAAAAAAATTTATAGTGAAAATTCTATGATTACCTATTTTAGGTAGCGAAATCCTTGCATGAGGAGGATATGAGGATCACAATTTATATAAATGCTTAGGTTGAGAGGGTATGCAACAAGAGAACATGGAAACGATTTTAGGAGCTTAAAAAGTATTAATTATTTACTTTTCAATGACCCACGCCACAACCCCATGGGGTTTCAGCCCACTAACCGGCGTTACAAACTTCAAAGATGAATATCCCTCAAACCGTTAAGAATTACATGTTGTGCCATATATCAACCGAAACACCTCGAAAATTAGAAAGCATTAAAAATATTCTTGACCAAAAATATAGTAATTTGGTAGGTCAATATTACCATGCAAGATTGGGGTAGCCCCTGGTGCTTCTTGGGTTGACATCAATGACAACCACTGATCAACAATATCCCCCTTTAGCATTAATGGAAACACAAGTACTCCCCCTACGATCATGAAACCTCTTCCTACAACATTCTCTCCCCCTTTGACATGAATGGAAAAGGGTAATTCCCCCTCAAACATAAGCATGCTACGGACCTGTACACACTTCAACTCCCCATTTATATTTTGAATAAGGAAAATCTAATGATAACATGGGAAAATCCCAAGCTTCTGGCGAAGATATTCAAATTATTCATGAGTACTATTACGATCATCAACGCTTCCTGCTCAATATTCATCTATAAAGGCTTGAATAATGAGATTATTACCCTTGGGATACCACAAGCCATATTCTGTTGTTCACTTTAGATATCGAAGAATTCTTCTGAAAACAATAATATGTGATTCTTTTGGTGCTACTTGTAATATTGCTACTTGTCCAACTTCTTGCATAAAATTTTGCCGGGAGGCTGTTACATATAGAAGACTACCAATCATGGATCTGTACAACCTATGATCCACATCTTTATATGGGTTGTCTATGCTCAACTTAAAACCTTATACCATTGGAGTAAGGACGAGATTTCAATATTCCATTTTGAATTTCTTGAGAATTCCCTTGATGTACTTGGCTTGACATATAAATATTCCTTTCTCTTGATGAGATATTTGAATACCTAAGAAGTATGTCAACTCACCAAGTAAAGATGTCTCTAACTCTCTTTACATATTTGTAGAAAAGTTCTTACTTAGTCGATCATCATTTCTACCAAATATTATATCATCCTCTTTATCTAGTAGACGTGTTTTAGTTGCTTCATCCATAACATATATGTCGTTTGGAGCTAAACTTGTTGTAGCCAAAATTTCAGCATACCTGCATTTCCTGATTTCACATTTTGTGGAGTTGAATAGTATTTTGTGTCCATGATCACACATTTGTCCAACACTGAGAAATTTGTGACTCATATTTTCAACCAATAGAACATTCTTGGCTAGAGAATCTTTGCTTCCGAGAGTGATGATACTTGATCCTATGACATTTGAAGATCCATCATTTCGAAAGGACATGGTTCCATCCTTCTTATCTTTTAGAGATACAAATTTATTTCTATCTCCATTCATATGCGTTGAGCAATCACTATCAACATACCACACATCTTTGTTGTATTGAGCCTTGAGAGTGAGAGCACAATTATAAGTCTTCGTATTCTTCCATGTTCGTTCGTTGTCTGGCTTTGAAGATTCTTCTTGAGGATTTTCAAGTCTGCAGTCTCTGGCTATGTGTCCAAAGTTCCGAAATTGCTAACATTTAATATTATTTCTTAAATGTTCAAATCTATTGATGTTTCGCTGAGCCCTGGGAGGTTCATATTTGATAGATCTCCTAGAATTGTATTGGTTCCTAGGGTATGTGTGACATTCTACATCTTTATGACCAAATTTTCCACATGAATAACAATAGCCATGAAAAATATGTTAGTACCTGGATGGAAATCTTCATCAAGGAATCTTCTTCCAAGGTTGTTGTTGCAAATCTTGTCCAATGAAGTATACATGCATGTCAGATCTCATAGCTTCATTTTATTTTTTTGTAGAAGGTCCTTCTTATTATTCTTCTTTGTAACCGAGGCTAGTTCTATCTTTGTAAGATCATTGATTGCTGATGAGTTCTTCCAATGCCCTTGAGTTGTTGGCATAGTTTTGGACAGTTTTTCCCTTCTTGACTTCCTTACGTAGCGAGACTACTTCGGCTTCTAATGCTTCCTTTTATTAGTTGTTTTCTTCCAAATTCTTTTTAAGTGACTCTTCAATACATTTGTGTTCCTCAACATCAATTTTGAGACCTTGAAATTGTTCTTGAAGAGTATTGGAATAGATCTTCTCAGCGTTCAGTTCTTTTATAAGCTTGACCTCCTCCTTAGAAAATTATTTTATGGTCAACCCTTCATCTTTGTTGTTTGATACCTCTTGTTTATTGTTCTTAGCCATAAACAATGCTCTCTGATTGGCTTGTTCTTTGGTGTCACTGTATTCATTGGATGATGAGAAATATTCTTTTTCTTCACACTTGCAGATGCAGGTCTTTGCCTTTGAAAGTTGTTTGTCATTATTAGTTTTCTTAGATGCAATGAACGTAGTTTCTAGATGTGAAGTACACTCTTCTACATCAATTCTAATTTCATATGCTATGAGAACTGCATGCAATTCCTCTTTGTTGAGTTTTTCCATATTTTCACTATATTCTAAGACCAATACCTTTGGGTTGAATCTTTGTGGTAACGTTCTAAGAATATTTTGTATAATAGTCTTCTTGTCAACAGGCTCTGCCAATCCTTCCAAAGTGTTGGTTATCTCATCAATGTGTTGGAAGTATGCAGCAATATTTCCATCTTCTTTCATTCTGAGTTGCTCAAATTTTGATCTGTATATTTTGTAATGTTCTTAATTAGCATGGAGCTAATTGGAATATTAATTTTTTCTCTTAACATTTAGTTAGGTGAATAAATGGGTGGGGAGACCCATAAAGCACTTTAGTAGGAATAAAATCCCTCTTAATGTGAAATGGGATCATCTACATAGCTAGATAAAGTACCCTCATGTGTGAACAGGGGCTAATGCACATGGACAAGGTCAAGTTTGACCAAATCAACAATGTTGGTATGGAGGGAGTGGATCATCAATCAGAGACAGCACAATGTGAAAGGGAGGAAGTATCCATGATAGTAGTGGATTTAATGAGTGGGACCCAAGGTGAGAAGGCTCACATTGCTTATAAGGGGGACAAGGTAGGGATATATGGCTATGTTATTGATTATTTATTTTGTGGTTTGTATGACTTATTGCACTCCGTATCTATTGAGCTGAGATTGTTGTGTTGTTTAGCACTGGGTATTTACGAGTGGGGATCCCACCTCTTCCCTTAAGATAGCCTCTAGGAAGAGTATTGTACTATCATTTCCACACTCTGGCACTTTTTCCAAGCTTCAGTCTTCAGCTACAACACAATGTTTGTTCATATTTGTGTGGTGTTGTAGGGTGTTGCAGTGGAGGGTTGAGAAACCCACTTTCTGAGCTAGTTTTTCAAGGGAGGAAGCATTCTTCTCATTCAGAGATTAATAAGGGGGGTTCTTGAGATTTATTTCACATATTGGCACTATGCCAACCTATTTATATCATCTATAGCGTAGATTCCCTCTTTTATTTTGTTATTATAGTGAGCATTTGCAGTGGAGGTTTCAGTGCTTGTTTTGGATGGTGAGATCTTCAGCGTTAGGATCAGCCTTTCACTTGGAGTCTTTGTTGCAGGAGTTATATTCATTTCCTTATCAGTTCATCCACCTCCTTCCTGTATTCAGTTTTGCAGTTTTTATTCAACCCTAGGGCTGCATTTTGACATTTTTTACTTCTTGGTATTTCCGAAAACCCTTCCTGGGTTGTCTTGGAATTGTGTTTGGGAGCCTAGATCTTCACTCCCAGCATTGTTTGATCTATATAACAACAGATTCATATTGTTATATATTTTTGTAGTAGTTTATTCCCTAAAAATACACTATCATGGCTAATGGCATTTGCATAACAATGTTTTTCTTATGTATTAACATATTTCTTAGAGGAGGTTTGTTTTGTATTGCTTGAGTGACTTGATCCTCAAGATATTGTGCCTATTTTTTTATGATATGTTTTGTAAGATGGTTGTACATGTGTCTCATATCACGGTGTATTGATTTATTCATTGTTATTTCCATTATTGTGTTAAAATATTGTTGCTTCCCCATTTGGGAATATTACAATGGTATCAAAGCATAATATTGATTTAGTCTATGGATTTCAACCATTATTCTATCAAGAAAATAAGAAGAAGGATAAATAGATCAAAATGAGGGAAAGCATGATTTTTATCTCATCTCTTTTCAGATCTAAGAGGGACCTCACCAAGGAGGTCAAGCAAAGAAAGGTGGAGAAAAACAATGAAACCGCATTAGGGTTTCAAGATGAGGAAGGTCTATGTACTTCCTATCAACAAAAATAAGAATTGTTATTGCATATATCTCCAAAGAAACATGTTATGCCCGTTCCTTTTGAAGGAAAAGACAAGAGACATGGAGATGGAGGGAACTTAGATCATCAAATTCTAAGTGAGTATCTTGCAGAATACAAATCTCAATCAAAGGCTTTCAAGGAGAATCTAACTCTCCCAGAGTTCATTCAGTTCAAAGAAGAAAGAATACCTTACAGCAATAGATTTATCTTATCTACATTTTATGGGTCATCCACATGCACAAAAATTGCTTGGGGAAAGAATTTGGATGCATTTTTCCTACTACATCCAGTAGTAGAAAGAGAATTTTTTGAGATTTTAGCGCTGCAGCTTGAGGGTGAAGCAAACAATTGGTGGTTCAACCATTTGAGTCATGCACAAGTGACTCCATATGCAGATATTACTCAAAGGTTGATCAAGAAGTTTGATAGAATAAAACCAGAGGAAAAGAAACTTCCACCAGCACTTGCTGCAGGAGAAGGAACACTTGCATCTTTGCAAAGTGGTCTTGATCTCTTAACATATAGAGTCCCATGCACTATTATGAAGATGCATGAGGAGGAGACTTATACCAACACAGATGCAGTCATAGAAGAACAACCATCATCATCAGTAGTTAGGGAAGCCATCACACCAGAGGAAGAAACCCTTGTAGCAGTACAAGATGTTCCTAAGATTTACCAAGGTATGCACATATTTCCATTTCCTATTATTTTAGCACATCATATGGAGGATTATGGAAACACACTATCAGGGAAAATGCATGACCTAGGGTAAAGCACATTGCTGATTTGGAGTAGTAGACTATCACTGCGATGAGGACCCTTGAATTGTTCAAGGAGGAGATATACAGTCATCCTGGTTATTCATTATTGGGCTGCACACAACTCTTGGGGTTGGAGTGTATATTTTTTGACAATAGGATGAGTATTGCCCTAAACAATGCAATGCAGAACTATGTGTTCAACATTGATCATGATCTTAAGGCAACAGATGCACTATCATGGATATCAATAGCGCTATCAATGAGAAATAGTGATGAGTTGGGGACCCAAACATTATTGGAGCATTTAAATGACCATTCTACATGTGTAGTAGGGGATAGTCAAATGGTTGATGAGAGACATCTTATCGTCCATTGTTATGATGGATATTTATTTATGAGCACTTCAGTGCTGAATGAGAATATTTTTCCTTCAGTGTATCTGGATCCTTATGGGAACAATTTGGTCATTGATCAGTGGTCTTCATTGGAGATCTCCAGGAGGCTGCACTTCAACAACCCTTGAAGTGTAGAGGCAATGAATTGGATTGGGAGAGTGGTAATCTCCATTGGATGGATAGATGTTTTAAGCATGATAGTAGACATTCAACATTGGTTGGATGAGTGACGTGGATAAGCAAGAGGTTGGAAACCCACTTGCATATCTATGACACAAGGCAGTAGGACACAAGGCTGCATTGGCTACTCTTGACAGAGTTAGGCCATAATGTAGCATATCTTATTCCAAAGGGTGTGATAATGGTTGGGACTTGTCATGGCACTTCCTTCATATGGTACCAAGGAGTTTGGGTGTATTGGGGTGATGTGATATCTTGCATGTCAACCATCGTGTTGTTGCTCCATGGTTTATATGTTGATGGTGTGGGGAGGCAACAAAAGTTGTTGTTTCTTTGGAAACTCTTGGGAGAGTATGGGCTGATTTTCTCCCATACTTTACATTTTGTTGTAGGAGTAGATGATGGAACTATCATGGTGCAAAGGGGCTACTCCTTAGCCTTGGAAGATCAAGAGGTACTTCCACTTTGGAAGGAATCTCCCATATATAGCAGCATTATGGTAGATGACTTTGACATTTGGCATGTCAAAGAATGGAGCCATGAGACAGCAAGAGCCTTATTACAAAGACCAACATCATTGTCACTTAGTAGCTTGGGTTTGTTGATGGAGTGTTTCTAGGATCACTTCACATATGATGCACTTGATGGAAAAGTAGAAGATGAGAGTAATGGAGTAGTCGATGGAGACATCTATTACCATGATATGATCTTTTTGACTTGGATCTCAAAGAATAAGAAGAATGCTTTGCATGCAGCACATCGTTCATTCCTTTTCATGGAGATACACCATTCCACTATGTAGGGAAAATTCATGGATTTTATTATCAACCTACTCTCATTACATGGTAAGAATTGTGTTTTTGCACTTATTGATTATCTAACACAGTATTTGCATTCTCTTACCATCTCTATACAGTGCATTGCTCCACAACAGGGCAAGCCTCTATTTGGGCTTGATGGTCATTTTGGGACAAACATCGGTGATGGGGATATCCATATCTTGAATGGCTTGGGGAAATATTTGTACTATTATTTGTATGCTCAGTTGATAAACAATGTCATTTACTATTTTCTAGTAGATGAGATGACATGCACAACTAGCAACTTGTTGGGAGACAACTTGCCATGTTATATTTTGAAACAACAGTTAGAAAAAATGCGTTGTGACCATTTGTAAAACTGTTGGTACCTTCCAACACTACATGAAACCTTCAGTATCTTTCTCATTTGGATTCCATATGGTGATGATTTCCTATTCATCATATATGGGGTGGTTTGGGCCAGCATGATTCATGACTCAAGAGAGAGGATATTTGAAGGTCAAGTTTCCTTATTGCCTCTTGAAGGCAACATTATTGCAGCTCAAAATTAGCAGCCAATCTACACTTATCATAAGTGGAGAGAGAGAGACATCATGGGATAGAAAATTTGGTCTATCAAGTTCAGCAATGCAACCCAACTACTTTGCAAGAGCCTAAGGTGGAGGAGTATTTCTCTGAGTTACCATTTTGGAGGGTGAATCATTTTGTATGGATGATAGCTTGGGGATGGAAGCTTCACATGGGAATAATGGTTCCCAATATATTTTATATTCCATGCCTCAAGAAGGCCTCTAGAAAACATATTGTTGTCTCCATGGGTATTCCACTTTTTCATGATAGATATTTGGGATTGTCACTGAAAGCTAACTTACATACTTGGGAGGAGAAACTTGGAGATTTATTGATGAGAAAACATCTTGTTCCTTGGAGGATCTTATCATATGAGGATGCTACAGGAGGAGGAGAAGAGGTTCTTCAGTTCTATCCATGCAGTTTCTTGAGGACAAGCAACATTTTGTACGGGAGGACTGTAATATTCCTAAATTAGAATGCAGCTAATTGGAATATTAATTTTTTCTCTTGTCATTTAGTTAGATGAACAAATGGGTAGGGAGACCCATAAATATCTTTAGTAGGAATAAAATACCTCTTAATTTCAAAATGGATCATATACATAGCTATATAAAGCACCCTCATGTGTGAACAAAGGCTAATGCATGTGGACAAGGTCAAGTTTGACCAAATCAACAACGCTGGTATGGAGGGAATGGATCATCAATGAGAGACAACGCAGTGTGAAAGGGAGGAATTCTCTATGATAGTAGTGGCTTTAATGAGTGGGACCCAAGGTGAGAAGGCTCACATTTTTTATAAGGGGGATAAGGCAGCCATAGATGGGTATGTTATTGATTATTGATTTTTTGGTCCGTATGACATCTTGCACTCTCTAGTTGTTTAGCTGAGATTGTTGTGTTGTTTAGCACTAGGTGTTCTCGAGCACGGATCCCACCTCTTCCCTTGAGGCATCCTCTAGGAATAGTATTGTACTATAATTTACACACTCCAGCATTCTGGCCAAGATTTATTCTTCAGCTACAGTGTAGTGTGTCTTCGGATTTGTTTTTTGTTGCAGGGTGTTGCAGTGGAGGGTTAAGAAACCCACTTTCTGAGCTATTTTTTTAGAGGAGGAAGAATTATTCTCGTTGGGAGATCAAAAAGGAAGTTTCATGAGATTTCTTTCACATCTTGGTACCAATCCAACCTATTTCCATCATCTACAATGCAGATTCCCTCTTTGACTACGTTATTTTAGTGAGCAGTTGCAGTGGAGGTTTCAGTGCTTGTTTTGGAGGGTGATATCTTTAGTGTTAGGCTCAGCCTTTCAATTGGAGGCTTTGTTGGAGGATTTACATTTATTTCCTTATCAGTTCATCCACCTCCTTCCAGTATTCAGTTTTGTAGTTGTTGTTCAGCCCTAGGGCTACATTCCGACATTTTATACTTTTTCGTATTTCCGAAAACCCTTCGTGGGTTGTCTTGGAATTATGTTTGGGAGCCTAGATATTAACTCCTAGCATTGTTTGAGAAATATAACATTATATCCATCTTTTTATATCTTGTTGTAGAATTTTATGCCCAAAAATTGCATTTTCATGGTTCATGGAATTTGTATAGCATGTTTTTCTCATGTATTGACATATTTCTTAGAGGAGGCTTGTTTTGTATTTCTTGAGTCACTTGATCCTCAGGATCTTGTTCCTATTATTTTTTGATATGTTTAATAAGATGGTTGTATGTTTGGCTCATATCATGTTGTATTGATTTATTCACTGCTATTTCCATTATTGTGTTCAAATATTGTTGCTTCCCCATTTGGGAATATTACAGATTTGAAGCTTTGCTTCTTTGACATTTGAGTCACCTGAATATATATTCTCAAGCTTGTCCAATACATTTTTGGTGGTTTTACAACCCAACAGCTTATGATAATCAAATTAAATAAGTCCACTGATAATAATATTCTTTTCTTTTGCATCATTTACCAAATTCTTCTTAACTTGTTCCCACGTGGTTGATGTAAATCCAATTTGAATGGTATCCCATACTTCGTAACCTTTCACCGTGAGATAGACCTCAATTATTCCTTTCTAGAGTGCATAATTATTTTCATTGAAAAAAGGTACACCATTCTTGGTATGCTGCATGAAATCCTTCCTGTTGTTAAACTGCTATTGAAGGAACCAAGCTTTGATACAAATTGTTGGAAATACTGAGAGGGGGGGTGAATCAATATTCCTTTCAATTAGTATTATTATTAATGTTTTAGAGAATTAGTTAATCTTTAATTATTATTAGTGTTTGTACAATGACAGCAGTAAAAAAAAGGAACACAAATGCATATAGTTTTTAAGGTGGAAACCCTCTCCAGTGAGAAAACCACCCTAATTATTTTCTAATAATTCTTTAATATTCAACTCCAACTAAAAATAAAGCTCCAACTTCCTATAATCTAGGAAAGCATTCTACTCGAGCTCCCACTAGATTGACACTCCAATGCCCGAGATTCTTCAATAGCCAACTGAACGGATGCCCCAACACCTAATGAACTACAACTCACCCTAGCACACCCTGCCACCCTAATTTTTTCAAAGTCTTGAACCCATTGATGACTTCATACACAAGCCTAGCACCACCCTACCATGCTATAGAAGAATAAAAGAAGAATGGACTCTCGTACCAGGGAAACTGATCCACTTTACAATGATATAGAATGATGTAGAAGAATAAGACACACTAGACCATAACCCCAACTATGACAACCACCTAATGATGATACTATACCTCTCGCCACTGCCTCTTCAACTCTTGGCAGATAGACACTTGTACAATTTTTACAATAATGCATTTACAATGAATTAGTACAATGAAACCTTTATAATAACTGTATGCATTTCTGCCCATTGGAAGACTTCATGTGGTGAGCTTCTTGCTGTTTTTCTGCACCTTGATTTCCACTCTTTTGATGCTACCCTCTATTGCACCATGCTTTTCTTTGCTGCCCTAGAAAGTCTAGTCATTTGTAGCCTTTGACAACACATGATCTAGCCTTTTTTTTCCTTCTAGGAGATTGATATTGAATCTAGTGTAACTATGTTATTTCATATCCCCAATATGTGATTTTCGGTCACGTATTAGTACTCTAAGTCTTCTTTCCAATGCCATATGCCTGACCCAATTTTGATTCTCCAAGAAAAATTTATGCCCAGTCTCTCACAATGACCTAATTATGGACTGGTTCACGAGAGAAAACTTGTACAGTGTGCCATGTGTCATTGTTTCTTCAATCGGGTCTAAAATTGATACACCACAAATTAAATTCCTTGCATTATCTACCATTTTTTACATAATTCAAATCTGATACTCAGGGAGAGAGTTACGACAATTTTCCCAAGGTTAGTTCTTTGAGATGAAGTTCAGGAGCCTGCAAAAACATTTCCTTCCATAGATCATATCTCCAAAAATATTTTGCACCTTGATCTGAAATTTTTACAGGAGCTTCCTCAGGATTTCGGCTTTGCATCATAAAAATTTCAGCTTTTGAACCTTCGTATAAAAGAATTTATATTGCAAATTCCATGATAACCTATTTCAGGTAGCGAAATCCTTGCATGAGGAGGATATGAGGATCACAAATTATATAAATTCTTAGGTTCAGATGGCCTTCAAAAAGTGAACATGGGAGGGATTTTAGGAGATTTAAAATTATTAATTATAGAATTTTCAATGACCCATGCCACAAACCCATGGGTTTTTAGCCCACTAACTAGGGTTACAAACTTCAAACATGAATATCTCTCAAACCGTGAAGAGTTATATGGCGTTCCATATATCAAAGGAAAAATCTCGACAAGTAGAAACCATAAAAAATATTCTTGACCCAGAATATAGTAATTTGGTAGGTTAAAATTCCCATGCAAGATCAAGGTAGCCCCTGCTGCTTCTTGGGTTGACATCAATGACAACCACTAATCAAAAATCTCCCCCTTTGGCATTGATGGCAACAAGAACCCCCCCTG
The DNA here is from genome assembly GCA_034641835.2 of Pinus albicaulis. Classification (NCBI taxonomy): domain Eukaryota; kingdom Viridiplantae; phylum Streptophyta; class Pinopsida; order Pinales; family Pinaceae; genus Pinus; species Pinus albicaulis. Next base: position 1,346,465,896 of record CM076584.1, on the reverse strand, counting down.
CAATCATGAAACCTTTTCCTACAACATTATCTCCCCCTTTGACATCAATGGAAAAGGGTAACTCCCCTTGACACAAAACCATCCTGCAAACCTATACACACTTCCACTCCCCCTTTATATTTTGAATAAGGAAAATATAATGAGAACTTGGGAGAATCCCAAGCTTCTAGTGAAGATATTTAAATGCTTCACAAGTACTCTTACGATCATCAATGCTGCCTACCCAATCTACATATGTAAAGGCTTGATTAATGATATTGTTACCCTTAGGATACAACAAGCCATATTCTATTGTTCCCTTCAGATATTAAAGAATTATTTTGACGACAACAATATGTGATTCTTTTGATGCTACTTGGAATCTTGCTACTTGTCCAACTTCTTGCACAATATCTGGCCAGGAAGCTTTTACATATAGAAGACTACCAATCATAGATATGTACAACCTCTGATGCACATCCTTATATGAGTCATCTATGCTCAATTTGTAACTTGTTACGATCGAAGGATGGGTTTGCAATATGCCATTTTGATTTTATTAAGCATTTCCTTGATGTACTTGGCTTATAAATATTCCTTTCTCTTGATGAGATATTTGAAGCCCTAAGAATTATTCCAACTCACCAAGTAAATACATCTCTAACTCTCTTTGCATCTTTGTAGAAAATTTCTTACTTAGTTGATCATCATTGCTACCAAATATTATACCATCCTCTTTAGCTAGTACACGTGATTTAGTCGCTTCATCTAGAACATATATGTCATTTGGAGCTCGACTTGTTGTAGCCACAATTTCACCATACCTACATCTCCTAATTTCACATTTTGTGAAGTTGAATACTATTCTGTCTCCTTGATCACACCTTTCTCCAACACTAAGAAGATTGCGATTCATATTTTCAACCAATAGGATATTCTTGGCTAGAGAATATTTTCTTCTGAGAGTGACGGTACCCGATCCTATAACATTTGAAGATCCATCATTTTCAAAGGACACGGTTCCATCCTTCTTCTCTTTTAGAGGTACACATTTATTTCTATCTCTAGTCATATGCGTTGAGAAACCGTTATCAACATACACATATTTTTTGTATTCGACCTTGAGAGCAAGAGCACAATTATCAACCTTCTACTTCTTCCATGTTTGTTTGTTCTCTAGCTTCGAAGATTCTTCTAGATGATTTTCAATTCTGCAGTCTCTATCTATGTGTCCAAAGTTTCGACATTTGTAACATTCAACATTATTTCTTAAATGTTCAAATCTATTGATGTTTCCTTGACCCTAGAGAGGTTCTATTTGACAGATCTCCTGGAATTGTATTTTTTCCTAGGGTAAGTGTGACATTTTACATCTTTATGAAAAAAATTTCCACATGCATAAAAATAGCCATGAAAAATGTTTTGGTACCTGGATGGAAATCTTCGTCAAAGAATTGTCTTCCAAGGCTATTCTTTTGAATATTTTCCAATGAAGTCTACATGCATGTCAGATCTCATAGGTTCATTGTATTTTTTTGTAGAAGGTCCTGCTTATTCTTCTTCTTTGTAACTGAGGCCAGTTCTATTGTTGTAAGATCATTCATTGGTTATGAGTTCTTCCAATGCCATTGAGTTGTTGGCATAGTTTTGGACAGTTTTTCTCTTCTTCACTTCCTTATGCAGCGAGACTACTTTAGCTTATACTGGTTCCCTTTCTTGGTTTCTTTCTTCCAACTTATTTTTAAGTGACTCTTCAATACATTTGTGTTATTCAACTTCAATTTTGAGACCTTGAACTTGTTTTCCAAGAGTATTGGAACATATCTTCTCAACCTTGAGTTCTTATATAAGCTTGATTGCCTCCTTAGAAAATTATTATATGGTCAACCCTTCATATTCATTGTTTCATACCTCTTGTTTATTATGCTTAGCCATAAATAATACTCTCTCATTGGCTTCTTCTTCATTGACATTGTATTCATCGGATAATGAGGTATCTTCTTTTTCTTCACATTTGCAGGTGTAGGTCCTTGCCTTTGAAGCTTTTTTGTCCTTATTGGTTTTCATAGATGCAATGAATGCAATTTCTAGATGTGAAGTACCATTTTCTGCATAAATTCTCATTTCATATGCTATGAGAACTCCATGTAATTCCACTTTTCTCAGTTTTTCCAGATTTTCACTATATTCTAAGACCGATACCTTTGGGTTGAATCCTCCTGGTAACATTCTAAGAATATTTTGTATAATATTCTTCTCATCAATAGGCTCTCCCAATCCTTCTAGAGTGTTAGTTATTTCATCAACGTGTTTGAAGTATGCAACAATATTTCCATCTTCTTTCATTTTGAGTTGCTAAAATTTTCCTCTATAGATTTGACGTTTTGCTTCTTTGACATTTGAGTCTCATGCATATATATTCTCAAGCTTTTCCCATACATTTTTGGCAGTTTTAGAACCCAAAAATTTATGATAAGTAGATTCAATATGTCCATGGATAATAATATTATTTCCTTTTGCATCATTTACCAAATTCTTCTTACCTTGTTCATACGCGGTTGATGTAAATCCAATTTGAACAGTGTCCCATACTTTGTAACCTTGCGCCATGAGATAGACCTCCATTGTTCCTTTCCAATGTGCATAATTGTTTTCATTGAGAAAAGGTACACCATCCTTGGTATGCTCCATGACCACCTTCCTGTTGTTAAACTGCTATTGAAAGGAACCAAGCTCTCATACCAATTGTTTAAAATACTAAGAGAGGGGGTGAATCAATATTCCTTTCATTTAGTATTATTATTAATCTTTCATAGAATTAGTTAATATTTAATTATTATCAGTTTTTTGTACAATGATAGAAATAAACAAAAGGAGCAAAAGTGCACACAGTTTTTAAGGTGGAAACCCTCTCCGGGAAAAATACCACCTGAATACTTTTCTAATAATTCTTTAATAATGAACTCCAATTGAAAATAAAGCACCAAATTCCTAGAATCTAGAAAAGCATTCTTCTCCATCTCCCACTGGATGGACGGTCCAATTCCCGAGATCCTTCAATAGTCAACTAAATGGATGCCGCAACACCCAGTGAGCTATAACTCACCCTAGCACCACCCTGCCACACTAAATTTTTCACAGGTTGAACTTGTTGGTGACCTAATACACCAGCCTAGCACCACCCTACCACCGTATAGAAGAATAAAAGAAGAATGGACTCTCATACCAGGGAAAATGGTCCACTTTACAATGATATAGAATGATGTAGAAGAATAAGACACACTAGACCATAACCCCAACTATGAAACAACCACCTACTGAGGATCCTAGACCTCCTGAGACTGCCTCTTCATCTCTTGGCAGATAGACACTTATAAAATTTTTACAATGATGCATTTACAATGACTTGGTACAATGATACATTTAGAATGACTATATGCAGTGCTACCCACTTGAAGAATTCATGTGGTGAACTTCTTGTTGTTGTTCTACACCTTGATTGTTGTTATTATCATGCTACCCTTTGTTGCATCTTTCTTTGCTTTGCTGCCTTATAAATTCTAGTCATTTGCAACCCTTGACAACACATGATCTAGCTTCTTCTTTCCTTCTATGAGCTCGATATTTAATCTTGTGTATCTAGGTTATTTCAGATCCCCAATATGTAATTTTCACTCATGTGGTAGTCCTCTGAGTCTTCTTTCCAATGCCATAGGTCTGACCAAATTTGGATTTTTCAAGACAAAGCTATGCCCAATCTCTCAAAATGACCTAATTATGGAATTTTTCACCAAAGCGAACTTGCACGGAGTGCCATGTGTCATTTTTTCTTCATTCAGATCTATCATTGATACAACATAAACTAAATTACGTGAATTATGCACCACTTTCTACAAAATTCCAATCCGATACTCAGAGAGAGAGTTATGACTATTCCGTTGATCAATGGTTGTCATTAATGTCAACCCAAGTAGCACCAGGGGCTACCCCAATATTGCATGGGAATTTTTACCTACCAAATTAATACATTCTGGGTCAAGAATTATTTTGATGGTTTATACTTGTTGATATGTTTCCGTTGATATATGGGACGCCACGTAATTCTTCACGGTTTGAGATATATTCATGTTTGAAGTTTGTACCCCCAGTTAGTGGGCTAAAACCCCATGGGGTTGTGGCAAGGGTCATTGAAAAGTCATAATTAAAATTTTTTAAGCTCCTAAAATCCCTCCCATGTTCACTTGTTGAATCCCCTTTCAACCTAAGCATTTATAAATTGTGATTCTCATATCCTCATGTAAGGGATTTCGCCATCTGAAATAGGTCATCGTGGAATTTTCGCTCTAAATTTTTTTCTACAAAGTTTCAGAAACTGAAATTTTTATGAGGCAAAGCTAAAGTCCTGAGGAAGCTCTTGGAACAATTTCAGATCAAGGTGCACAATATTGTGAGAGATATGATCTGTGGAAGTCAGTGTGTTCGCAGGCTCCTAAAATTCATCTCAAAGAAGTGACCTTGGGAATATCATCATAACTCTCTCTCTGAGTATCAGATTGGAATTTTGTAAAAATTGGAAGATAGTGCATGGACTGTAGTTTTCGCTCTATCAATTTTAGATCCGAATTAAGAAAAAGTGACATGTGGCACACCGTACAAGTTCGCTCTACTAAAACAATCCATAATTAGGGCATTGTTAAATATTGTTCATAACTCTCTATTGAAGAATCCAAATTGGGTCAGACCCATGGCATTGGAAATAAGACTCAAAGGACTACTATAAGACAAAAAATCACATATTGAAGATCTGAAATAACAGAGATAAACCAGATTCAATATCAAGCTCCTAGAAGGCAAGAAAATTCTAGATCATGTGTTGTCAAGGGCTGCAAAGGACCAGAATTTCTAGGGCATCAAAGCAAAGCAAGGTGCAAAAAAGGAAGCATGAAAAGAGTAGCAACCAAGGTGTAGAATAACACCAATAAGTTCATGGCATGAATTCCTCATGTGGGCATCACTGCATACAGTCACTGTAAAGGTATCATTTTACTAAGTCACTGTAAATAAATTATTGTAAAAATTGTACTAGTGTCTATCTGCCAAGAGTTGAAGAGGCAGTGTCGGGAGGTCTAGGATCATCATTAGGTGGTTGTTTCATAGTTGGGTTTATGTTATAGTGTGTCTTCTTCTTCTACATTGTTATATATCATTGTAAAGTGGACCATTTTCCCTGCTACGAGAGTCCATTCTTCTTTTATCCTTCTACAGGGTGGTAGGGTGGTGCTAAGGTGAGTTGTATCTCATTCGGTGTTGGGGCATCCGTTAAATTAACTACTAAAGAATCTCAGGAATTGGAGCATCCATCCAGTGGGAGCTGGAGAAGAATTATTTTCTAGATTCTAGGAATTTGGAGATTTATTTTCAATTGGAGTTGAATATTAAAGAATTATTAGAAAAGCATTAGGTGGTTTTTTTCCTGGAATGGGTTTCCACCTTAAAAACTGTGTGCATTTGTGTGCCTTTTGTTTACTGCTATGATTGTACAAACACTGATAATAATTAAAGATTAAATAATGCTCTAATTGAAAGGAATATTGTTTCATCCCCCCTCTCAGTATTTCCAACAATTGGTATTAGAGCTTGGTTCCTTCAATAGCAGTTTAACAACTAGAAGGAGGTCATGGAGCATACCAACAATGGTGTACCTCTGTTCAATGAAAATAATTTTGCACTATGGAATGGAATAATTGAGGTATATCTCTTGGCGCAAGGTTATGAAGTATGGACCACTGTTCAAAATGGATTTACATAAACAACGGATGAACAAGGTAAGAATAATTTGGTAAATGATGCAAAAGCCAAGAATACTATTATCATTGGACTTATTGAATCTACTTATCATAAGGCATTGGGCTGTAAAACTGCCAAAAATGTATGGGAAAATCTTGAGAATATATATGCAAGTGATTCAAATATAAAAGAAGTAAAGCTTCAAATCTATAGAGAAAAATTTGAGCAACTCAGAATGAAAGAATATTGCAACATTCTTAGATACTTCCAATACGTTGATGAAATAACCAATACTCTGGAAGGATTGGGAGAGCTAGTTGAAAAGAAGACTATTATACAAAATATTCTTGGAACTTTACTAGGGAGATTCAACCCAAAGGTATTAGTCTTAGAATATAGTGAAAATCTAGACAAACTCAGCAAATAAGAATTACATGGAGTTCTCATAGCATAGGAAATGAGACTTGATGAAGAAGAGGGTACTTCTCATCTAGAAACTGTGTTCGTTGCATCAAAGAAAACCAATAAAGACAAACAACCTTCAATTAAAAAACATGCACTTACAAGAGTGAAGAAAAGGGAGATGATGGAGAAGGTCTTTCCGATCAAAAATATGCTTACATTATGAGAAAACTAAAAATTGGTAAGGGAAAATTCAAAGGTAAACTTCCATTGATATGTTTCGGCTGTGGTGAGGTTGGGAATTTCACAGAAAAATGTCCGAACAGAAGTGATGGAAACTCAAAAGGAAAGAAATACTTTAAGAAATTCAACAAGCAAGAAAAAAGGAAAGGATCCAAAAGGAACTTTCTCTCTAAAGAAGATAGCTCATTATCCGATTAAGACAATAATAGCGAGGAAGAATCAAATGAGAGAGTATTTTTTATGGCCAAGCACAATAAACAAGAGGTATCAAACAATGAAGAAGAAGGATTGACCATAGAAGAATTTTCTAAGGAGGAAATCATGCTTATAAAAGAGCTCAAGGCTGAGAAAATCAGTTCCAATACTCTTGAAGAACAAGTTCAAGGTCTCAAAATTGAAGTTGAAGAACACAAATGTATTGAAGAGTCACTTCAAAAGAAGTTGGAAGAAAGAAACCAAGAAAGGGAAGCATTAGAAGCCGAAGTAGTCTCATTGCGTAAGGAAGTGAAGAAGGGAAACAATGTCCAAAACTATGCCAACAGCTTAAGGGAATTGGAATAAATCATCAACAATCAATGATATTAAAATGACGGAACTAGCCTCGGTTACAAAGAAGAAGAAGAAGGACCTTCTACAACAAAATACAATGAACCTATGAGATCGAACATGTATGATTTGGTCATAAAGTTGTATAATGTCGCACGTACCTTAGGAAGCAATACAATTCTAGGAGATCCTTCAAATATTAACCTCCCACGGCTCAATGAAACATCAATAGATTTGAACATTTAAGAAATAATATGGAATGTTACAAATTTCAGAACTTTGGACACATAGCTAGAGACTGCAGACTTGAAAATCCTCCGGAAGAATCTTCGAAGCCACGGAATGAACAAAAATGGAAGGAGAAGAAGAATAATAATTGTGCTCTCGCTCTCAAGGCTTAAAACAACAAAGATGTGTGGTATGTTGACAGTGGTTGCTCAACGCATAGGACTCGATATAAAAGGAAATTTTTATGTCTGAAAGAGAAGAATGATGGAATCATAACCTTTGGAAATGATGGATCTTCAAATTTTATAGGATCAGGTACCGTCACTCTCGGAAGAAAATATGTTATAGCCAAGAATGTTATATTTGTTGAAAACATGAATCAAAATCTACTCAGTGTTGGACAAATGTTTGATCAGGGACACACAATGCTATTCAACTCCACAAAATGTGAAATCAGGAAAGGCAGGTATGGTAAAATTGTGCCTATAGTAAGTTGAGCTCCAAACGAAATATATGTTCTAGATGAAGTAACTAAAGAATGTCCACTAGCTAAAGAAAATGAAAGTTGGTTACGAAACAAACGAATGGGTCACATAAACTTTGACAATCTTGTCAGGATAAGAAAAAAGGAAGCAGTATGAGAAATGCCGAAAATATCAAAACCTTCCAACAAACTATGTGAGGCTTGTTGGCACGACAAGTAGACAAAATTCCAATTTAAAACAAAAGAACAATTTGCATCACATCCATTGGAAATGATACATATTGATCTATGTGGTCCTATGAGAACAAAAGGCTTAGATGGAGAATCATATTTCATGTTAATGATAAATGACTATACTAGGATGACAATCATCAATTTCCTAAAGAAAAAATATGAAGCATTTGAGTGGTTTAAGATTTAAAAGAATTGGTCGAAAATGACACTGATTTTAAAATAAAGTGTGGAAGATCAGATAATGGCAAAGAATTCACTTAGAAATTATTTCAGCAATACAGTGATGAAAATTGAATAAAAATAAAATTTTCAAGAGCAGGAACACCTCAAAAAAATGGAGTTTCTGATAGAAAGAACAAAACCGTACAGGAAATGGGTAGAACAATGTTGAAGGACTCAAAATTGGATGAAAATTTATGGGTTCAAGAAATTGATATGAAAGTCTTCATTATAAACCGAAGTCTTCTTAGAAATAATTGCAACAAGACCCCATATGAATTATGGAAAGGAAAACCAGCTAATGTAAAATATTTCAGAATCTTCAAAAGCAAATGTTATATCAAAAGATAAGATCAAAATTCGGGTAAGTTTGAATCACGTGTTGATGAAGGTATATTTGTTGGTTACTCATGCAAAATAAATGCCTATAATGTTATAATCTAAGACTAAAATATATAGTGGAGAGAATAAATGTTACATTTGACGAAGATGGTGTTCTAACGAATAATGATGAGGATCTAGAATCTTTGAAACTTGAGACAGAGACTGAAAAAGACACAGATAAAATTATAGAACAAGAAACAACTATCGACCAGGAAGAAGTAAATAATGATCATTAAGATATACCAGAAAAACAACAAGAAGCTCCTCCAAAGAGAACAAAATAATGGATTCAAAAGAACCATCCGTCAAATTAAATCATTGGTGACATAAATGAAGGTAGACATCTTCGTTCGTGACAACAAGCTCACATTGCTTTTATAGCATCCTTTGAGCCTAGTATTTTTGAGGAATCCAGCTAGAATGAACATTGCATAGCAGCTATGAATGAATAATTGGATCAAATCGAGAAGAATAATACATGGGAATCAGTTCCAAAACCAAAAGATAAAAATTTCATTGGGACTAAATGGGTGTTTAGGAACAAATTGAATGAAGAAGGATAGGTTACCAAAAACAAGGCAAGATTGGTTTGTAGAGGCTATGCACAAGTGGAAGGAATTGGTTTCGATGAAACATTTTCACCAGTTTCTAGAATGGAAGCCATTCGAATATATCTCGCCTATGCATGTTCAAGAAAAATCAAAGTCCACGAAATGGATGTTAAGTCAGCATTTATGAATGGAGAATTAAAAGAAGAAGTCTACTATTGAGCCCTGAAATTATCTTCTATTTTGTCAAACTTCACTTAATTTCATCATTCCTTTATCATTTCATAAACCTAAAACTAAATGAGAATAACTAATATTACTTAAAGGTTGCATAAAATGATTAACTTATTGTACTTTTGTGATTTTTGTTGTCTTCATGATTTTTGAATAGTTTAGCTACAAAATGTAGTCATTTTGTAGCCAGTCAAGTGTTCCGTAGAAGTTTTGGTGTTTAAATATGTTACAGGTGTCATCTGGAGAAAAGGCACACATAGGTGGATTCAAAATCTTTCCTACATCATTTTTTCCCTTCCACAAGGATTGAATCGATAGCTAGAGGTGCCTAAGCACATGGTCAAAGAAAAATTCAAGGAAGTTGTCTTCTACAGGAATCAAGACTCTTGATTTTCTTTACAACAAATCATGAGTCCCAAAAGAGTCCTAATTTGATTTTAAATTCAAACCTACACCTGTACTATTTTGGTTCAATGTTAGTTGTGAATTTACATATAAATTAAGTTCTGTAATACCGAGAGGAACAAGTTGATACTTATTTTATCATTACGGTGATACTCTGTTTTCAAGACTTGTGATTAATAAAAATGAGTTTTTACCTTGATTTTGTTCTGAATACAACGTTGAGTAGTTAAAATATTAATGCCAAATTGATAACAGAGGGCCCCTGCTATTCAAGGAGGTTTTACATGTTTTCTAGATAAGTCATTTTCAATTTTGTTTTGTCATATTTCCTTACTTAGACTACTTTCTGAAATCATAGTTTTTAGCATTATGTTTTATGTCATTGGCTTAGATAAAAGATCCTCATGATATTGCAGTTAGTCTCTTTCTCAAGCTCTTCCAATATATCTCTATTAAATGAATGGGATTCAATTGTGATATTTTGAGCTATTAGCATTTCATTTTATGACATTTAGTTAAAAGAAAGATCCCCATTATACTACAGTTAGTCTCTTTCCAAATCTTTTACAATAAACCTTTAATCCACGAATGAGACTGAGTTGTAATTGAGTTATTGACTATTTTGCTTCATAAAAAGATCCTTATCACATTATGATTAATCTCTTCCAAAAAACCTCTAACTCATGAATGAGATTTAGTTGTAATGTTATAAGTTGTTTCAACATTTAATAGGAGATCCTTACTACATTATATAAATCTATTTCTCAAGTTCTTCCAATAAACCTCTATCATATGAATGAGATTTCACTGAAATGTTCTAAGTTACTGTTTGTTTCAGCAGTTCCTTTTATGTTTTTAGGAGATCCTCATTGCATTAGAATTAATATTTTTCATAAGCTCTTCCAAAAAATCTCTAATTAAATGAATCAGATTAAGTTTTAGTGTTTTGAGTTACTTTTCGTTTCACGAATGTTCATTTATAAGATGTAATATCAATGGATTAGGACTCTCTGTTTTCATCATTTTCTAATTAGGAATAGAACTTTCAAATAAACTCTTTTTTTATTCATTTATTAAGATTTCCTTTTCTCCCTTTTGACATAGATTCAACTTCATCTTAGCATAGAGTAGCATACTAATAATCAAACATAAAAACCCCAAAAAATCAATAAAGCACTGAAAACAACGAAGTAAGAAAAAGGATACTTAGGCACATATAGTGCATTACCCTTCATCATTTTACTAGCCCCGGTCGATAATTTATGCTATCAATTTAGGACACTAAATTGACTAAACATTTTGGCGTCGTTGCCGGGGAAGTGTAACTAGGTAGCCTTATTTCCTATTTCCCAAAAAAAATGATATGCGTGGAGAAAGATATTCTAGGGGTAGATTTATAAGAGGAAGAAGCTTAATTCCCACAACTCCACTCACTCCACCAAGACCAAGAAGTAGCACACCTCCAACTCAAACCCACATTCCATACTATACTAGTCACAGGCTTCCAGAAGTCTCAAGATCAGATATCCCATCAGGAAGATCTCCCACTTCATCCACTGAAGAAATTCGAGAGGAAGAAAATCCAAGGACTCCTACAGAAGGGATAACCTTTTTCACTTCTAGAGGAGAATATATTCCATCAAAAGAATTACAAATCCATAGTGAAGAGGAAGAAGAGGATTGTTTCTTCAATATACCCTTGATAGAAGAACCAACAGAACAATTAAATCTTCCAACTGAACCCTATATCAGTTTAGAAGAATCTATCATGGCAGAAGAAGGGGAGGGAGAAGTCTTTAATTGAGAACATACACTATTTGGAGGAGGTAGAGGTACAGGAGGAGATAGAGGAAGAGGTAAAGGTACAGAAGAAAGTAGAGGAAGAGGAAATGCAGAAGGAGGAAGAGGTAGAAGGGAAACTGGACGTCCTTTTGGATTCCCTATAATAGATGAAGAGACTAATATAACTATGAAAAATATCTCACCCTCTGTTCTTCCAAAATTTCATGGACTAAAAAGTGAAGATCCTGAGACCTTCTTATTTGAATTTGAAGTTCTATGTAGAACCTATGATTACCTACAAGATGCTCAGAAACTTAAACTATTCCATTAAATATTGAAAGGAGCAACATTAAAATGGTTTATGAGTTTAATCGGTAGGTCTATTAGGACATGGGATGAAATGAGAAAAGAATTTCTAGACAGATATTTGGATTAGTATATACCATTCAACCATAAGGAGGAAGTGTTCAAGATGATGCAAAAAGAGGATGAAAATCTAGAATATTTGTTAGAAAGTTTTAACCATAACATAAAGAGGGAAAAAATGGAAAACTTAGACCAAGATACTTTGAAATCTCTTTTGTTGAATACAATTAGGGATGAATGGATAGATATGCTTAATATTATGGGGAAAGGAGACATATCTCAACTTTCATTACCTGATATAGCAGAACTATGTCTTAAAATTTCAAGAGGAAAATATAAGGTTCTAAAAGGACCAAGAGACCTTACTCTTGCAAGGGCAAGAAAATCTGCAGCTGGAACAGTAAGTAGGGCAGAAATAGGGAATATTATTGATGAATTCAAAAATGAAATTCTAGGGAGTATTAGTGAGAAAATAGACACCCTTAAGTTACAAAACAAGAAAAAAGCCGAAACTGATGCCTTAGAAATATTTTGTCCCAAATGTAGGAAGAATCATGCATTAAGAGAGTGTCCTTTGGATGCAAAAGTAATAGAGACTTGTGCAATTTATTCAGAAAAACATGAGACCAAGAATTTTCCCTCAAACCCTCGCCTTAAAGCTGTCTTTCAAGAAGAAAAATCCACAAATTCCACAGAATCTCTTAATTTGTCTCTAGAAGACCTTGGCAGGGACCTCAAACACAAGGGTTTAGTAATCAAGTGTATAATCAACCCCCAACTAATTGGAACTCTTGGAAGCAACCTTGGACTCAAGGAGCACAAAATCCTTATGGAAGGTTCTCCCAGTATTATCAATATCCACCATCTTATCCATCATATCCATCACATCCAAACTTTCCTCCTCAACAAAATCCTTAGAAGAGTCCACAACATCAAAATCAAAATCGAAATCAAAATCCACCACTTCCATTACCATTTCCTCAAAAATAAAATCAGTTACCTACCCAGCCAATAGAAAACCCCAATAATAACAACCCTCAGAATACATATATGATAGAAGGTCAACAATTTCCAACCTATTTGATTACTCCCTTAGACCTTAATGATGTTCAACTTAGGTCTAGAAGAATACTTGAAAGAAAGAAACCTTATATAGTTATTCAAGAAAAAAACAATTCTGAGGAATATTCTCTACAAGAAAATAATTTTTTTGAAGAAAACACATCTCTTCAAGACCAAAACATTAGAAAATAAAAACATAAAGAACCAATAATTTCAACTCCTATGTTAGAACAGCCATCAACATCTACTACTAGACCACCTTTTCCTGAGAGATTACAAATTTATAGAGGTGTAGAGAAAAAAATTATGATGCCTAACTATGATTTCCTAGATGAGTTAAGAAATGTTTGTATTAAGATTCCATTATTACAGGCCATCAAGGAATCCCAATTCTAGCAAAGACAATAAGAGAGTTGAGTATGAAAAAACCAGGAAAAAGAACAAAAGAGATAAAGAAAATACAACTAGTAGGAAAAATAGCAGACATAATGATGGAAAATATTGTGATTCCAAAATATCTACATCCCGGAAATCCAGTTGTTAAGATACGTATCAATGGAATTGAAATTCCAAACACACTTTTTGATCTAGGAACAACAATCAATATCATGAGTAGGCAAATCATGGAAAAACGAAAACTTCCTAATCATCTTTTTACACCCACACTACTACAATTATAAGATAGAACTTTAATCAAACCAGATGGGGTATTAGAATACATTCTAGTGTCCTTAGATTCTTGGGAGTATCCTGTGGATTTCATGATCCTAACTCCTAAAAATGATCTAGGAGGACATCCTATTATATTAGGAAGACCTTGGTTAGCTACAGTTGATGCTTTCATTAGTTGTATATCTGGTGATATGTACATCTCTGATGGAAGTTCAACCAAGAAATTCATCTTGTATCCTCCAAAAAGAACAATCACAGAATTAGATGATACTCAATGGATTGATGATTAATAAGATATACAACCTCTCTTCACTATTTCAGAAATTAGTGAAGATAGTCAAATTCTGAATGCCTTAGAAAATCATGAATCTTCTTCAGAATACAAACATGAAAAATTCCAGGAAAAATCCAGCATTGATTTTTTGTCATCAAGACAAATGTCTCTTTGCTCCATGCAAGAATTTGGTATCTCTACAATTGAGATATTTCCAGGAAAAACCTTAAACATAAACAAAAACCTAGAAAAATTTCAACATGAAAATCTAGTCAAAATATTACAGAGACATTCTTCTGCATATGCATGGGAGAACACTGACATGAAAGGGAGCAACCCTAAGACTTGCACTCATTATATCTATATAGAGGAAAATTTTAAACCAATCAGACAACCTCAAAGAATGATGAATCCAAACCTTAGGGAGATTGTTAAAGAAGAGTTGCAGAAATTGTTCAATGTCAACTTTATTTATCCCATTTCAGATAGTCAATGGGTTTATCATTTAGTGATTGTACCCAAGAAAAATGGTAAATGGAGGTTATGCATTGAATACTGAGAATTAAACAAAGCTACTCTTAAAGATCATTTTCCTTTACCCTTCATAGATCAGGTGTTAGATACATTAGCAGGAAAAAAGTACTTTTCATTTTTTGATGGTTTCAGTGGTTACAATCAAATTCAAGTTGCACTTGAGGATCAATATAAAACCACATTTACCTATCCTTGGTGTACCTATGCCTACTGAGTATTACCTTTTGGATTGTGCAATGCACATGGAACATTTCAAAGGGTAGTATTGGGAATATTTTCAGATCTAATACATGACTGTGTAGAAGTATACATGGATGAATTCACAGTCTATGGAAACACATTTGAAGAAGCCTTAGCAAACATGGAAAAATTTCTAAAAAGATGTAAAGAAGAAAACCTTTCATTAAGTCGTGAAAAATGTTTCATGATGTTCACTGAAGGGATTGTCTTAGGACATCATATTTCAGGAGATGGGATTAGAGTTGATGAGTCAAAAGTTGAAGTCATCTCTAGATTATTAGTTCCAAGTTGCCAGAAAGATGTTAGCATTTTTCTAGGATTTACAGGATATTACAGAAGATTTATAGAAAACTTCACCAAGATATCATCTCCACTTTTTAAACTACTCTTCCAGGACTGTGAATTCAATTGGAATCCTGGCTGCCAGTTAGCATTTGAAACCCTAAAAACAAAAATGTCTGAAGCACCTATTTTAAGGGGACCTAACTAGAAATTACCTTTTCACATCTCGACAGATGCCTGAGATACAGCTTTAGGAGCTGTGCTAGGACAAAAAGACCTGATTCCTTATGCCATCTACTATACAAATTTAAATTATAATGTAACTGAAAAAGAGTTCGTAGCTATTGTTCATGCCATAAATAAATTCAGACACTATATAACAGGCTATGAAACCTTTGTCCACACATATCACTCTGCAATTAGGTAGTTAATGAACAGATCTATTACTAATGGAAGAGTCACAAGATGGTTATTGCTTTTACAAGAATTTAACATCACCATTCTAGATAGGCCTGGAAAACAAAATAAAGTGGCTGATTTCCTATCTAGACTCCTAAAAATTAAAGACAATACTCCAGTTCAAGATAAATTCCCTGATGACTATCTCTTTGCAATTACTACTCAAACTCCCTGGTTTGCTGATATTGCCAATTATTTAGTTTCGGGTAAATTTCCTTCAATTATGAATGCAAGAGACAAAAGAAAAATTATTTATGATAGTGAAAAATATTCATGGATTGCTAATGAGTTATACAAAACAAGTCTAGACTTTATTATCAGAATATGTGTTCGAGAAGATGAGATTCCTGATATTCTCATTGCATGTCATGATGAACCTTGTGGTGGACACTTTTCTGATAAAAGGACAACCTATAAGATCCTTCACCAAGGATATTATTGGCCATCCCTCTTCAAAGATGCTAAAGAGTATGTCAAAAGGTATGAGAGTTGCAAAAGGGTAGGGAAACCTTCCCCTTCAGGTGAAATGCCATTGCAACCTAGGGTACATATTGAACCTTTTGAGAAATGGGATTTGGATTTTGTAAGACCTATTAGTCCTCCATCAAAGAAAAAGAAATATATATTAGTTTTCACTGATTATGTTACCAAATGGGTAGAGGCCAAGCCATTACTTTCTGCTACTGAAGCATCTGTAGTTAATTTTCTTTTTGAGGATATTTTTACTCATTTTGGTGTCCCAAGAGAAATTTTTACAGATCAAGGAGCTCAATTCACATAAAAAATGGTGGAACAAATGGTAGAGAAGTACAAATTCAGACACAAGAAATCCACTCCCTACCATCCACAAGAAAATGGCCAAGTAGAATCTACCAATAAGGTGATTGAATGGATCCTGACAAAGACTATTCATTTACAAGGAAGAGGTTGGGTAGAAAGGCTTCATGAATCCTTATGGGCCTACAGAACTACATGGAGAAACACAATAGGACACACCCCTTATGAACTTGTTTATGAAAAACAAGTCCTGTTTCCCATAGAGTTTCAGATCCAAACTTTCAAACTGGAAATCCAGCTAGCACTTGATTTGACAGAAGCACAAAAGCATAGACTAGAGAAGATTAATGAATTGGATGAGATCAGACTAAATGCAGTCCATAGAACAAGCATGGTCCAATAGCAAGGGACTAGATGGCATGACAAGTATATCAAAGAAAAGAAATTTAAAGAAGGTGAATGGACACTCTTGTTTAATTCAAAATTCAAGGATTTTCAAGGTAAATTTCAAACTCATTGGCTTGGGCCATATGATATTGTGAAAATATTTGAAAATGGAGCAATAAAGATTAGGACAATAGATGAAGGAAAGGTAGCATTTCCTGTAAATGGACACAGACGGAAATTGTATCATAAGCCACTTTCAAGAGAATAATTTGTCAAGAAATTTGAAGATAACATGGATAAGAAGTTAGTGAAGAAGAACTCTTCTTCTTCACTAACTTAGTTGTATTTTTCTTCAATAATTCAAAAAAATATAATAATAATAATAATAATATATATATATATATATATATAAAATAAAAAAAGATAATAAAAAAAGTATAAATGTGAAAACCAATCATTGATTGGTATGTTTATATAGAAAGTTTAAGGTGAAAATCAGAATTCTTCTGACACTTTATACTTTCAAATTGTTATTGTTCTGCAACTAAATATCATAAAATCACAAATTGCAGACTCATTTTCACTCCATACTTCATTTCATTCATATTTCGTTCCATTTAACACTCATGATTCATTCATATTCCATTCCATATTCATAATCCATCTCATTCCATTCCATAGTCATGATTCATTCCATTCCATATCCATATTTTATAATTTTTAATAGGCACATTCTACAGCTGCCTGTTCTATAGCCAATCTTGTTCTGCAGCCAATTTGACCCTGCAAGCCTACTTCAATACACAAAGGATGACAGTCAAAGAATATTATGGAGCTTAGAGGATTAACATTTTACAAAATTAAGGACAAATACAACAAGCAGCAAAATCAAAAGGAATGAGGTAAACTATGTGAAATTATTTTGATAACAAAAAATGAAACATATAGTATAGTTAAATCATATGTTTCCTAAATTTAATCTATCATTCGAATTGATCTTTTCCTATCATATTAAAAAAAGAAACTTCAACCATATCCCTTACCATCCGCTCCATAATGGTTCCTCACTAATTGAATAAACGGTCAAAAACTTAGATGTGGTCTATTAGGTCACGTCCTTAGATCCTATCATTTATTGATGATTTTTGAAAATCATTATAAAATCTCTTCACGGTATTTCATTTCATAGCAAACTCTTAACCCGATCATTTTCATCATTCACCATTACCTTGTTCATTCATTCGTATCCACTCATTTCCATTACATTCTATAGCCATTTTCATCTACAGAGAAGTCATTTTAAGGGGAAAAAAACCTTCCACAGTCACTCTTTCTTCAGGAACAGGACCAGAGACAGAGTAGTAGACCTAAGTCAAAGAAAAGAAGCAATCAGTACCAAGGAGGAATGGGGCTAATTGTGAGAACAGAGCCAATTGGGATAAAATATTTAGAAGGATACCCTTAGGTTAAGGGGCTACTACAACAAGTTGGGTGGCTGAACTTTGTGGATAAGTTCAATGGATTCCAAAAAGAAGTCATGAAATCATTTACTAGGTAATTCGATGGATCAAAGGTTGAAATTGGGGATATTAAGTTCACCATCATAGAGTCATTCATCGCAGAAGCCACAGAATTTCCAAGATAGGGAGAACGTTGGTTTAAAAACAAGGAGTTCCATAATGAAACTTTGAAACAAATGCTAAAAAAACTAGGTATGGACATTTCAGTGTTTAGAAAAAGGATTCCTAGTACAACTCTGAAAAATAAATGGAGGAATATGTTGTTAATTTTACAAAAATTCATAACATGTGAGGGTAGGTTCAGCACCTTGTATGTCTATCATATTATATTTATGATGAATTTCTTAGATTATGAAATAAATATACCTTTCTTCCTGCTTAATAGTTTGAAAAGGATGGCCTCTAATGTTCAGAAAAGACTACAATTCCTAGAAACTATTTTGCACCATCATGGCCTAATAGAAATACTGATTGAGTTCCATTTGAAGAAATTAGGAGATAGCTGGGATGAATTTTTTTTAAGAAACCATTTTGAAGAACTAGAGGAAACACTCTCTAGAAAGGAAACTGTAAGAAGTAGGAGGGGGAAAATTGATAAATATGTTGAAATGAAACCTGATACATCAAAATAGGAAGATAGTGAAGAATTAATCTCTGAAAATTTGACAAATATCAAGAGACAGATCAGGGTTAAAGGAAAAGAGAAATTAACAAGTGAATGTGCTGAAGAAAAAGATGAAAATCCACCCAAATTGAGGAGAAGCTCTAGATTAAAAGGCATGATGAAAAAGACAGGGACTAAGAAAACAAGAGTTATAAATATTGAATAAGAAGAAACTCCAATCCATTCACTAGTTTATAGATCTCCTTTACACCAGTATGAAGAAGACCCTAACAGAAGAACCCTAGATATAGATCCAACACAATAACAGATTTATGACTCTGTGGAATCACTAGAAAAAAGGGTCTTAGAAAATCAATTAAGATATATCAGTCCAAAAAAACCTCCAATAGAAATTTTGAGAAGAGACGATTATGAATTGGAGATACTAAATAACCATATCAAAAATGAAAATGAAATCTTAAGAGAGCAGGTCAAATTGAAGAGAAGCATGAACAACAGTCTCTCTCAGCAAATGAAAACAATGTATAAAACAAACAGGAAGCTAAAGAAGAGAAACAAGAAACTGAACAGGGCACTCATTGATCTTAGGTTCAAATTATTCATGAGGAAACCGATAATGGCATTGACTACCAAAAGAAGTGGAAAAAGGAAGCTGGATGTTCTTGCAGAAGTATCAGTACAAATGGAATAATGTTTTGATGAAATTTCATGAGGACATGCAAGAGTTTTGTAGTGGGGGTATGTTGAACCCTGAAATTGTCTTCTCTTTTGCCAAACTTCACTTCATTTGATCATTCCTTTATCATTTCATAAACCTAAAACTCAATGAGAATGACTAAGATTACTTAAAGACTCCATACAATGATTAAATTAATGTACCTTTATGATTTTTGTTGTCTTAATGATTTTTGAAGAGTTTAGCTATAGAATGCAGTTATTTTGTAGCCAGTCAAACTTTTCGTAGCTATTTTTGTGTTTAAGTATGTTATAGGTGTCATCTGGAGAAAAGGCACACATAGGTGGATTCCAAATATTTCCTACATCAATCATCCCCTTCCACAAGGACTGAATCAATAGTTGGAGGTGCCTAAGCATGTGGTCAAAGCAAAAGTCAAGGAAGTTGTCTTCTACAGGAATCAGGACTCCTAATTTGCTTTACAGCAAATCATGAGTCTTGAAAGAGTCCTAATTTGATTTTAACTCCAAACCTACACTTGTACCTATTTTTTTTCAATGTTAGTTATGAATTTACATATAAATTAAGTTTTGTAATACCGAGAGGAACAAGTTGATACTTATTTTATCTTTACGGTGATACTCTGTTTTCAAGACTTGTGATTAATAAAAAGGAGTTTTTACCTTGATGTTGTTTTGAATACAACCTTAAGGAGTTAAAATATTAATGCCGAATTGATAGCAGAGGGCCCCTACTATTCGAGGAGGTTTTACATGTTTTCTAGATAAGTCATTTTCAATTATGTTTTGTCATATTTCCTTACTTAGACTCCTTTCTGAAATCATAGTTTTTAGCATTATGTTTTATGTCATTTTATTAGATAAAAGATCCTCATGATATTGCAGTTAGTCTCTTTCTGAAGCTCTTCCAATATATCTCTATTAAATGAATGGGATTCAATTATGATATTCTGAGTTATTAGCATTTCATTTTCCATCATTTAGTTAAAAAAAAGATCCTCATTATACTACAATTAGTCTCTTTCCCAAGCTTTTCCAATAAACCTCTAATCCAAGAATGAGTATGAGTTGTAATATTACGAGTTATTGATTGTTTTTCTTCATAAAAAGATCCTTATCACATTATGATTAATCTCTTTCAAAAATATCTTCCAACAAACCTCTAACTCATGAATGAGATTTAGTTGTAATGTTATAAGTTGTTTCAGCATTTCATAGGAGATCCTTACTACATTATAGCAATATTTTTCTCAAGCTCTTTCAATAAACCTCTATCATATGAATGAGATTTCACTATAATGTTCTAAGTTACTGTTCATTTTAGCACTTTCTTTTATGTTTTTAGGAGATCCTCATTGCATTAGAATTAATCTTTTTCACAAGCTCTTCCAACAAATCTCTAATTAAATGAATCAGATTAATTTGTAGTGTTTTGAGTTACTTTTCATTTCATGAATGTTCATTTAAAAGCTATAATATCCATGGATTAGGACTCTCTGTTTTCATCATTTTCTAATTAGGAACAGAACTTGCAAATAAACTCTATTTTAATTCATTTATTAATATTTCCTTTTCTCCCTTTTGACATAGATTCAACTTCATCTTAGCATAAAGTAGCATACTAAAAATCAAACATAAAAACCCCAAAAAATCAATAAAACACCAGAAACAACGAAGTAAGAAAAATGATACTTAGGCACATATAGTGCATTACCCTTCATCAGTTTACTAGCCCTGGTCGATAATTTATGCTATCAATTTAGGACACTAAATTGACTAAACATATAGATTGAACAACCTGAAGGTTTTCTACTATCAGAAAAAGAAGACTATGTTTGCAAGTTAAAGAAGGCTCTATATGGTCTCAAGCAGGCTCCGAGAGCATAGTATGCTCATCTTGATGGATATCTACGTCAACAAGGGTTCAGGAAAGGTACTTTTGATGGAAATATTTATGTACAAATAGATAAATATAATTTAACAATCGTTGAGGTATATGTGGATGATATAATATTTGGTAGCAATGGTGATCAACTAAGTAAGAAATTTTCTGCAAATATGCAAAGTGAGATCGAGATGTTTTTACTTGGTGAGCTCACAAACTTCTTAGGGCTTCAAATATGTCAGCAAGAGAAATAAATATTTATATGTCAAGCCAAGTACATCAAGGAAATTCTCAAGAAATTCAAAATGAAAGATTGCAAACCCGTCCTTACTCCGATGGTAACAAG
Organism: Pinus albicaulis; assembly: GCA_034641835.2. NCBI lineage: Eukaryota > Viridiplantae > Streptophyta > Pinopsida > Pinales > Pinaceae > Pinus > Pinus albicaulis. Next base: position 1,346,444,296 of record CM076584.1, on the reverse strand, counting down.
TTGAAAATTGAGCATAGACCACTAATCTAAGGATGTGGATCAGAGGTTCTATAGACCTATGATTGGTAGTATTTTATATGTAACAAATTCCTAGCCAGATGTTATGCAAGCAGTTGGACAAGTAGCAAGATTCCAAGCAGGACCAAAAGAATCACATATTATTGCTGTCAAAAGAATTCATTGATATCTAAATGGCATAGAAGAGTATGGCTTGTGATATCCCAAGGGTAACAGTATCATTATTCAAGCCTTTACAGATGCAAATTGGGAAGGAAGCGTTGATGATCGTCAGAGTACTAGTGGAGCATCATTCTATCTAGGTGGTTGTCTTCTATCATGGTTGAGAAAAAATCAAACCTCAATCTCGTTATCTAAAGAAGAAACAAAATACATTATAGCGACAAGATGTTGTACTCAAGTCCCTTGGATGAAGCAAAATTTGTAAGATCTTCAAGTATAATTCAGTGAGCCTATTCTCATATTCTGTGAAAACACTAGTGCCATCAGCATCTCCAAGAATCTTGTCATGCATTCAAAAACAAAACACATTCCGATCAAATATTATTTTGTTTGAGACCAAATTGTTGAAAACAATATCAAACTTGAGTATGTTGGTACAAAAGAAAAAACTGTTGATATCTTAACTAAACCTTTAACTCGTGAAGTATTTGAATATCTTCGCCAGAATCTTGGGATTCTCCCAAGTTCTCATTAGATTTTCCATATTTACAATATAAATGGGGAGTGGAAGTGTGTATAGGTCCATAGGATGGTTGTGTGTAAGGGGGAGTTACCCTTTTCCATTAATTTCAAAGGGGAGGAGATTGTTGTAGGAAGAGGTGTCATGATCATAGGGGGAGTACCTGTGTTTCCATCAATGCCAAAAGGGGATATTGTTGATCAGTGATTGTCATTGATGTAAACCCAAGTAGCACCAAGGGCTACCCCAATATTGCGTAGTAATTTTTACCTACCAAATTAATATATTATGGGTCAACAATCCTTTTGATGGTTTCTACTTGTCGAGATGTTTCTGTTGATATATGGTACGCCGCGTAATTCTTCACGGTTTGAGAGATATTCATGTTTGAAGTTTGTATCCCCAGTTAGTGGGCTAAAACCCCATGGGGTTCTGGCATGGGTCATTGAAAAGTTGTAATTAATATTTTTTCAGCTCCTAAAATCCCTCCCACTTTCACCTGTTGAAGCCCCTCTCAACCTAAGCATTTATCTAAATTGTGATCCTCGTATCCTCCTTATGCAAGGGATTTCACCATCTGAAACAGGTCATTGTGGAATTTTCGCTCTAAATTTTTTTATAAAAAGGTTCAAAAGATGAAATTTTTATGAGGCAAAGCCGAAATCCTGAGGAAGCTCGTGTAAAAAATTTATATCAAGGTGTGCAATATTGTCGGAGATATGATCTGTGGAAGTCAGTGGTTTTGTAGGCTCTTAAAATTCATCTCAAAGAAGTGACCTTGGGAAAATCATGATAACTATCTCTCTAAGCATCGAATTGGAATTATTGGAAAAGTGACAGATAGCACACGGATTTTAGTTTTCTCTCTATCAATTTTACAGCTGAATGAACAAGCAGTGACATGTGGCACGCCATACACGTTTTCTATACTAAAACAATCCATAATGAGGGAATTGTGAGAGATTGGACATAACTCTCCCTTGAAGAATCCAAATTGGATCAGACCTGTGGCATTGGAAAAATAACTCAAAGCAAAACTAGAGGACCCAAAATCACATATTGCGGATCTAAAACAAAATAGATAGACTAGATTCAATATCGAGCTCCTAGAGGGCAAGAAAAAGCTACATCATGTGTTGTCAAGGCTGCAAAGGACTAGACTTTCTAGGACAGCAAAGTAAAGCAAGGTGCATCAGAGGGTAGCATGATAAGAGCAACAAATAAGGTTCAAAACAATCGCAATAATTTCATCACATAAATTATTCAAGTGGGAATCACTCCATACAGTCATTGTAAAGGTATCATTGTATTAAGTCATTGTAAATACATTATTGTAAAAATTGTACTAGTGTCTCTCTGCCAAGAGTTGAAGAGGCAGTGTCGAGAGGTCTAGGATCATCATTAGGTGGTTGTGTCATATTTGGGGTTATTTTATACTGTGTCTTCTTATTTTACATCATTCTATATCATTGTAAAGTGGATGATTTTCCCTGGTACGGGAGCCCATTCTTATTTTATTCTTCTACAGGGTGGTAGGGTGCTGGTAGGGTGACTTGTAGCTCATTGGGTGTTGGGGCATCCATTCAGTTGACTACTAAAGAATATTAGGTGTTGGAGCGTCCATCTGGTGGGAGATGGGAAAGAATTCTTTTCTAGATTCTAGGAAGTTGGAGCTTTATTTTCAATTGGAGTTGAATATTAAATAATTATTAGAAAAGAACTAGGTGGTTTTTGTCCCGGAGTGGGTTTCCACCTTAAAAACTATGTGCATTTGTGTTCCTTTTGTTTACTGCTACCATTGTACAAAAACTAATAATAATTGAATATTAACCAATGCTCTAATTGAAAGGAATATTGATTCACCTCCCCTCTCAGTATTTCCAACAGATTCTCCCAAGGTCAATTCTTTGAGATGAAGTTGAGGAGCCTGCAAAGACACTGTCTTCCACAGATCGTATCTCTGAAAATATTGCACACCTTGAAGTGAAATTTTTACAAAAGCTTCCTCAGGATTTAGTCTTCACCTCATAAAACTTTCACCTTCTGAAATTTCATATAAAATAAGTTATAGCACAAATTCCACCATGACCTATTTCACGTAGAGAAATCCTTGCATGAGCAGGATATGAGGATCAAAATTTATATAAATGCTTAGATTGAGAGGGTATTAAAAAAGTGAATGTGGGAGTGATTTTAGGAGATTAAAAATTATTAATTAATAACTTTTCAATGACCCATTCCACAACCCCATGGGGTTTTAGCCCACTAACTGGGGTCACAAACTTCAAACATGAATATCTCTCAAACCGTGAAGAATTACATGGCGTGCCATATATCAATGGAAACATCTCGATAAGTAGAAACCATGAAAAATATTATTTACCTAGAATATATTAGTTTTGTAGGTCAAAATTCCCATGCAAGATCAGGGTAGTACCTGGTGCTGCTTGGGTTGACATCAATGACAACCATTGATCAACAGCTATTACATAAAGTTTATAAATGGGTATGCACTGATACCTGCACCAATGGATAAGTTATTGAAGAAATATGTCACTTTTCAATGGGATGAAGAATTCCATAAGAGCCTTCACATACTAAAGGAGAGGCTGGTAATACTCCCATTTTGGTTTTCCCCAAATGGAATAAGGAATTTCATGTACATGTTGATGCATCTTTCATAGCATTGGGTATCATACTAGCACAACTAGGAGCAGGAGACATTGATCACCCGATAGATTTTTCACGTGGAAAATTGCCTAAGGCAGATAATAACTATTCTACGATACAAAGAGAAGGTTTAGTTATTTTCTATGAATTGAAATTTTTCATACATTATTTGTTTGGAGGACACTTCAATATGTTCACATATCACTCTACGTTGAAGTATTTGCTGAAAAACTTGTTTTACAAGGAAAAATATGTCGATGGTTGTTGTTGTTATAGGAGTACGACTTCAAAGTTGTTGTCAAACCATGAAGATTTAATGTCGAGCCTAATCATATGTCAAGGATAAATACAAGAGAAGAACCCAAAAGTATCGAATATAATCGACGTGATGTGCAATTATTTGCAATCATTGCCGCACGTGATCACTTCACGGATATTATTCAGTTTTTTCCACAAGAATGGCGTCCGCAGAGTAAAATATGTAGAAAAAGAAGGAGTTGGTAGTCAAAGCATCATATTTCTCGTTGATTGTAGGAAAATTGTGCAATATGGAACCAAATGAAATATTTTACAAATATTTCCCTGAACATGAAAGGAAGCATATCTTGGGAGAATCTCACGGAGGAGGAAATTATGCAGGCAAGGAAACTACACAGAAGAACTTGAGAGTTGGTTTATGGTGGCCTACGATGCATAAGGAAGCAAAGGAGTTATGTCAAGCATCTAATGCATGCCAAAGAAAAGAGAAGCCATCTAGAAGGGACAAAATTCCATTAAATACATAAGTGACATTACAAGCATTTTGAAAAATGGGCTATTGACTTTGTTGGACTAATTAATCAACCAGGAAAGACGACCACTACAAGATATATAATCATTGCAATTTATTATTTTACAAAGTGGGAAAAGGTAAAACCATTTAAGGATTGTAGCAAAAATACTACCGCAGAGTTCATATTTGAATATATTTTTTCCAGATTTGCGTTTCCAAAGATATTGATGAGTGATAGTGGTTCACATTTCTTGCATACGAATGTTAAGGCGCTTACTGAAGAATTCCAAGTATACCATCATAAAAGTACCCCGTATCATCCACAGGAGAATCGAATTGTCAAAACCTTCAGTAAGACTTTGGAGAATGCACTCACAAAGGTCTACAATGTGAACAAAAATTACTGAGACTTAAGGATTCTAGTAGTTTTGTGGGAATATAGGAAAACATGCAAGAAAATGATAGGCCATAAAACTTTTAGGATGGTATATGGACAAGAAGCAGTCATTCCTATTGAGTAAATTATGCCAAGTTTTAGAATAGAAGAATTCATAGACATGGTAGAGTCTGATATAATGGAAGAAAGTATGACACCGTTTCTTTCTCTGGTATAAGACAGGTTCATTGCAAGTTTTCATCAAAAAGTGAAAAAAGCAAGGGAGAAAGACTGGCATGATATCCAAATCAATCAAAAGACATTTTAGGAAGGATATTTTGTACTTTTATATCATAGAAAATTCCCAAAGTTCCTAGGAAAATTTAAAATACATTCATTGGGAAAATACATCATCAAGCACGTTTCTTATGGTGGTGCAGTTGAAGTCACAAAGTTAGATGGTCATTTGATGCCGGGATGCGTGAATGGTAGAAGATTGAGGATATATAGGGACAAATCCATCCCTAGAGCTTCACACTGAAATATAAAAGGAGAACAATATTAGTGCCACATGCAGTTGAAAGTGGAAATTGGAGTATAGAATACTCTATAGAAAGGACTTTTCCAAGGGGAGATTACTACGCGATATCTAGGAGTATGTCGAAGTCCAAAAGAACCATGGTAAAGGATGATCACTTCATGATATTCAGGAGTATGTTGAACTATGAAATAGCTACAACGAAGGAAATATTCCTATGAAATAAAAGCAGACACGTCGAGGATAACCAAATATATGACCATTGGAAAGAAAAAGTTGTCGTTAAAAGAAAGTTATCGTTAAGAGGCATGAGATAATCACATTTATGAAGCACAAATGGTCAATATATAGCCATTATATGTGTTAAATGAAAAAAAAATAATATATCATGAGGTTTTAAATTCAAATTGGCCATAAAATATAAATCCCGCTCCATATTTTATACTTTCCGCTATGGAAATTTCAAATTGTGAATTTGCGACCAAGTGAGAACCAACCATCTTGTTGTATGTCCGAGAGGAGTTTTGAAGATCTTGCTAGAGCATTTGCGAAGTAATGGATAGAAAGCATCATTGAAGCTACAAAACCGAGTGTACATGTGTCCCCAACGTGCGCAAGGTCTCTTTGAAAATAAATAGCCACAGAAGAAGGACCGAAGAGAAGCCAAGAAAAGAGGCCAACTAAAGCCTCTAGAGTAAGGAAATCCTGAAGGAAGAAGGTAGTGAAACAAAAATAGACAAAGAAAAAATAAGACAAGAAGCCTGTAACAAATCCAAAGAAACCACTGAAGCAAAAAGAAACAAAATATACTGATGAAAGTCAGGAGGAAATTGAGATGAAACAGATGGATATAGAGGGCGCAGAGCCTCCCTCTACGCTGCTATGACTCTATAGTTTCTCAAGGTTATACGATAAACCCAAAGGTAACCACAAAACCACTTCCCAAATTAGGATCTATCCCTTCGAGCTTCAGAGAGGGATCTCTCTTTATGATTTATATTTTTTGATCAAAGGTATTAGGCTAGTTATTAAGTTCATAGGTTGAGATATTTGGTTGAAACTACAAGGAAAGGCCATTGGGAAATGGAGTCATAAAAACTTAATTAAATAAAGTGCAAAATAATAGATTAAGTGTAGTAGGGAAAGATAAGAAGACTATTGGATCTTTGGAGCTTTATGGAGTGGATTAGAGGAAACGATTCATATTCAATTAAATATAGAGAATGTAGAAATGAATTCTATATTTAATTTCACTTTGAAAACATAGAAATTATTTATTAGCCAGGGCAGAGTGTATTTAAACAAGTTCAACCCTTAATTTTCTGTAAACAATAAAGACAAGAAGTAACATATGGGAAAACAATGAAATAACAATTTCACAAGAGGGAAAAAATCAACAAATCGTCTAACACATGAACCCTAGAAAAACTTTCTGTATTTTTGAAAATGATCAACTTTAGCACAATGAAAAAATTTACATCAAAATACTTCTTTCTTCATACAAGTCCCAACCACTACTCAATCTTATTAAAACATATTTATACAATTCCTATTTAAATAACTTAAAATTCCTAAAAGGAACTCATTACGAAATAATCTCCAACAATTTCTGGAAAAAATATGAATACTAAACTAAATATAAAAACAATCATTGCAAAAGTGCAGGAAATATGGAAGTGTTGGAACAAATTCACCCTTCATATCTGGAAATTGGTAAACCAATGTCAATCCTATACCTTGGTGTTTGGAGAGGTTGAAGTTTTCTTCTAAAATTTGTTAGATTTCCTTTCAACCTGACTAATTCTGCCACATTTATCAGCTGGTTGTCCCTTTGAGTTCTACTTTTTTTATTTCTTTTACCTTTGATCGTCTTTTGAACACTTCATTATTGTCAAAAAATATTTGGTGAAAAAATAATATATTCTGAATAATATTTCGAAATATTTTGATTGAAACCAGTAAATGAATTAAATAAAATCCCAAAATATTTTTTTGAATGATTTAAGAAAACATGTTGGTTTGAAATCTATGTGTTGTTTTCAAATGCATTCCTTGTTTTATAAATCCACATCTTGTTTTTCCTTCCATGGATTTTTAAAAACCACGTGTTGTTTTTCCTTCCCATGGATTTTTAAAAACCACATGTTTTTTTTCCTTCCCATGGATTTTAAAACCTTCTGTTGTTTATCCATGTGTTTTTGTTTTTAATTTTCCTTAAACTCCTGTAAAATATTTTGATAAATATTTATCCAAATCTCATGTTCCCATACATTTTTCATTCATAATCCATTTTCCTTCCTCATCTCTACAAAAAATATATATATATTTTTTTTCTGCCATGGCTTTCATTTTAAAAATAATTCAAATTATTTTCAATCTCAAAATAATTTAAATATTCCTTTGGGTTTGCAGGTAGGTGAGGATGTTGCCATACTAAGGGTCATCGAAATTAATGGCAAACAAGTGTTCATTGGGTAAATCATCATTAACCAGCATATCTCATGCACGAGTAGGAAATTCATAAATGAGTTCAGCAAGTGCTAAACCTTTCTCACTCTTGGGTGTTACAAATTCAAGATATAATTCCTAAAGGATAATGATCCAATGAGTGTACTTCCCATTTATGATCTGTTGACTCAATAGGAAATCCATAGGGTTAGAATTGGTCATGACCTTGGTGGAATGCGTAAGGATATAATGATAATATTTTTGGACCAAGAACACAATGGCTAGCACCAACTTCCCTTCATGCAAGTCGGACACAGGGGGGCCCAAAAGGTTCTTACTGACATAATAGATAACATGTTTGTTTCCAGTGTCATCTTCCTCAATTAGTCCCCAGAAACTGAATGGGTGGAAGCCATGATGTATAGGATGAAATCCATCTCAAATTTAGGAGGACTAATCAAGGGAGCAGAAGTGAGATCATGTTTCAAGGCATCAAAATATTTTTGAGCTTAGTAATCCAAAACTAATGGAATGTTAGATCTAAGAATTCTTGAAAACCCATGCGCAATGGTGGCATAGTCAGCAATGAATCGAGAAGGAATTTGACTTTGCCTTGAAGTCTTTGTAACTAGCACAAGGTAAAAGTAAAGGGAAGCTCAAGAATGACTTGAAATTTGAGGGGATCAAGCACTATAACATATTTGGACACAATGAAGACCAAGAGATGGCCAACGAGAATGAAAAAGACACACTTCAATGGTTTGAGACACATATTATACCTACGACATCTAAGAAATACAATACATAGATCATGAATATGTTGCAACTGATGCCTAAAATGGGAAGTGAGGTCATCAAGGTAGGCAAGGCTAATATGAGCCAAATCATGGAAACAGTATCACATGGCCCGTTGGAAGGTAGCTTGGGCATTCTTTAGGTCGAACGACATGACCCTATAAGAGAATGTTCCCCACTGACTAATGAATGTATTTATTGAATGATCAACACATCAGATAATAATATGGTTGTATCGAGAGAAACCATCCATAAAAGATAGAACCTCATGCCCCGCACACTCATCAATGATATGGTTAATAAAGGGTGTGAGTAAGTTGTCTTTGGGCCAAGCTTTTTTTAGTTTGCGAAAGTCGGTTCAAACATAATGGTGCCTTATTTATGTAAAACAACCACCAAGTTCGAAACCAAAAGTGTTTTATTCAATGGGATAAATGAAACCAGCCTACTTGAGATTATGGATTTTAGCTTTGATAGCCTCTCGTCTAGAAGGATTAATGGGCCTCAACTTTTGATGTACGGGATTGGCATCAGGCCATGTATCGATATGGCGTTCGACAATGATGGGATCAATTCTAGGCACCTATGAATAGGACCATGTGAAAACATCACAAAATTCCTTGAATAACTTAGTGTAAGCCTTGATTTCTTACAAGGTGCAATGTGCCCCCAAGGTAGTGTTTTCTTCTACCCCTGGTTTATCGGAAATGTTAATTTTAATGGTAGGAGATATATTGGCCATATTTCCATCTTCGAAAGCATCTAGTGCAGGTATGGGATTTCTAAATCAATCGACTTCATCTGCAATGAAGTATTTAGACTCAACAACCTGCTGGTAATGGGACTATTGTGGAAGGAAGTACGCACGATGGTGTATATCATCACAGGGAAAGTCACGAGTGGTCATTGCTTCCATAATTTCTTCATCAGAATGGAAGATGGGGGGATTGGTGGAATAAATACCACATGACATGGCAGGGCTGCCTGATGCGTCATCATGAGATATATGGTTCACATACACATCACTACTTTAGGTAAACAAATATTTGGTAGTTGAAACATATACCGATGTTGAGACAAGGGTGATTGCCGAAGGAGGTTCAGTCAAAATAGAAGGGGATGCTCCAGAGGTTTCTTCCACCATGGATCTCATGGGTGATGAAAAATACAGAATAATGGCTGAATTTTCCGTTATCTTGACATCAACAGGAGGTATCACAATCAATGTATAAATGTCCTTCGGTTCTTTTGAAGAAAAAATCACAGGTAGAGGAGTACATGAACCACTACAAGTGACCTCTATTTAGAGAACAGCCTCAAGGGTGTTGCGAAAGTCATCGAGACAAGAAAAATGATGGGAAAAGTGGCCATAAAGATCACACAAAGCACAGGGGTGGTTCGTGTGCAACGACTTGATTTTCTTAGTTGAATCAGGTAAGGTAACGTGGACCTACAGAATGTCGGATTCACGAAACCTCTCATTGACCACAAGTTTGAGACAAGAAATCTCAAGACAATCACTAGTAAAAAATGATGAAATTAATGACCAGGTGACTAAAAATGTTAGTCGCCGCAATTATTTCAAGTGAATTACTACTAAATTTGAGAAATTTTAAGTGACCGAGCTAAAAATGACTAACTTGATGACCAATTTAGTCTTCAAATAAAATATACAACCAGGTAATAAGTGACTAAACTCAAAACGACTAACTTAAATGAATAATTTAGTCTAGGGATAAAATATATGACTAGATAATAAGTGACTGAACGAAAAGAAACTAACTTAAATGACTAATTTAGTGAGGATTAAAATATATAACTAGATAATAAGTGACAAAATTAATAATGATTAATGTAAATGAGTATTATGGTACAAGAATAAAAATATGACCAAATAACAAGTACTACAATTATATGACTTAGTCATTTATGTTAGTAATTTTTAATTGTGTCACTACATAAATGGAAAATTGCAATTTTGATACTGCAGTTTAACATTTAGAGACAAAGGGATCTATAAAGGGATTAGAAGAGGATAATGATCAAAAGAGGATAATGATTGATTTGGAACTTTCCTTGTATTTATTTATAAAATCCAAAGACAAAATTCCCATATGGGCCTCCAATCAGTTCCCTTATTTTGCAACAAATGAATCAATTTTCTGACAAATATAAGAGTTGTGCTAATGGTGTTTGAAAAATCTAAGAATTGTGCCGACGGGGAAGTAGCATTGTGATTGCCCACGGTGCCCACTAGAGCCATTTAATTTCAGTTCTCGTATCCATTAAAACTTGATCATCTTCAAAGGAAGTGTCAATTAGTTTTTAACATGTTTGTTTTGGATAATGCATTAATCTTTCTAACGATTTGCAAATTCAAAACACAATTTCACTTAATTGATTTTTTTTTCAACCTTGCATAAATTTAGGTCTTCAAACAAATGATTTATGCACAACAGAGTTGAGGTTACAGACAAACATTACGATTTTCTACCAATAGAGGATTAGAATTATTTTGGAATCTAGGTCTCCAATCCAGTGCAAGCTCTCATGGCCTATAATCTGAGCCACAAACTGACCATATCAATATTATGTGGCCCATCACTGAATGATGGTGATTAATTTCAATTTGAGTTGATGGGAAACTTCACACAATACATCAATCTATGTAAAATTTTGATTTGGATGTGTATATATTAAACTACATAGAGTGTGATGCTACAATGGACTGACGACATCTAGGCAGTACCGCTATAGACATTTTGGGACCAACTTGACTAGGGACCCCTCCATGTGAACGAAGAGATCATTATAACACCAATCTCTCTGCTTCCACCGTTTGGTGTTTATCAGATAATATGCGGGATAGATTAAGGTCACTAATGACATATTTTCTACAAATGATAAAGAGGTTTACTTGCCACCTTTAAATCACGAGTTCCATAAAAAAGCCAGTTACAATTTGGTGGAAGAAGCTACAATTCCTAGCCAATCTAAAGCTATTGAACTCATTTCAATGGTAGATTTAGGGAATATTATGAAAAATTAAGAACAACATCGAGATTAAACAATTACTTATCCAAATTATAAATTCCTGGAACATCCTGAAATTCCAAAGACAACAAAAAAGTCAAACAATAGATAATGGATGAGAGATCGGTGGGGATGTATTTACTTGTCTTTCTTTTTTAAGGACCGTAATGTTGTGATTAAGGGTAAAAGAGAGAATCATGAGTTTCCACGTCATGGTATTTATTTTACATTTATCTAGCCAACATATGGGTTGTTCAAGTGTGCACAATATTCTTGGTGTGATGCAAGGCTTCATGGGGGAGATGGCAAGGTGAAATTAAATTTATGACAAATGATTTTGAAATAGTGAGTGCCTGACCCAACTCTCGTCACGGATATTGAAATGAAATTTTAAATATCTATTAGAACTTTCTTTTCCTTGGCACCCAAAACCTCCAATCCATAACCCTTTTTTGACCCAATATGTCCTTGTGCTGGGTCCTTGCCTTTGGATATATGGTCCTTTGTAGAAAAGGGAAGCTCATAGTTCTTAGCTAGGTGTGAAACCTGTGGCAATGCCTACACCTCAAAGACATTCCTTCATAATCAAGTATCTGAATACACTCCACCCCAATATTGAAATCCATGTCTTATATAAGCACTTCCTTAAGGTCCACATTAACGAAAGTGCAAGACTATGTCTTAATCCCCATCTCCAAATATGTAAATTCATGGTCGAAATAGGAACCCATTGGGTTACCTCTATCTCTGAAAATTATGGCATCCCAATAGTTAGGAGGGAGACCTGGAATATGAACCTATATTCAGGACATATGTAGCCTCTCCTACTTTTCATCGAAGAGGGGCATCCAAAAATTAAAAATAATAGGAGATGAATCAATTTTCCAAACCACCTAATGTACCTTTTGGGCATCAACCACATCTTTGAAGCACAAATAAATCCAACCTTGGGCTAGTAGTGAAAAATTTGGAGGACATTTCACAATAGGCAAGGTTTCCTTATTCGCCCATGCTTTTAGGGTTGAGGACTTGAATTTTTGACCCCTTACTCACCCCACTAGATATTTCTGGGAAATTTCCTCAATCTTCTAATTGGCGATGTCGACTCCTATAATGTTCCAAATTTTTCTTGAATAAATTGGAACATTAAATTTTGTCTAAACCTATTTAGGAGATGAATAATTGGGTAAGAAGGCCCAAAGATAATAAAAACATAAATAAAATCCCTCTAGTATGAAAAGGGATCAGCCATGGAACCAGATTTCACACCCTCATGTGTGAAAGGAGATATTTGCAAAGAGTTTTGACCAAGTCAACTAGCACAGGGTATGAGTTGGAAAGCACTACATAGGAGGGAAGCTTCTAGAGGAAGGGAAGCTTCTAGAGGAAGGGCCCATGAGGAGTCTCCAATTGCTATATAAATGGAGGGGAGGAGAGCTATTTCCATTCATGCATATGTTTATGATATTGAGTTGGTCATTTCGACTTCTTGAGCACGCTGGTTGTTTAACTAGTCTGCAGCACTGTTTAGTGCACCGAGTGTCTCCGTTCAGAGATCTCACCCTCAACCCCGGGGGACTTCGAGTGCCTGCTCGGGTGAGGTTGTCCCATAATTATTTTGGCTTGAGACCGAAGCATCATCCTCCAGGATAGATTTATTGCTGCAACAACATAATACTGTGTTGTAGGGTGTTTCCGTGGAGACTCCATAACACCACTTCCATTACTTGTTTTTCAGAGGGAGAGTCTTTCTTGCCTTTGGAGGATCAGTTTGGAAGCTTGAGAGATTATTTGAATATCTTGGCATCAGGCAAACACATATTCTTTCCCCTATTGTGCAGTTTTCTCCAATAGCTGCGTTACTTTCATAGTGCAATTTATGCGAGGTTTTGCAGATTGATTGGAGGGTGGGATCTCAAGTCTAAGGATCAGCCTTCCACTTTGGAGATCCATCGGAGGAGGTTTAATTCATATATTTTCATCTTATTCAGCCTTATTTACATATTTCTAGTTCCGTAGTTTCCATAGTTGCCCAGCTACTCCGACATTTTCATGTATTGCTGAGATCCCCAAGGGGAATGTAATAGAGAGCCCTTTGGGCATTTTGTCCCATTATTGATCTCTGATTTCATGTTTTTATCAGTTGAAGATCTATAATATAATAAAAATAAGCTTCATCCTCCTAGAGAAAATGTTGAAGGGTTTCTAGCTCATTCTCTTGTCTTGCATGCACCTCAATCTTGAGGGATTTTCTATGTAAAATTGTTGTTTAACCTTTCTTAATTCCTATTACCTGTTCCTAAACTCATTATATATTTTTTCATACTATTTTACATCTCATACCTTCAGAAAATAGACTTCCCTTGCTTCAGTAAATTTTTGCATACTCAAAGTCATGGGAAATCAGGGTTTTTCTTGACTAGTCGGGAAGGGGGAACTATTTAACTTAGTAAAAAGATTTTTTTTTGCTGAAATTTGACATGCATATTACTCTTGACCTGATATAACATATTCCAGAACCTTGACCCTTAATTTTACGCATATTTTCTTATAAACTCATTTTAGGGCCAAAATCCTCACTTTTCCCCACCTTTTTGCCCATAAAAGCTGAGTAAAGGTTGATGAAGTATTTGGAGTGGGTTTCTAAGTGTTTTTAAACACTTTTTATGATATCAGAAGCACACATTCCTGAAAAATACATTTTTCAGGAATGAGTTGCTGAGAAATCCATTTTCGGGATATTATAGTGGTATTAGAGCTTTTGAGTGGGATTCTTCAAGCAGTTCTATATACAGAGTCTGGAAAGGGCCAGGTATCCTCTATATCTCATCCTATTTTCAGAGGCGGAATATCCGGTAAATTCCCTCCTAGTCCATCTCTGTTTGGAGTTTGTCGTGTTTTAGAGATATCCCCGAAACGGGATATTATAGTGGTATCAAAGCATAGTTCTGGCTCAGCCTACGGAGCTAGTTATCTACGACACCGGAAGAGAAACCGTGGGGAAATTTTATATGAAAAAAGAGGGTAGGCAGAATATTACCCACCAGAGGTCGTAGAGGTGACAAATATGGGGATCTCACAACAGTGTGACCCGCATTCACTAGCCTTCAGTAGGCCAACCAATATCACGATGCCTATATTCTTACCTCTAGTAACGAGTGAGAAAGGGAGGAAGCATTATCATATACCCTTTGGAGACTATTTCTGTAAATGGAAGTCCATGGGGGAAGACTTTAGAGCAGCTTTTCCTTTCAAAGATTACTGTCAGCTCAGGTAGGATGAAAGTGAATGGAAAAATAGGGGATCTAGCACGCAGAGTCCAAAGTTGCAGCATACCACTGGGAGGTCACCTTTTCCCATGTATGAGGGATCCACTGATCCTTGTGAGTCTAAGCCCAAGAAGATGAGAACATTGAAAAAGATGAGTTTATTCTCATCTATTTTTAGATCCAGAGAAAATGCATCTACCTTCTAGGAGGTCAAGAAGATTGAAGAAAAATAAGAGGAAGTACCATGTGCTTCCTATTCTCATCAAGAAGAAGATATTGAGCATGGAAGATATTTGGATCATTAGATTCTCAATGATTACCTTGTTGAGTATAGATCTCAACCTAGAGCCTTCAGGGAGACTCTAGATTTTCCTCATTTCATCCAGCTGAAGGAAGAGAAGAGGCCATGCAGCAGAAAAGAAATCAAAGGCAATAGATTTTTGTTGTCTACCTTTGATGGTTCATATAATGCAAGAACTTGGGTGAGAAAGTTGGAGGCATTTTTCCTACTACATCCTGTAGTAGGGAAAGAAGTTATTGAAATCTCAGCGCTGCATTTGGAGGGTGAAGCCTATGATTGGTGGTGCAGCCACTTGAGCCATGCAAGGGTGAATACTTTTGCAGAGTTCACTAAAATTTTGATCCAAACCTTTGATGGAGAAATAACAAAGAAATAAGAGATCACATCACCTCTTGAGGAGGCTTGTGATAACGCTGTCCCACTCATGGAGGAGCAGCTACATGCATCAATAGTTGGGGCAGCAAACACTTTTGAGGAAGGGACTCTTGTAGCCCTACAAGAAGTTCCAAATGCACATCAAGGTATGAAAATATTTCCATATTCCATTGTTGCAGAAAATTCTTTTGATTAATGTGGAGATTTAATTTTGCATGACCAAGAGTCAAATTTCATTGCTATTATAGAGCAGCTTGGTTGCACTCCATTGTGCAACATGGAAACACTCAAGAAGGAATCAAACCATCATTCTCATGAGCCATTGTTGGATTGTACATCACATTGGAGGTTGGGGTTTGAAGCCTTGAAGATTGATGGTAGACATCTTGGAGTTAGAAACCTCTTCTCCCTTCAAGATGACACTTTCTCAATGAGCTCTTCTCAGCTCGAAGAGGAACTTTTACTTTCAGATCCAAGACCTCATTTTTTTTGGAAGACTATGGATGAAAGGAAGGTCTCAAGGAGAGATCTCATTAGAGATGCACTTCGACACACCATGGAATGCAATGATTTTCTTCCCTTCTCACAAGAGCAGATAGAAGATGGAGGACATCTTAGGATGGATAACATCTCTCATGCTTGTGTTGGACATCCCTTGAACCATACACATCATGATGGGAGGTTTTTGCCTACTACATATTTGATTCTTGATAGGGTCTCATTGATCCTTGAGAAGCTTACATTTCAAAATCCCATAAAGTGCAAAGACAGGAATTTGATTTGGGAGGATGGTAGCCCTCATGGGAGGAGTACCAGGATGAGGAGAATAAGGAGGCTTCAACAATTGATTGAGTGGATGTGGTTGATGAGAAAGGAGCTAGGAGGATACTTGCAGATCTATGATACCAGGAAGCAGGAGGCTTGGCTGCGCTGGTTACTCTTGAAAGAGTTTGGCCATCACTTGGAAAACACTCTTCATAAGAGTAGGAGGATGGAGAAAAGATGGCAGGATACTTGCATCATTGAGCAGCATAGATAATGGATCCATGATGTTGATGTGTCTTCATCACATGAGTTGTATGATGGAAGTATGAGGAGGCAGCAAAATACTTTTTTGCTTTGCTTGGGAGAGCAAGGGAAAATTTTCTCTCACACTTTGTATGATTTTGCAGGAGGAGGGGATGGCACTATCTCCTTGGTCTTTGATGATGATTGGGAAGCACTTCCATCTTGGGAGGTATTCCACATTTGTTGCAGCATTATTGGAAGAATATTTGACAAGGAGCATGTCCAAGAACATAGTTGTGTATTGACAGGAGCTTATCTGCATAAGATCACAGCGTTGTCACCTTGGAGTAAACACTTATGGATGAAGTGCACCCAACATAGATAGGTGGATCCATAACCCATAGGTCCTAGGATCACTTCATATTTTTTTCACTTGATGAACAAAGAGGACGTAATGATGATAGAGACATCTATGGCATATTCTTCTTGACTTGGGTTTTCAAGCATAAGGAGGATTATCTTTCTGTAGCACATGGTTCATTCTTCTTCATAGCATGCCAAAACACTATGAAGGACTCATGTATGGACCCATGTACCATCTTACTTCCATCATATGGTGAGAATATTGTTTATACATTCATTGATTTGCATACTCTTACCATTCTTATGTAGTGCATTTCTTCACAAGAGGGCCAGCTCGTCAAATTGCTCCATGAATTGTAATGGGCCAATCTACATGATGGAGGCAGCCATATTTTTTGTGGCCTTGAGAAGATGTTTTATCACCACATGTATGTTCAATTTATTCACTATAGCATGTATCATATAAATACATGCATGATTAACCATGTAAAAAGAAACATTTTTCCATGTACTTTTATCAAGCAGCAACTTGCAAAACTGCGTTGTCACGACTGGGAAAGTTGTTGGTACCTTCTTGCATCACTTGTAACCTTCAGCATTTTTTTTATTTTGCTGCTGATCATGTCTTCATTTGCTGATATAGATCAGATTTGTATGGGAGGCTTGATTATGAGGGAGACACATGAGCTGGATGTGTCCATGAGTGGGAAGAATTCTCACAATTTCTACAATACATGTTCTAACGGGAGCATGAGAGGAGATATGGCCACCACAGCCAAATATTTATTCTCTTTTGAGGTGGGCCATAAGATTGATATTAATCCATTTTAAAACCATGGGAAAGTGCTTGATCATGTATTATTGTTGTTACATTCAACCATTTACTATCCTTTAGTAGATGTGATGAATCATGGACATTGCTTGCCATGTAATTTTCTGAAGTTCCAGTGGATGAGATTGCGCTGTATCCTTGTGAGAAATTGTTTGCATCATGTATCATCATGTAAAACCTTCGGAAAACCTCTCATTAGGATGTTCCATGATGACCATGTGCTATTCTTCATGGATGGATTGTTTTGGGCCAGCTTGTTATTCATTGTTGGAGGAGCCTTCTCTGGAGGATTGTTCTTCACTTTGCCATTGGAGGGCAATAATTTTTCAGCCCAGGATCAGAATACACTCTACACTTGTCATGAGTGGAGAGGAGGACAGCATGGGGTAAGCTATGATGCTTTCCAATTTCAGATTTTTAGCCCACCTTCATTACCGGAGCTTGAGGTGGAAGGAGATTTTCAAGAGTTTCCTTGTTGGGAGGTGGCTCATTTTGTTGGATGATTGCTTAGGGATGGAGGATCCACATGAGGGAGATGTTCCTCATTATATTCCAGACTCCATGCCTTGAGTGTAGATTCCTCAGTTCTATCCTTGCAGTTGCTTAGGGACAAGCAACATTTGGGAGGGGAGGATTGTAATGTTCCAAATTTTTCTTCAATAAATTGGAACATTAAATTTTGTCTAAACTTATTTAGGAGATGAATAATTGGGTAAGAAGACCCAAAGATAATAAAAAAATAAATAAAATCCATCTAGTATGAAAAGGGATCAACCATGGAACCAGATTTGACACCCTCATGTGTGAAAGGAGATATTTGCAAAGAGGTTTGACCAAGTCAACCAACACAGGGTATGAGTTGGAAAGCACTACATCAGAGGGAAGCTTCTAGAGGAAGGGCCCATGAGGAGTCTCAAATTGCTATATAAATGGAGGAGAGGAGAGCTATTTCCATTCATGCATATTTTTATGATATTAAGTTGGTCATTTCGACTTCTTGAGCACGTTGGTTGTTTGACTAGTCTGCAGCACTATTTAGTGCACCGAGTGTCTCTGTTTGGAGATCTCACCCTCAGCCCCGAGGGACTTCGAGTGCCTGCTTAGGTGAGGTTGTCCCATCATTATATTTGATCGAGACCAAAGCATCATCCTCCAGGATAGCGTTATTGATGCAGCAGCATAATATTGTGTTGTAGGGTGTTGTCGCGGAGACTCCACAACACCACTTCCATTGCTTGTTTTTCAGAGGGAGAGTATTTCTTTCCTTTAGAGGATCAGTTTGGAAGCTTGAGAGCTTATTTTCATATCTTGGCATCAGGCCAACACATATTCTTTCCCCTACTACGTATTTTTCTCCAATAGATGCATTATTTTCATAGTGCAATTGCTGCGGGGTTTTGCAGATTAATTGGAGGGTGGGATCTGAAGTCTAAGGATCAACCTTCCACTTTGGAGATCCATTGGAGGAGGTTTAATTCAGATATTTTCATCTTATTCATCCTTCTATACATATTTTTAGTTCCACAGTTTTCGTAGCTGCCCAACTACTCTGGCATTTTCATGTATTGCTGAAATCCCCAAGGGGAATGTAATAGAGAGCCCTTTGGGAATTTTGTCCCATTATATATCCCTGATTTCATGTATTTATCAGTTTCATATATGTAATATAATAAAAATAAGCTTCAGCCTCCTGGAGAAAACGCTGAAGGGTTTCTGGATCATTCTCTTGTCTTGCATGCACCTCAATCTTGAGGGATTTTCTATGTAAAAATGTTGTTTAACATTTCTTAATGCCTATTACCTGTTCCTTAACTCATTATATGTTTTATAATACTTTTTTACATCTCATAACTTCATAAAATATGCTTCCCTTTCTTCAGTAAATTTCTGCATACTCAAATTCATGGGAAATCAGGGTTTTTCTTGACTAGTCGGGAAGGGGGGACAGTTTAACTTAGTAAAACGCCTTTTATTTTGTTGAAATTTTCCATGCATATCCCTATTGACATGATATAATATATTCCAGAACCTTGACCATTAATTTTACGTATATTTTCTTATACACTCATTCTAGGGCCAAAATCCTCACTTTTCCCCACCTTTTTGCCCATAAAAGCTGAGTAAAGGTTTCTGAAGTATTTTGAGTGGGTTTATGAGTGTTTTTGAACATTTTTTATGATATATGAAGCACATATTCCTGGAAAATTCGTTTTTCAGGCATGAGTTGCTGAGAAATCCATTTTCCGGATATTACAGTGGTATTAGAGATTTTCGATGGGATTCTTCAAGTAGCTCTATAGAAAGAGTCTGGAAAGGGATAGGTAGCCTCCATATCTCTTCCTCTTTTAAGAGGATGAATATCCGATAAATTCCCCCCCAGTCCATCTCTTGTTGGAGTTTTCCGTGTTTTAGTGATATCCCCGAAACGAGATATTACAACTCCAAAAAATAGAGAAAGGAGGAATTTGTTCTTATTATTGACACTACAATTTATTTTCCTCTTCCTTTATTTCTAAAATTCCTTATGAATCACAATTCCTTTTTATTCACAAGAGTGTTTATCCTAAAAAACCATAGCACCATTCGCGACGCTAGTTCAACCTTCCTCTGTTGCCAAGGAAAGGATCTCCTTCACTAGTTCACCCACAAAGAGCAAATATAATGGAACTTCATGATATTAAGGATAGGCAATAAAAAATTATGAGAGGCCTTTGAGAGTGAAGGATCCCCAATTTGTTCAAAAAATTATGAAAACCCTAAGTCATAATACATTTTATGTGTTCCTTTTATCTCTAGGATGGTAGGGAAACTAAACTCAGAGTCAAAGAACCACAAGAAGAGTACTCCAACCTCTGGAAAATTTCCTTGGGCCCTAGGTTGACCAAAACTAAAGGACCCGAATAGTGTGTGGTTGGAGCTCTCGGTAGGGCCTCCGAATTTCTAGATGGTCTCGTATTGAATTCTTAACTTTTCTTTCTAAAGACCTAATAGGCCTAGAAATCGCAATATGTTGACCTTCTACTATGACTTCCAAATTTTAATATCTAAAATCCTTGGGACTTGATCAATTTTGTTGAAACCACCCTCCTTCGGTTCATATTCCACTAACTTCTCCTCCTCCATGTGGTTCAAATAGTAAGAAACCGACATCTCATCGGGAAAAAATATTTGACGCATGGTTTTGTGTCCTTAAAGGGTTTATCATGGTGGCCATCTCTATACTTAAAAACTATTTATTACGTGGATCAAAAAGACATGGTTACCATTTAATCTTAATTTGCGTTTTGACAAGGATATCAGAGCTTGACATTGTGGAGAGCTCGTTTAGTCTTCGTCAAAACTATGCCCTTCTCTAGTTTGAAACTCCATGACCCTTTCTTCACCTGCAATTTTTTTGTGGGCCTCTAGGGTTTCTCCGGTGTTGAATTCCTCTGCCATGGTAGAGATGTTGTAATGTCAACTTTAACATTTTAACTCCATCAAAATAAAATACCAATACTATAATTTAAAAAAATAAAATCAATAATTATAATTAATATTTAAATCAATCTAGATCTATCTTAACTCTAGATCTACTTCCAAGCGAGAGGGAGGAATCAAATATATTGAGGTGAAAACCTCTTATAGAATGAAAAGAGATTTGATCCCTTTGGGAATCTGGTACATTCGCAATTAAGATGGATATAGATTTTGGTAGATCAGAAATTAAGATAGATCTAAATTGGTAATATGCAATGAAAAGAATAATAAAAATACAATAAAAAATGAAAAGACAAAATGGCTAACAAAGTCAACATAGTTTCCACCTTTCTTTTAAAAAACGTAAAATATTTATAATATTGGAATAAATTAAAAAAAATAAAGTATTTATTATATTCAAATAATCTTTTTTTACATTATGATAAATTTTTTTGGCCTTCAGTTAAAATGATTTCACTCATTTGAATATCATTTTCCCACTCATTTAAATGTTAAGAAGGTATATTCCATGGAATATTGGCGGGAATACCTAACACAAATAATATTATGTTACCAAAAAAGTAGAGAAGAGTTACATAGGGGATATATCTATAGTGATAATGCATTGTAGATTTAAACTCAAGCAATGATGATGAAGAAATTACTCAGTTTCAAGAAGAAGGTGGCCCCTCTCGTCCATCTATGGACGAGACCTATCAAAAGGTAAGCATTTAAGAAATTATTTACTGATAATCTAGCTGCAATAGATGATCAGACATAGTAGCCGTGATGGAATCCATTGTGTAATTTATTTTTTGGTTGGATTAGATGAACCAAAGAGTGATGTGATTAATAAAAGATCATGAAATTGGACATGGAGCTTTACATATAGAAAGAGAAGTTTAAGACGACTTTATCTAGTCCTTCTCACATCGTATCATAATTCATCTTGTGCCCTAGCATGGACAAAAAATATTTGATGCTTCGCTGTTATCCCTGTTTTTTCTACATCTTGCAATAATAACAAACTTCCTCTTTGGTCTGAATCTAACTTCTTGTGATGCATCCTATTGACTGCATTCTCTTCAACACCCACTATCCATCTACCTTTTAGCATACCCAACAAACTCTGATGAGAGAAAATTCCCCAAAATTTTCTTCCTACAATAGTTTATGGGTTACTGTGCCGCTAACGTGACATGAAGCCCATGTCGTGTTATTTTATACTTCTAAATAATTATTTCCTTTTATCAAAATTTGGCTCTTTTTTAGGTCCTGACTCTTGCTCTTTCGTGGGCTCTGTGGATTTTTGTCAAGCTTTGACTCTGACTTTATCTCTGACTTTGTATGAGTTTGAATATAACACGGGAGTTCCCAACTATGGGTTACAATTTCTCCAACATCAGTCTAATTGCAGAGCATTTCCTGAGGTGTATATATCCTTTGCTATACATTCACCCTATTCCCTTTGAAATAATCTGAGTTTAAATTTCTAATTTAACATCTCAACATGAACAAAATGATGCCTATGTATTCCTCTATCTATATGTTGTCTTGTGATCTGATGTTTATATGAAAATAAACGTTAAAGGTATACCTTTGCATTCCTTCTAAGAACTAAAGTTGGATTTGATAGGATGATTAAATCAAAATGAAAGTAATTCTTGCAGTTTATGGCTCCATTCCACTTACATCCATCTTGAATTGAAGAATATGAGGCTTGGGCATTCATTGTTGTGTAATCATGTAGACAGTTCAAGCTCATATAAAAAGAAACCCAAAGTATTTATATAATGTAAGCTTCACCTTTATTCCAAGAATTTGAATATTCAATTAAGTGTCAAATTTTTTGGTTTCTAGCATTATGCATATGATTTTTCCACCTCTTGCAATCCGTAACTTTTGTATTATAAAATACCTCTCTTCAACAAAATAATTAGGAAATTTTTAATAGAGGTTCAAGATAAATGGTTTTAATTAGTTTCTTGAATACAAGGGGAACTAAATTCCCTTTCAGAGATGAATGAAAGGGAAGCTCAATATATCGATATATAGCCTAACTGCCTAAGTGTTGAGAATACAACTTGCAACAACTAATTTTGAAATATTCCAGACTTTTCAAAGGGTTATCGCATCTAATATTGAAATCTTGGATGTATCAATAATATTAATTTCTTGCATATGCATGCAATTTCATCGATCATGTCATTTAATCAAAATATATTTTTCAAGTGACAATCAGAGGAGACGAAGGCATGAATCTTGACTTTTTCAGTTGTTGCAATCGTAATTATGGTTACAAGTGGAGAGAGCAAGTAATTAATTAGAACACCAAGAAAATAATATCAAGGGTTGTTTCCTTGTTAGAGATTTTTTCATCATATGTGTGGAACATGTTGTCAGGGATCCCCTAGTCAAAATATGTGTTTTAGTTCGAAAACAGAATGTTTTACTCAAACTAAAATCAACATATCTATAGAGTGGGTATGCTTGTCCTTTTGGAAATCTGATCCGAAAACATTTCTAGTCCATTTTTACTCATTTTAGTATGAATTATCATTATCTTGTCAATTGGATGCTTGTAGGTTTGTTGTCCAAAATCCAAATTGCTTCTCATATTTATAACTTTGTACCTCTGAGGGTTGTTATGATTTATTATAGTGTGGGTAATGTCTATATTTATAATATTTCTTAGTTGGATTGTTACCTGGTAATTTTGAATTGTAAGCTTAGTGAATATTCTTGATATATTCCTTTATACTTTGTTAAATGGGACAAAAATATACATCCATGATCAGTTGTAGCAACCACACAACAACACCCATACCAAAGGGTATCATATGAAAGTGAAGTAGTGTTGAGGTTGCAAACTTAAGAAAAACTAAGATCAAAACAAAATAAAATGTTTATCAGCAGTGGAAAAGAAGATGTCGGATATGAGATACTTAGCAGATTTATTCCATGACATTGTTTTCCTGCATTGTCGAAATCTTTAGACTATACACAGGATTTAAAGAACAAAGACAACTAAAATGGTGTAAAATAAAGAACTGCCTCTCTGCAAGTTATCAGTTTGACTAGTCAAGCCCTTGTTATCTGTATGAGAAATATAAAAGGTACCGCAAAAAGGAAGTTGGAAACATATATCATTATACAATGACTATAATGAAAGGGTTTTGAAAATTTTTTTCAAGATAATATCTCAAATTTTCCTTAGACTACTTGAGAAATCAAATTTGGGTAGGTTTTACATGAGTGATAAGCTATAAATTTGAGACAAAACTTTATATTTCATCAATTCTACTTGTCTCTGAGGCAAGATACAACAAACCCACCTCCACCTAGTTATTTGACTGCAAAAGTCTACTTAGGTGTATATATTCTACCCCACTCTAGATTTGATCCTTTGGCCTCTTATGAAACACATGTTTGTTACTATCAGGCCCACTCAAGCTCTACAAACTCCTAATGGTCTACTCTACCTAACCCTACATACTCCTACAATTTACAACTTTTCATTTGGTATCAATATGTGACCAAATGAAAGCACCAGACTACAAAAATATTTCTTTAATGAGGCCTGGATGAGTAAAAAAACTATCAAATAGTCATAAATAATGAGTCCAGTTGATCCCAAAATTATGTTAAAAATATATGCAAGTCTTAGGAATTGTTTGTGTTGTAAGGCTCATGAATGATTTTGTGATTTACTTATATCCTCTTTAAACCTATCTTTGTTTTAAATTTTTCTCTTATGTATTTCAAATTATATTGAATTTGAACTTTTTTCACCAACATGCATGATTTTTGAAGAATTTGAACTTTTTTGGACTTCTTAGATTGAGTTACGTATGCTACACTTCTAATTTCAACTATACTCTAATAAAAAATGCATTTCAGTAATGCATGCCATTCATTCTCACATTTTGGTTGTCTTCTAAATACTAGAAAAATGAGAACACTGAGCATTGCATGTTTATCTTCTAATGTAAGAAATCAAGGTAATATGGAACTAATATGAATACAAAGTCATTTTTGTACTTAATAAATAATTTACAATGACATCATATCCACTTTATAGAATTTAGTTCCTTCTCTGATATTTTTTTTATGATGAATAGGATATGGTTGGTTAATAGTAATGATTCATGGAAGGAAGTTTCATTTTTCAAATATGTTTAATTATTACGTGTTTATATTTTTTAAATGTTTCTCTCTACCAATAAGGGAAACAATACTTATAATCTACTTTAATGACTTTTCTTGCAGGCTTTTGGAGCTTATTTTTTTGGTCCTAATAGTTCAAGATGATTCCCTATTGGGACTTCCAGCAATCAGAGATGTGAGATTTGACCCTTTCATTGGTACATCAAAAAAATTTAAGTAGAAGAAATGTTGCATCATATAGGATAACATGCACAAGGAGGATGAGTTAGGTGCATTCTTTCTTATACAATAGAATATTCACAATCATATATGATCTAAACTAAGTTCCAACTAGAAGTTTATTTTATATATGCAGTTGTAGTTTGAACTTTGAAAATTCTTTTGAAACTAAATGAACTATACTTTACCTCTCGAAATGGGTAATTTTAAGGCATGGTTCTCCCCATATTAATTTTAGTGTTTCTAACAAGTGGTAAGACTTTTATCAACTTTTATGAATGGACAGGTTATACAGTCAGTTATAAAGGGAGATCTAGTGAATGAAGTGCATCAACTATTTTTGCCATGGGCGTCACAGGTTTGTTTCGAAACTGCATATCATTTAGAATATTAAACATAGAATTAGTGTCATTATGGATCTATTGTGATGCTAGTAAACCATAAGACATTATAATATTGGAGACATTATTTAAATGGTTTTGAAAATTTTAGCTAGATCTACATTCAAAGAGAGAAATAATTGAAAGTATAATTTCTCAATGGAAAGATATTAGAAATTTATAGTTATAAAATATCAAAACTAGGATTTTCCTTAATGTAAATGTCAGTACTCAGAACCAGTGTTTTAAAACTCTGACTCAAGTTCTAAACCAATCGAGGGTCCACTCTGACTCCGACTCCGACTCGGTATCGACTCAGTTGATTTGGTTTCAATGACTCGGTATTTCTAAAAGATACATTAAATATTTTTTTTATAAAAAACATGATTTTAAAGATTTTCATTCATGTTTCCAAACACAATGCATTAGAATATAAGAAAAATACAACATATGATCAAAGTAGGCTCATGAGTATATCCATTATATCAAAATGGCACCAAGTGCATTGTCCAATATATACATGATATAGAGACCAGAGCAAAAACACATAACTAAGGAGGTTCTAAATGGCCTCTATAACAAAACATGACTAGTCACTACTGCTAGACAAGGCAAGATCCTTTTGCTCAGCCTCTGAATCATAGGGGGGAACCTATGGCTCCTCCTTATCAATATATTCAACTGCAACTGTACTAGCATGCCGAGCCAAAAACCAACTCCACAACTCTTCACAAATTCCTCATAAATGCTCACTTCAATACAATGAGATAGCAGTGAGGAAATGAGAGAGGTTAGGTATATTTTATAGGATTGCGAGGGGTTAAATTTCATATCAAAACCATAAAAAAAAATTGAAATCTGAATTGAGATCCGTTTTGGGCCATTTGTGGGGTCCACGGTTGTTTGTCCATGGCTAAGCCGGCCTAACTTGGACTCAGCTGAGTCAGTCGATTTGTGACCGAACTAACCGAATGAGTGACCGACAAGGCTGGCTCAGTCACAAACCAGCCTCTAGACCGATTTTTCTAACGATTCAGTCCGGCCAGTGAGTTGGCTCAGTCGGCTCGGCCGAATCGAAGTTAGTCCCTCCAGTTTTAAAACTATGCTCAGAACACTACTTTCTCTTAGTTTTGGGCTTCATCATCTTAAATGGGAATTATTCTTTATTGATTTGTATAAGAATCCATGGTCTCTCAAAGTGAATTTTTCTCTGCTCCTAATCCAAAATCGGACAGGTATTGTTGTCAATCACTTTTTCCCCTTGAATAAATCCCAAGGGGTTTGGTTGGACAATTTAGGAAATCTGCAATTGTCGTTGTTAATCCTCACGTCAAAGCTAGTGAATGCTAGTTCTAGGGCATGTATGTAGGATGATTGGTTGATCCATAACCCAAAATCTGTCACTTAACCTTCCAAAATAGTGAATCAGAAGCATGGATCTAGTCTTAAATCCTTCAAAATATGCAGTAAATATACCAACACGTTCATTAAATTTTGACTGATCTGTGAGAATAATGATTAAATATGTGTGACAAATAAATTAAAATCAATGAATGCAAAATTTTCCATATATTTGAATTCTTTTGTAAGGGTATGTGTTGGGGGAGAGTGATGGGGAACAAGAATGATAGTAGGAGATACAGGGCGATGGGTAGGTAGTTTGTATTGATTCGAATGGAAGCAAGGTAGCTAGATATGGATATTGTGCAGATGCACAGGCCTAGGAGAAAGGGCACAGGTAGAGTTTCTCTAAAATGAGGAATTTTTTTGCCTCCGCAATAGTGGTGACACTTCCCTTTTCCACTGGCTTATCACCTTATGAAGGATTTGAGATAGTTGTCCCATTGACCTATTTTGGTCATTTGTGGACCTTGAAAAAAATATTTTCTTTATTTCTACATGTGCAGCAGAAAATAGTAGATTGGGATTAAATTAAAAATAAAAATTTAGGGCTGATAATTGGTGTGGGATGAGGAAATCATGAAAGTGAAGAAGCATAGAACTCAATGTTGCGTAATTTCCAACTTAAAAATAAGGTATTCAAACTGCATTCGAGAACTGTTGGGATCAAGCTCTTTCATTGTTACTTGGTTGATTTTCCATATCTTAATCTAACAATTTTGTTGGACATAAATAAATCTTGTACTCAATAAACTACTAGAAATATTCTAGTTCCACCTCCTACGTATGAATTTGGTTGCATTCAATAACAGGTTCAAAGTACAATCAGATATTCATTGTGAAAACTTCGTTTTCCATCTCCATTATTCCAAATTATGATGGTTCAGAGGTTGTGTTCACTTTCTATTGATTCATGTACAATATTCTACCATTCCAAAAACTGGAATATGCACTTCCTATGCATCCAACTGTAGAGTTTGTTCATGCCTGAAAAATGGATTCTTCTTCAACATTAACTTATAATGGATAGCATGTTAAGATGTTACAAGGGTGAATTGGGATTATGTAAAACTACATAAGAGATCCAGGATGTAGAGAATGATGTCGAAGAACTCCTGTGTAAAATGGTCAGGTTGTGAACAAAGTGGTCAAGCATCCTTTTCCAACTCAACTGTCAAAAAACTACAAAATGATGATGTTGTGTTACCTGGGAAGACTTCTCTTATGTAGGATAATACTCTAGAGTCAATTATACATCACATGTCATTAACTAATTCTAGTTCCATTCATGAAGATGTAATGGGTTCATGGTTGATATACACTATTGATGATTCATTAGAAAAAGGATTATTGATCTGAATTATTTGGAGGGTTTTGCTTTCTATATCTCTAAATATAGGTCACTAGATCCAAGGTTATTTAATTTTTTCTATTTTTATTTCACCCATTTAATTATCTTTGATCTAAGACAAGCACTTAATTGAGTTTTCATGCTTGGGAAAATTGAATATGTATTGCTCATTTGAGGTCAATCTACTATGAGTTATGCCAATATTGAAATATCTTTATGATCTAAACACTCAAAGAATATTAATTAATGTCAAAATTGGCTGAACAACCTACTTAATAATAAGTGGAACAATTCATGCCATTTGGGATTGATGTCTAGGTTTAACTTCAAGCCTTTAGATCTTTTTTTTTTTTTGGTGGATATTACATGATCCATGGTATGGAAAACTTCCTGGTTATTCATTTAACACCTCAATGCATGTGATTTATTTCTTGTATGTCATTTTAATCACTCTACAACAAGGTCTGAAATGTGCCATGATAAACCTTGATTACTTTAATGTTTTTTTTTTTCACAATGAAGTATTAAACACCTTCTAATGCAAGAAAAATGATGAGCTCAACAACCCACTTATAATTCAACAGCATACTCAGATTTTTCACTGACATAAAACCTTTTCTTTGGTTCTCATAGTTTCTCTATGCATTTTATGTGGCCAAGTCCTGAATTTTATTGCACCATTGTTTGATGATCTATATGCTCTGAAAATGAGCCATATAACACTTAATTTATCATATCATAGCATTGGTGATGAAGATTACATCTTATGACATTGTTTAAAGTGTTCTTAATGCAAATCAATACACAAGGTTGACAGAGTTTGAAGAAATTCAGGGTTTCAACTCCCTCTTAATGGAAACGAACAACATAATAAGTCCAAAAATATAGACTATAAGGCTAGTGCCCCACCTGATCTCAGACAAAAGCAACCTTAATTTACACCTAGCCCATCTAACACAAAATTTTGTGTTCAAACTTACTTTACTCACTTTTTGAGCATGATAATGACTTCTTCTGGGCTAGAAAGAGTGCATGCTACAAATTATAAGTTGCCATAACATATATATCATATTTGAAGATTTAACAGAATACATCATGAAATTTGTCTAATATGGATTTCATAACTGTAAAGGATATGTGCGGTTGTGCAGATATGCTAGAGATGGATAAAGTGGTTATAGAGAGTAATAAGAAGCTTGGAAATATCGATCTTTCTTTGCTACTTCGGCCTGCAGTAGAGATTCACTCAGAAGCTACTCAATATTGTGTTCAGGCACAAGATCATGGTTTGGATATGGTACATTTGTGTGGGGCTCCTCCTTCATCCTGAATCAAACATTAGATAATCCATGCCCCCCCTTGTTGTGGCTCTTCCTACAATTTCTCTTCTAACAGCCACCATTTACATAATTAATATGTTATGTATCCTCCCTTCATGCAACCGCCCTTCCACATTATTTAGAACTTCAATTGATTTCAGACACAAATTTTTGTTAATGAGGGGGGTTTTAGCCTTGGTGGTTTTGAGGGATCATAGGCAGGGGTTCAAATCTCCATCCCCCACTCCATGGCCTCTCTACTTTTGTCTCTAGAATTTTATTCACCATGATGTATTGTTGCTTATAATCTTCAATCACAAGGTACTTGTCAACTATTGAACCAAACTGTTAAGAGAAACAAAGGATGTTGAGGTGAAAAATAAGCCGACAGTGCACTCCAAAAATGACTTTGATCTGAATAAAAACTCCTTCCATTATATCTTACCCCATAAGGAGTCACCATCTTGCACACTCATATAATTAAGGGAGGCCTTAGTTAAATCCTTGCAAGTGTAATGTCCCCAATCAACTACTATGGTGTTTAACTACCTATGTAACCCATTATTTTGTGAAATTTTTTCTTCAATTCGCCTCCTATAACTTATGTTATCTGTGTCTAATGAATTCTATGATGCATTTCACTCATATACAGGAATGTAATTTCATAATAACACCATTTAGATTACTATTCACATGAAACACATTATAATATATAATTAATTATAACAGAAGTCATATAAACATTAAAGATAAACACTTATCTGATAAGAGACACGAATTGGCTGCAAATATTCAGATGTTCCAACTTCCACCCAGCCATAGACCACGATGCTCACATTTTCTCAACAACGGGTCACCCCCAGGCTCGGGCTTTGACACCATAGAAAAATGGCTTATCTAAAGCTAGGTACATACCATTATTATACATAAGCAATTCAATGTATCAAACCCAAAAACATCCAACCAATAAGCTCATTTCCCGATTAACCCCACAAACCAAGTAGTGTAACCCCTTTTCCACATCCATAGTCCATCAGCACATGGCACTACCCTTCCAAGGTGTCCAACTCAACCATCCAGGGATGTTCCAATAGCCTCCTAGGTCATTAGCCTAAACATAATATGTACATCACAGATAGGGGTCATCCTAGGGGTGCTACAACAGGCTTCATTATGATATTAAATGTGAAGTACCTTATAATAGTGCCATTTAAAACTTTGATGCTTTTCCTTGATATTATCAATAATAATTACTCCCAAACCTTTATTCAAGTAGAAGAACATTCCCATATTTTCCAACATATCAACCCCTACTGGAAAATCAAATCATTTGCTATGTTTTGATGTTTTGGGTAATGATTTACGTTTCAAGATGTGAACTTGCTTGTAATTTCACTAGGTTTTTCTATAATGCAATTCAATATTGAATGCAACATAAGCCCCTTGACAACTCATTGATGCTTTGACCATTATGGAAAAGTCCTCTTCCAATTCAAATGAGAAAATCATATTTAAAAAGACAGTTATAATACCTTGATCATGCCTCTGTCTTAGCTAGATTGTTACAGTTTCCCATAGGTATATTGTGTCTTAAATATCCTCTTTGTCTCTTAGTTTGATTTTTATGGCAGGTCCCACTTCCTTTGTCAAGGATGGAGGATTCAAGCTACCTTGTTTTTTAAATTCAACAATCATCCGCTGGGGGATTTTGTCTCTCTAGACACAATGGATTTTACTATTTCAGTTATAAATGTCCCCACGCTTGATACTAGTATTTCTCAAGGGCTTCCTCATAAAATGATATCTGAAAATCCTTATGTTTCTTTCTAACCAAACTTCCATAGCTGGCAACATGTTTCCAAAATTATTTAAGCTTTGGGGATTGTGATATCATAGGCTAGTTTTGAAAGAGATATGGTAACAAGGTAGAAAATCTCCAGTTGAGGTCATGTTTCTCTCTAAAATGACTTGAAATACGACAGGGGTACTCACACATAAGGAGCAGAGGTAAAGGGGGCATTAAGAAGGGCCAAGGAAACATTTTCCTCTGGATATGATCCTGTCTTAGGTAATTTTTCAGTGGATAGTTGTAATAAAGTCTTTGCTTTAGTCAAGTCCTCCTTCACCCAAACCTTCTTCTAGGTTTTGTTGAAGTTTCACCTTCTTTCATGAACTCTCTTTACCATGTACAATCGAGTATTGGAAGCTTTGCATTTTTATTCATCATGTCCCCCCTCGTTGGAATTCTGAAATTTATAGGATGTTTTTTGAGTGTTTTGTTGCATCTCTATTGATCTAGGTTCAAAATTCGTCCAATTTTTTCCTATGTCTCTCCTTAAAGGTGTTCATCTTCAGCTTCATACCTAAAGTTCAAAACACTAGATCCCAAGAGTTGTTGTAAGGGCCTCTTTGGACTTGATAAATATTCCATGCTGGAAAGCGTTATCGTCAAGTTCAATGAGTTCTCACAAACTCAGCCTTGGATCCATCCTTGCTATCCCAAAAAATATAATACTTAATTATGTCCATCTTGTATCAAATCAAGTGTAGATGAACGAACAAGAATTCTGGGGATATGGTGCCTATGCAGTTTTGCTTGAAGCTTTTTTTCTTCCTTGCAAATATGTTAGACCATATTTTCCATTAAAGCCTTATTAATCCAATCCCCCACAACATATACCCAAGCTATTGCAAGCCTTATACACTCTTCCAGGCCAACAAGATAATATCTTTTGGTCTGTTATGTTCCTTATCAGACTGCACATTTGTTGATATTTTCAGAATTGGCCAATTGTAGAATAGACTTTGACAGTTGTAGTTTTCCAACTAGAGAGTCATTTCCCTTTCCAAATTGTTCCTTTACTAGATAATCCTTTAATAATATTTTTCCAAAAAGGTATATAGACACACTGATTTTGTCATGACATAGACACTACTTTTGTAATCTCAAGGAACTTATCACTGTTGAAAACACCATGAAATACTTAAAAGCATCAATTTCTTTGTAAACTGTAGCCAAATTTTCAAAATTTTGTGGTTCAAACTTCTTTTCCTCTGTCTCCTGCGGTTAAAAAATTTAATTAAAGTTGTCTTCATTCAATGTCACTTAGAGGTTGGCACATCAAATATGCTCTCTGACTTCGTTGTTGTGTGCCTAAGCTTCCCGATATTCGTTCCACTCTTATCAAGTTTCAAGGTCTTTAGGATGAGTGGAAAGTCTTTTAATTCATGTGTATATGTGATGGATGCTTCTTCATGGGACATAAAGTCATTGGTGATATTGATGTTACAAGAAACTCAATTGCCAATGTGGGACATATTAGCCCTCCAAATCATGATATTTATTCCGTTGAAGATCTAGCATAACTTATTTATGATTTTAAGGAAATCATAGAGTAATGTCTTAAATGAAATTATAGAGTAATTCAAAATTCAAATATATTCCTCCTCCTTAAATCACGTAAGCCAAATGCAAGTCCTATTTAAACGGTGAATGTAGAGACTTTACATTGGGAATTCCAACCTTCAAGGGGAATATATGGGTTTGTGCACGCCTGCAGTCTTTGAGAGAGAATAATGGGTTTCCATATATACAATATGTAGTCTACGAAATATAAATGAAAACTCCATGCAAGGGGCTTATCCTCAAAGCAGACCCACAAAGCAAGTGTGAAATCTCCATGTCATGGATAGCAACACTCCTCGAGTTATTCTAATGGAATTGTAGGAATAGACCCCACAAAAGGTGGGAAATATTTCAAATTAGCTGAAAAAATAATTTGTAATACATCCAAAGCAAGGTATACAAGTTGGCTTCCAAAATGAACAGGTTGTTCTATTCCAATTTTGTAGGTTGGCTCATCAAAACGTTTTCCAATGTGGCACATGTACATATATTTATATATACACCCTAAGTCCCCTTCTCACCATAATTATGGATTAGGATGGGAGACTTCCTCTCTCTTTGAGGTCTGTGCAATTGAAAAAGGGTTGTTTGGGATCCATTTTCCTTTGGATTATTCTCTCAAAAGCAACTGAAATCTGCCAACAATTCTGCCATTTGTCCTCTTTGAAATTTGAATTTGACTACTATCTTCTGTGATCTCATACTAAGGATTCAAAATAAACAATCACTGTTATTTGTCACTAATTTTCTCCATTGTTGATGAATAGAGATACCTTGTTAACTCCATGGGATCAGCCAACTATGAAAATATATCAAGTAGAACCCTTATTTCCTTCATTTTCATATTCTGTATTTTTTGTGCAAACCTCAATATAAACTAGTGGATAGTACACCTCACCCATGGGATTCAAAATTGGAACCTAATGGCATGAAACTAGGAAAATTCCTATTAAAATTGGAAATGACTAGTTATACCAACTCTTTGAGCTTGAAAATGCAAGCGACATATGCAACCATGGACAATATGCCTAGAAAAGGTTGTGTCATCTATTCAAAAGCTATAAAATTTTTATATCCTATCTTCTCCAATGAGGAAAGAAAGGAAAAATCTTAAGGCTAGTATAAATATGCATGTGTCCCTGGGCCATTTGTGCTAGAGCCTTCCTAGATATCCATGAGAGCCACTTTTGCTAACCCAACCCAGCAACCCCAATTGATTCAATGAGATTATCATGGGTAACATGCCATCTAGATCCTGAACCTGGGTCATCATCAGTTATTTGGCTTGTTTCCAGATGACAGCCCCACCATCAACATTACTCATGGCCTGTGGGAGAATACATGTAGTGAGGATGGAATTAAATCATATTCAAAACCTAGAAATGTGAAGAATAAACAATCTGAATCAACAAGCGATAATGCTAGACAAAGCTGCAGAAATAATTTTGTTAATTTTATAATTGGAGAGAAGAAAGATCTTGGAAATGTTCTCCAGCATGAGCATGGGACTGTTGTGTTTTATGATTCCCCATCTGATTTGTCAAGTTCACTTGATGTTGACATAAACAAAGAGCTGACTTATTTTTCCAATTCTTTCATTGGAACAGAAAAAGCTAGTTTGCATGCTCAGGAGAGAAAAATCAATTGAATGCAAGAGAGTAGGTTGACATCTCAACTAGCTACACATGACAATGGCATAGTGGTTGTTGATCAAAATTTGCTCAAAGAGAAAAAGGGTGAAGTGTTAGTTCTATTTGAGCAGTCAACAACAAATACAGGCAAGGTGTCTAAATGGGAATTACAATCAGAAGATACAATAGTGCTCCCTAAAGCTAATATGGCTATTTTGGAGGAAAAACCAAGTTTTATGTCTCGTATCAAATTTTTTTATTGCAAACTATATTCTGGATATAGAAACAAAGGTAGGGTTAACCATGATAGTGCTAAATTACTCGGGGAAGGTTCAACTACCAATGTGAAGGAAACTGACACACAAGATAAGGGTCAAGTATCCACCACTAATAGTGATATTTGTGAAATGTCTGCTCAAATTCAGGCGTCATATTTTCCTATTGAAAGTGAAGGAAAATAGGATTTAGTGTCTATACTAACATAAAAGGAGAATAAAAGTTCTTCCAATGTTTCTGCGAAGAATAATGTTGCAAATATTGGTGATGTTGCCAAGGTAGTAATTGTCAATAAGAAGAATAAAAGGAATTATTTTTTCAGTAAGGAAAATGCTGCAGCTCCCAGAACGATTTATATTATTTTTATTAGGTTCAAGAGCATGAGGAAGATGTGAACCTTCCAAAACAATCCAAAATAGTAACCAATGTTGTCAATAGTAAGAAATCTCCAAAAGAGTCTGAGAAGCAAGTCCTGAAAGAAGTGGATGACTGGGAAGATGTAGCTAAGTTTTGAACTCCTATGAATCACGTAGCCATCTTAGTTGCTAAATTTTCAAGAGAAAGAAATTACTCCAAATATTTTTTGTTGGCAATCAAGGATCAATGCAAAGATCTACCAAAAAATTTTGAAATTTGTCCAGACACTATTGAATTACTTGGAAGTTCCCAAGCACTTGCAAAGTCATGTAGGAAAGGCTAATGCATTAGCAAGCACTACAAGACAACTTGACAGGAAGCTTAGCGGGAATTATCTACTTGAACTTCGTGGGAGCAATATGCCCAGTTTGGATGATGATAGAAGGGCCCAGCTAGTAGATGATTTTTTTGATGGATGTGATATGCAGATGTATGTGAATCTTAGAGTTTCCTATGTTGTGTTTCGACCTGGCCAAGGTTATAATAATGGATTTTCAAGAAATACATGTGCAACACAAATAAGTATGAATGTCATCCTTCCTAGAGGGCCTTATGTGCAAGCACCATTTGCACAAGTTGGACTAGTGAGAAATAATTCTCATGTTTATAGGTGGCAACGCGATTCTAGTTCTCAAAAGGGTTTGATTCCTCCTCCACGTCCTTCTCTTCCCACAATTCATATATCAAAGAACTGATATGAAGTGGGAAAGGTTTCTGATGAGGATCAATTGAAAAAAAGACAAATTAAATCCATCCTTAATAAATTAACGCCCCAAAAATTTGAGAAAATTTTTGAATAGGTCAAAGAAGCGAACACTGACTCTACATCATGTCTTCATGGTATAATATCTCAAATATTTGACAAAGCCTCGATGGAGCCTAATTTTTGTGAGATGTGTGAAAAATACTGTTTTCAGCTTGCTATGGGAATACCAGGATTTTATGAAGAAAATGAGAAGGTTGTTTTCAAGTGAGTTATTTTCAACAAATGTCAAGAAGAGTTTGAAAAAGATGAAAGAGAAGAGGAAGAGGCTAAGAATGAAAAATATCATGGTGAAAAATGTCTTTCAGTAGAAGAAAGACGGGAGAAGAATGTTGCAGCATGAAAATGAATGCTAGGAAATATAAGGTTTATTAGTAAGATTTATAAAGAAAGTATTCTAACTGAAGGAATTATGCATGCATGCATCAACAACTTAATTGGTGATTTTAAAAATCTAGATGAGGAAAATGTTAAAGCTTTGTACAAACTGTGAGCACTATTGGTCATATGATTGACCATTCAAAGGCAAAGGAATATATTGATGCTTACTTCAATAGCATGAAAAAAAAGTCCAATAAACAAGGGCTTCCCTCTAGTCTGAGGTTCTTATTGAAGGATCTAATTGATTTGAGGAGGAATGGACAAAAAAAACGAGGAAAGTTGAGGGCCCCAAGAAAATAGAGGAAGTGACTCGGGATGTTGTGCAAGAACTACATGGACAGGGAGGCCTCTCTCGAGGTACCAATATGGGACATTCAGGTCGGATACTTGCGACACCATTTGATCATGGTGTTAGAGGACCTGCGATGCCACATTAGATGGCAGGTGCACATATGGGTTTGCTTCCACATATGGGTGGGATTAAAGGACCACAACCCCATATGGGACCATCTGACCATGGGTTCACTAGTTAAGATGCTCAGATTGTGGATAGGGCTCAATTTGAAAATTAGTCTATGCCAAGCCCTTCAAAACACAGAGCTTCTAACGATGGCCACTTGACTCTTTGTCCTAAGGGAGGTCTTGGCAAGGGAATAGGATGGAGGGCTCAACCTTTTCCATATGCTAAGATTTTTCTAGCAGATATTCCACCATTCAAACCTCTGAGTAATAAACGAATAAGTGTAGGTCCGATTTTGGGTTGCAGTTCTGACCGGATGCTAGTTGGTACGAGAGATGAAATTTTGACAAGGACTTATGCTGTAGAAAAGAGTTTATTTGCAAAATCATGTGTCCAGGAAATAAATTTTTTGGATAATGACATAATATATTTTAAGATTTCATACTCATCAAGCGATAGAGGTGGGAAGACTGCAAATGCTGAATTTCAACTGTAAGAAAATTCCTCTCAAAGAACTTTGAGTCGACAACTCATTGAGGTTCAACTTAGGAAAAAGGCTAAAATGGAAATTAAAGAATATTACAGGTGCATTCCTTTACAAAGCTTCCATGCATTTTCACTACGTCCTTTAGAGAATGCGACATGTTCCCCTGGATTTTTCTTAATTTTACATGACATACCATCCAGTGTGATAGATTTGAAGGAGGCAACGTTTAGTGTACATGACCTTAAAGCACCATTTTTCCCTTAAACTATGGTTTTGCTTTGAATATTAGATTCTTTCGCCAGGAAAGATGTTGAAATTGATCTTTTGGGGAATCTACTTACACATTTATGTAAGTCTCAGCCTTTCTTGCTAAATCAAGGACAACTTACTGAAATTTTTTTGTTTTTTCTTATTAAGCTTGAATTTATTTCAGGACTACTACAGTCTATGGTCCTTTGTGATTATGAATTATAAATATATATATTTTTTATGTTTCTAGGCTGGAGACTGTACTATTTTCATTGGAGGATGCTACTGTTGATGCACCCAAGGCTCTTGAGTTCCTTGGTAGGATTATCACAAAACTAGTTGTTGAAGGGATATATTTATTGAAGATATAGCAAGGGAGATCAAGGATGGGGGTACAAAGCCAGGAGGCTTATTAGAAAATGGTCATGCAATCGAATTTCCTAGAACTGTTTTGGAAGATATTAAGAGATTAAAGGGGGATTCTTTATTATCTGCTTTGTACAAAAAATCAACAGTTCATTTAGAAAGCCTCATGCCCAACAAACGAGGGGATTTTGAGGGATTTCTCAAGAATAAAAACGTTCAATGTTTGTATCCAGTCGAAATTAGTAGACATATATAATTAAGAAAATTTCAAGGTAGCCCGCTCACAATTTTTCCTGATCAATTTTTTGGTTTATCTATGCTCTCTCATGTTGACAAGTGAATGGTTGGTTAGTTTTTAGCTCGTGATCTGACTAAATATGCATAAAAATCTCAGCGTCAACTTTTTTCCTGCACATGTTTGTCTTTCCATCCTTTATATGAGTTTTGATGGAATAAAAAAATCTCTACCATTACATAGTTAGTAATAAATTATTGGCCCTAAAGGAGCTTCTTGTAGAGATATACATGAAGTAAACAAAAGGCTGTGAAATATCACTACTACACAACCTATTATATTTGTAACCTATCCTATTTTATATGCACGAGCAACCTTGCCCTGTGTCGGGCATTGTTAAGCTTTGAATTGATTGATAGGAACCTAATTTTGTTATATATGGGTCTTATTCCCTTTTTTCTTGCAAGATAATGTGTTTTTAGGACTGAAGTATATTGGTTGTGTAGTGCCCTGAAACAATTATTTTTTTTTAAGGATTGAAAAATGGTCATATAGATCAATTTGTATGTTGTATAGGGGTTAAATAAATTATCCACAAGTGACAAGGCTATGTAAGTCATGGAAAAAAGAGAGTGGTTGAAATAAGGTTCAAACCCTGCTACCAATAGGAAAAGGAAACTACGTGAATAAGGGTTAGCCGACATTCTGATTGGTAGAAAAGGATCTACCAACATTACCTCAAAGAAACACGTAGTATCGAGTGTAGTCTTCCAAGAGAGGTGGGAAGGTATTGTCGACAGTCATTGGTTGAAGAACTGTTGCCCACACGGAAGCCCACACTCGACAAAAACAAAACCACAAGAAGCGTAAGTTGTGAACTCACTAAGAAGGAAGCAACATGGGCTAGACTAGTAGACACCACTCAACTATTGAGAAATCGAGAGCGAAAAGACACACAAATGACCAATATAAGGGTAGATTTCAGCATAATTAGTTTGTGGATGGAGTGTTATCAGAGCCAGCTAGACTTGTGTCAATGCAGGTTTAATAACCACCACACATGTGGTTGACTAGCCTTGTTGAAGCCGTAGTGATGGGCTGCCGATGACAATATGACCGAGAATTGGAGCAACTTCATTTGAAAAGTGGGGAGTCACATATATCATAGTAATAGGTAAACAGGTGGGTGTCGAGTTGGGTGTGAGAGCCTGCATCAAACTTCCCGCACCTACATCCAAAATAACCTTACCTTAAAAATGGTGCATGTTCTCAAATATAGTTGTTTAATAATCATACATCCTCACGTGTCACATTTGGGAAAAGAGTTGTAGGGAATATGCACAATTACCTCACTGCCCATGTATTTCCTTGTACCAAATCACTAAAATTCATGCATAGCCTTTACTAAATAGAAAATATTTCCTCTCTTCAACATCTCATAATTATAATCAACAATTTCCTCAAGATGTTGTTTATCAACGAACTTTGCCTCATGAGAAGGTGTCTCATATCGAGGAGAAATTTTCTCATCAACATACCATTTTGAGGGAATTTATTAAGAGGATGATAGAATAAATTTAAGAGAGATATTTAAAGATCACTTCATATTTCCCTAGTTTTGTAGGTGAGGTGGGTAATGAGGCGTCGATGGATCGAATATCAAAGGAATAATTCCAAAAAAAATTTCATTATTTCGAAAAGTATACGAACCCTCAGCCACTTCACAGGAAAATAGAATTCTTCTAGGGGTTCTATGACTTCCTTAAAATAGACCAACTAAGAATTGCTGACAAATTAAAATGCACTGGTAGGATTTGGGAGATTTCAATTCAACATTTCAGACTTTCATCCCAAAAATTATACAAGAATGAGATGATTTCAAACCCATATCACTATGTAATTGAATCTACAAAATCATTGAAAAAACTAGTGCGTGTAGGGTCAAAATTCAGTAAGATGATTCCATGTCATTAGAAAAAAATTTCATCCTTCCTGGGAAACAAATCCATTATGGAATAGGAGTAGCCCAAGAAGGAATTTATAACATCAAACCAAAAAATTACAAGCAATGTTAGTGAGTTTATGTTTACAAGGCATATGATAGAGAAAATTGGCTTTATTTAGGGCTACTCATCCATATAGGGTTCAATGTGCAATTGGTTAACTAGATAATGAATTGTCTTTCCTCAACATATTTGCAATTCTAATTAATGGCTCAACCTATTCTTCTATCATGCCTAGAAGAGACCATGGGTAGGTATGACTAATGGCTCCTCTGCTATTTTTTACTGTAGAGTAGGTGGTCTCAACAGAGTTATAACAGAGTAAAAAAGAATTATAAGCTTAACGACTATACAAATAGGAATTTCCCTAAACTTGACATATTTACTCTTTATTGATTATGTTTTTCTTTTGGGTGATAGAACTAAAGAAGATGCAATTATGATGAAGGACCCCACCCTTTAAGAACTATAATTCCTACCTTAAAAACTACCAGCAACTAAGGAGCTACAAGGATCAACACCATCTTTGATTTGAAGCTAAATAGTCTTATTATCTCCAGGTATTTCCTAAATCACCATGAATAGTAGATTCTCCTCATGGATTATTTCTCTCATTCTATTTATTAGTAAAGAACAAAAAATCTATCCCTACATTTGAATCTTGGGAAAAAAACATATAATTGTTATCATTTAAATTATCCATATCTCTTAGAGCCCAAAAATCCATTTTCTTTGGATAAGCTTTATCTATAACTTCAAAAGCAACCGTATTATAAGCTAAGGACCATTATATCCTCTTGAGTCTTGAAAAAGTATGATGGAATGAAATTGGGTGAATACCAGATCTAGGTTTACCATGTCATTACCTAGGTTCATTGAGATGATGACCTTGGTTTGAATATATCCACCATACAAACTAGGACCACCCATAGTTATGATTGCCATATCTCTTTCATCATCAAGATTAACATACTGAGGACCTATAACTCGTGGAGGCCCATGGTACTCATTGCAATGTAATTTATTAGAATACATGCCATTTCTTATTATGAGATTTACCACATCCAAAAATGGCATCATTCAAATCATTTTGAAGAAGTCTACAAATTAGGTCAACATAATTTTCCTCATATTTACGAATTCCCTCACATTTGTTCAATCCTGAAGCTCGAGCACTTTCATAACAAAAATAGGAAAGGTCAAACAACAAAAATGGTCCACCCTTTTTTCATTTTCTAATATTATAATGATGTTTTATTAGAGACATTATTTTTTTGTTTGTTTTGGTTAGAAAAGGGTTTTCTCTTGGTTTTATTTGACTTTCAATTAATCATATGTAGCATGTTGAGAAATGGGAAATAATAATGTGTTACATTTATCTTTCAGAAATTGATGCCGAATGAAAATATACATAGTTTAACCAAGCTACAATTCACTTTGGTAAAGGTGGAGGAACATTCTCAAAAACTTCTGAAGGATAAACCATATACAACATTTGACCATAAGTAATATATGCATTTTTATTTTGTATATATGTTATTTTTTCTACCCAAGATATCACAACAAGAAAAATATTGATATTGTAGAAATTGTTTGAGGACCTCTTTGAGGTTGATTTTTATGATGTCCTACATGATTGATACTTTCTCATATGTCAGGAAGACTTTAAATATGAATTAATATGTTTATGAAACAAATGTGATTCAAATTTTATAGATATAAAAGATAAAAATAAATGTCAATGTCTTTGTTTGATTGCTACTTGTCTTTGTTGTGGGCAGGTTATAGGAAATGTGATTGGAAAAAGGATGGGGATACAATGTATATCACGTCTTGGATATGGTTCATTCACTGTTAGATATCTCTTAGACACTTAAGACATTGACTTTGGAAATGTTTCTAGTAGTAATTCCTATGGTTTTTAATGTTGTGATTATTTCACTTCATGGTTATTTTGGGCAAGAAAATGTTTTAGGAATGCCAGACCTGACATCGGTCGACACAAAAACAATTTTTTTATAATTGCAATTTCCATTCCATAATATCCACTCTTTATTGTTAGACTATATTTTGGACGTTTCTTTTGATTTTGTTTTGCATTTTAACAATGAAATTGAAAATACTTAGTATCATTTTTATTTAAACAACAACTAAAGTTTGAAGATGAAATTAGTATTACACTATATTTATTGGAATCCTTATCATTATTTTGTGTTCAAATATTTTCATGACTATCAAAAAAAGTTACTTTCATGTTGTTATTTGAGTACATGTTTATATACTTGACTAAGTTCATGTGTTAGAGAATGAAATTTTTTTGTGAATAAAATGACAAGGATTAAACATCACACCTCAGGTTATTTGTTTTGACAAGTTATCTAGAACTTGAGCTTTTAAGCATATAACTTAGTTGACACGATTGTTCCTAAGCTTTCCTTGAAATTTGAATATTAAGTTACTAAGGTGTTGTTTTCTATATATATGGTGACATTTTATTTTGTTTTTTTATACAAG
This sequence comes from Pinus albicaulis, assembly GCA_034641835.2. Lineage (NCBI taxonomy): Eukaryota > Viridiplantae > Streptophyta > Pinopsida > Pinales > Pinaceae > Pinus > Pinus albicaulis. The sequence continues at coordinate 1,346,401,332 of CM076584.1, read as the reverse complement.
TTATTTGGCCACATTATAGTGACCATCATTGCCCCAATGAAGAAAGTTTTTTCGAGTTTCTTACTTGTATGGGGAAAAATGGCTTTGACATTGTTGATGTTGAGGTGTATATCGTATAAAATATTTATAGTCTAATTTATTTTATATTCTAATGTTCATTGACTTTCATGTTTTACAATCTGCATTGTATCTTATTTTGTTTTTAGAAAATGAACTCAGTATTGATGGTAAGAGGCATGAATTGAAAAAAGAGGGGAGCAATAACATTTGAGCAAAAAAGGCAAAAACAAAGAGAGGAGAACTGGTCCCGTGATACCCTTGGAGCCAATATCCCGCATAAGAAACATACAAAGGATGATGGTCAAGTCTTCAAAGTTGGTGAATTCACCTACAATGCCTTGAAAACACAACGATAATGTTTTGAAGTGTTGAAACACCATTGCATGTGTAAATTATAGTCCAACCAATATTAAGTTGGAAACTCATATTGTAAAAATTCAACATTTCCTATAATATAATTTATTTAGTTGAAATTATTTATAGTTTCACTTGATATTGTTTAGTATTGTAACTAAAATATGCAACTTTTTGTTTTCATATTAGATGAACATGCACATTGTATGACATTTTTTAAATCATACAAATTAATTTATGTTAATTAATAATGAACACAAAATCAATTTAAAACTACTAAATTAGTAGTTTAAATTTATTAATGATGAACACAAATAAAAAGAATATATGACAAAATTAGTCATTTATAATGACTATTAATGAAAGTAAATGAAATGAATATAAACTACTGAATTAGTCGTTTATATAATGAATATGAAACTACCAAAAAATGATAAATGACTACTGCAAATGATAAAAAAATTATTACAAATGACGACTAAATTTTTCATATATATGACTATTAGTAGCTAATTTACAATATCTTATAACATGACCAAAATTTAGTCATATTTCTTCGATCATTAATTGTTTTACAATTATGACTAAAATTTGCATATATATGACTATTAGTAGATCATTTACAATATCTTATAACATGACCAACATTTTGGTCATATTTCTTTTGTCATTAATTGGTTTTCTCAGGTAATCATATAGTAATATTTTTTTTTTATATTTGGTCCAAACCAAAGATTAAATCAATGACTAAATTAATGACCAAATCAATGACTAAATTAATAATCAAATCAATGACTAAATTAATGACCAAATAAGTGACTAAATTAATGACCAAATTAATGACCAAATCAGTGACTATATTAATGACCAAATATACTACTAAACAAAAAAATTGAGATAACCAATTAATGACTAAGCTAAAAATGACCCAAATTTGGTCACATTATAATATACTATAAATTAGATACTATTGGTCATGGACCAAAAAATAGTCGTTTATACGCAAATTTTAGTCTTTTTTTTAGTCACTAATTAGCCATTTTATACTAGTTAATTGTGGGTGGCATGCCCGACAACAACACACAAAGAACATGGAGGTTACTTCTTTGGAGGCTTAGGAGGAGTAGGAGTTGTTTGGGGGGGCTTGTCCTTGGGTTCCTTCTTTCTGGCTTTGCCCCCCTCGCGAGATGCTTTCACAATAGGAGTAGATTCTTGTTGAGGTGGTTGAGGAACTAAAGAAAAGGGAAGGGTCATAACGACTACTTGGACCGAGGTCAAAGTAGTATAGGGCTTGAGCTGACCAGACAGAGTATTTCTAGGGGATCGACGTACTAGACTGCGATCCCTACGATCAAATTGGGAAGGCTCGACGTAGTGATAAAAAGAACCAAAAACACTCTAGATGGGGGAGCTAGAAATGGTATTTGACCAGAATGCTAATGGCATGGAGGAATGGCTCCCAAATGGTTGCGATTACGGGGAACCATTCCTGGTTTAAAAAGGTGGGAAGAGAAAATAGAAGAAGAAGAAGGTCCTTGAGGAGAATGTCATGAAGGCTCCATCAAATTACCACTATCAGATTGTAGAGGTGTTGGTTTCTGGCTGGTCGAAGTAGACCACTTGTGGCTAGCCCGAGATGATTGAATCATGAAAATATTCGATGAGCTGCAGTCAGTGATAAGAGGGGGGTGACCAAGGAATGAACCGTGTAAGGTGTAATATTTATAGAATCCTGATGAAACACTGGTGAGAGGTGCAACTGATTGTTTATCAGCCATGAAAGATATGATAGACTCGGGGGATGTCTGAGACATCGGCTCATAATATGTCAATTGATTGATGGTGACAATCTTTCCATTGTGAGGAAATAACGTCTTACAGTGAACCACAGATGTGAAAGCAAACATCGCATAGGTATAGCTATGACCCAAGAGGATATTTTAATCCAAGGGGGTGTTAATGAATTCAATGTCAACACAAGCAGTCTTTCCCACAGGAGTAACAAGACAATTGCGGAACATGCCAAGCGGCTAAGAAGGGTGACCGTACCAAGCATACAAAGTGATGGTAGATGGGGCTAAGTCAAGTGATCCGATATTATTCCAAATAGAGGTGGAAATCACATAGGTGGATGTGCCCTCGTTAATGGTACATCGTGAAGCATTGGCATTAGAAATATTGACTGGTATTTGGAAGGGGACAGATGAAGGTAAGGGGGAATCTTCTGATTTTTCAACATTGAAGATGATAAAACGATCATCTAAAGGATCCATATCACCCAAAGTATATATTAGATCTCTTCACTGATATGGGCATGACTGGAGGACTTCCAGTGTTGACATGGCAATAGGAGATTGTGCCAAGTCATCTACTATGATGTAGGAGCGAGAAACTTTCGCAGAAACAACATTTTGGTGTAAAGGCCCCTTGCGGATATTGTGAATGACCTCTGACCTAGGCTAAGGGATCTGTAAGGGAGAATTGGGTGTCAAAATTGACTTTGTGGAAACACTAGTTTGGGACTCGGTTGTATTCATAGTAGGTGGCTTGTCAAATTGGCACGATCGGGTCTGCAGGATGACGTCAGTGATATGTACCTCTTCAAAATTCATCATGATAATCTAGTACGCAGGGGTATCAGACTGTGAAGTTTTAGGGGCATCTAGACATTGAGGGGGTCAGGAAGCAACATATTCTTACTGAGGTAAAGTATTAGTGAACACAACCGATTGAGTTGGTGCAGTATTTGGAGGAACTGAAGTGATGTCTTGCTATCCTCTAGATGTTTCTTGTGCTTCCCACAACTAGTGCATCTAGGGTAAAAGTGGATAATCATAAGTATAATGGCCATGGAAACCACAGAAAGAATAAGGCTTTTTTATATGAGGCCTGTTTTTCTTGAGTTGATTTCCCTGTTGCTAGTTTGTAGTGTTAGGCTGGTTCGCTTGGGGTGCATTTGGTTGATTACCTTCTCACCATTGGTTATCTTGTGTTGGTTGGTTCTAGTTGCCTTTACCCTTATTCTATTTCTTTGAATTAGGATGATTAGTCATGATTTTATGCACATACACCTGACCTTGAGGAGGTGGTGGCTAATTTGGCAGAGGTTTGAGAAGAAGCGAGAGGCTAGGGTGTTTATGCCAGAGGGGTCACCAAGTTGTGGATAAGGATAGAAATTTTGTTTAGAGAAAATGGGGTAAATAGGTTAAGAAACAGATAGAATTGGAATCAGTCGATGCAATTGGGGAAATATGTTAGGTGTGATTTGACCTGGATACGTGATGTTGAGAGGGGGATAAGTGTTGGAGGAGCTAGTCCCTTCTTGAGTAAAACCATAACCAATAGAAGGATGAGTATATGGATTTGAAAGAGATCCAACTATATTGTCAACAATGTGAGATGCCCACAATGCATTGGCACCACCACTAGAAGATCCAGTAAAATGTTATAAACATAGCGAGACTAGGTGTAGATCAAGTGATATTTTAACATGACTTTGAGATTTTCTTCCTCGGTCAGAGTAAAGTGAGATACGACATATTTACCAATAGAAGGAAAAATAGTTATGAGAAACCAATCCATATAGACACGGTCGTTGAATGTAGGAGCTTGACACAAGCTCCTCCTTCTATGCCATTCTTGGACATGGTAAAAAGGTGGGTCAAAGAAGTTTGAGGGAATGTCATCAACAACTCAATACCTGTATCATAACGTAACTATAAGTAGGAAAGAAACACTTTAAAAAGATTTCCAAAAGTGTAATGAGAGGCAGCAGTCTAGTCAACATACCACTTCGCATCTTCTGCAGTGACCGCACATTGGAATAAGTTCCTCTCTTGTGTTTCCTTCAAACTTAGGAATGTCATAAGGTATCTTAGTTCTCATAGAAGGCCAACCTGGATTGTGGATTATAGGGTCATTGATTAACTGGCTGAAATAATTGAGGCTTAAACCTACTATAAAAGGTAGCAAAGCAGTAGCCAAGATGGGTCCAATAGTGGCTTTAGCGTTAGGGTCAGGGCCATCACCAACTTGAGGACCAACACCTTCATTAGTGCCTGACATGATGATCATATGAGGTGGAGGGTAACTGGGTTCAGAATCAAAGGAAGAGCCTGATGAACCAGAATTAGAGTCGATATGGGGACTCAGCAAAGGACTAACTCAGACCCTATGTGGTGGAGTAATTATTCCTAACAGAAAATGCAGGTGAATGCCTTGCAGTCTCCGAGATAAATGCCTTAGAGGTGCAATGATGATAAGTCACAAATGACATTAAAAGGTTGAAGAGTGATAAACAAAGGCTTAGTGAGGCAGATAAATTAATTACGATGTTTATGTCTTGGCTTGGCGGTGTAAACCAAGCTCTCTTTGCTTTAGGTGAGACTGTGAGAAATCCATGTGTTAATAATAATTAATCCCAGAATATTGTATAAAGAAAAAGAAAAAATGCTTAAGTATTGTAAATAAAATTGAAACGACAGTAAAATAAATAGCTATAGATGCATAAATTCAACCTAAAATAGGGCTTCCCAAACAACTAGTATAAAAGGCAGGCGAAATTGACTCAAAATCACACAATATGGCCAAAATATGAAAGGTCTAAGGGACATGGATCTAATGACTAGATCTACTTGAAAAGGTGCATAAAACAACAAGAATCCATAGAGGAAAAATGCTGTAAAATGGGAGGCGAAAGGTTAAAATACTAGGGGAAATAAGGGAACCCTAAGGGAGAGACCAAATAAAACTAAAGAGGGGGTTTTGGATGGAATAATAACCCATAAAAATGGATCTAAAGGAATCATAGATCATACCCTAAATAATGGCTGAAAGTGCTGAAAAATATAAGACTATCTACTCAGCTAATCCCCTCCTGGAAACGTGGAAGTCTGCTAAAACTCTAAGGGGCCTCGTTCTTCTTCAAGGAGACAAACTGAGAATATCTAGAGCTAATACAGGCTGAGACAGAGGTTAGAGAACCTAGAAAAATGCTTGTGCCATATGATGAATGAGCATTAGATTCCGGAAAATACTTTGTATTTTATTAAACCTAGGGGGTCTTATGTTTTTGAGAAAATATTAATTTTATGTAAATATTAATGATATTTTTGAGTGTTTTTAATTAATTATTGAGGATTTGTTAATGTTCCCAAATGATTTGGAGAACATGAGGGAAATTATATTGAGATATTTAAGAATAAATTATGAAGCCTAAGATAGATTTAGTTTCAAAATTTTAGGGATAAATCTAGATTGTAGGGTTTGTTGAGATATTTGAGGAATTTGTTGACTTATTAAAGGGATTTGAACCTAAATTGGTTCATCATTATTGTATAAATGTAATAAGCCTAAAAGAAAAAAGGCAGGAGGAAGAATAGAGAGAGAGTGGAGGTTTAGACAGTAGAGATCATAAGCCTACGGGCTTTTGTAAAAGGGCCAATGATTTGAAAATATGGCCATGGATCAAGAGAGTCTTTTGTAATAATTCGATTACATGGATATATATGAGGGATTTGACTTTTGAATCATATGTGTATTTTTCATTGAATTTTGTGTGTTAAATATTCAGGATTTATGAACAAATGTGTGAATAAAACTCTGTGATAGGGTTTGAAATGGTATTATGTTACCATTGAAATATTTGACATAATTGTCGAGGAAGCGTTTCAATTATGAATTGAATCGAAGAGTATAAGGATTACATGTGTGATTATAAAGACTAGATGAGACTGTAGTCATCGATCACTGAAAGGATCAATGACACAGAAGCAAAGGTGTTTTTGATTCAATCCGGCATTGAATACAGTAATACATCCAATTGAATAATGAATGGGACTAGCACCAAGACTAAGACTAATGGTATCTACATTTAAAGGCATAACAAAAAAACAACGTTCTGTTTTTTGATACTGTATTTGTGCAAAGGATCTGGTTTTGAAGTCCATATAGGACTTTTATTATAATGGAATCGATGGAATTGAAATAAAGGAAATGAAGAATTTCCATGTGCCAAAGCTGGTCTAAATATCGTGAAGATAGAAGGATAATGTTATGAAATTAATCCAAGTGGGAACCAACCTGTCTGAAATCACGAGTTAATGCGGAACTTGGTTGCGCAGTTGGAACCAAAGGATCGGAACCGAGAGGTAAAATTGAAGAGCGGTTTCTAGAACCCACAAATTGGTTTTGCATGCTTCTGAAATGGTAAGTAGTCAATTTTGAATTGAAGCACAGTAGAAACATATAATTGATTATTAACACGCAAAGGTGTAATTTCGTAGGAACCTAGCCTTTTGAAATAAAACAATGTGGTAGATTGGATTGAAGGCGCAATGTAATGGAAACACGTTCTACGGAACCTTTAGTGAAGGCGTAGATAAGCATGGCGGAATTGTGAAACTAGCATAGTAAAGGAAGATTCGAAAACCCAAAGGCGATTTTCGCGTGGTCTTCCAACTGGTAAGTTGTTTTGCAAAATAGAATGCGATTATGGTCTTTGTCAAACACATGGCAAAGATGGTATTCGAAAAACCATTTTTTTCACGTGAAATTTGAGAATTAAACTTTGAGCATTTTAGTAGCATGACTTCCTTTAGATTGGAAACAGGAATGCAAAGGGCTTCAATTGATATTTGGTGCAAGTTTGTTAAACCACAAGTGTTGAATGATGTGTGTTATCGCCATTGAGAAGGTAGGTGGGCCCAAAAGTGGCTTGGTTTATGTTATACGCTGGAAGTGTTCATAAGATTGTGATTCAAACGTTATTTGAATAATAGCGTTTGTGTTTTAATTTAATGCATGAAGGTTGCATATAACATTGTAGATATGCATTGGTATAATTAAAGGGAAGCGGGCGTATTAACATTAGAATTTATGAATGGTGGCATTTAAATTTAACGCCGTGAAGGTTGGTTGATATTGGAATGTATAATTCCATATGCGTTGGTTTGATTAGCTAATTTTAGGCTTGTTTCAAAAGGAAAGGACACATATATATAATGGAACCAAAATTGATTTATTCATGTGAATTATCAATCTTTTGGAATTTGGGTTGTATTGAAGTTTGGGTTTGATTGCATTGATTTGAAGTATGGTTTTCATAAACCATAATATTTTGAAAACAGATGCTATTAGCTTCCGCATGTAAAATTTTATGAAATTGCCCAGTCTTGGAGTCTTATTTGGGGAAAAGATTTGGGATGCATTTTTATATGCATAGCTTTAAGGAGAGATTGTGGGTTTGGCAGGGTTACCCTGTGTCAAGTGGTATCAAAGTTAGAATAGCTCTATGTGAAGGTTCAAGTTTTTTTAATTAATTGCATGTGTTAAGATCAGATTTTGTAACTGATGAAGATTGTAGTACAGAGATGCAGTATAGTTGAATAAATGAAGCAAGATTATACATAATCTTGAAGGTGAGCTGACAGGTATTATTTAACTCTAGTTTGAAGGTTATTCTTGAATAATTTGTCCAACAGAGGATTCTAAGTGAATGTGGCAGAACCTGAAGATATTCAACATAGGTTGAAGGAATAGGAAAATTTTGTTCTAAAAAGTTGCATATGAGAGAAGCTTGAAGGAGCAGAGAGAGTGCTCAAAAGGTTCCAGCAGAAAGAGGACCATTATTTACCAAAAGACCATATCGGGAGGAAAGGATTGGTGAGGTAAGTGGCAGCAGGAGAGCTTGCTGTTGCTGAGGCTTGGTGCACCCTATGAGTGAGAAAATCATGGAGAATAAGATGACTACTGAAAGTCATAAAGGAGAGAACAGAGGTTCAGAGAGATACCACATCAGAAAGAGGGAGAAAGATGCCAAAGCAAATTGCATAAGACAACAGTTAGCTGAAGCAGAATACGAAAAGAGTTAGCTGAGATCAGGGAACAGTTTAATAAAATGAATATGATGATAGAGGAAAGCTAGAGAGTGGGTTGGCTCATGAAGAAGAGAGTAAAGTGGCAAAGGCTACAACAGAAGAGAGAACAACAAATAAACATGTAGTTTGCAGAAAATATGAGAGAGCTTGAACAGAGGATGGATGTACAGTTGGTATGTGCAGAACTCATAGCAGCTGAGTTGAAAGTGGAAGTTTCCATTGATGAAACAGAAGACAAGATCATTGATGATTTCCTGAACTATTGGGCAGATCCAGATCAGCTGGATAATCTAAAATCTTGCATTTTTGTAGCTGAAAATTGTGATGTGATTACAGGTTTTACTGAGGAGGATGTGCAATCTTGTGAAGTTGTCACAAGTATGGAAAAGAATCTTTCAGGAGATAACTACTCTAAAGAAGAAAGCAATGATGCATTTGTACTTGAAGGTGTTACAGTACAAGAGGAAGTTCTTGTGATTGAAGAAGAGGATCAGTCTGAAGAGCTAATATATAAACCAATAGTTGAGACTGTTGAAATTTGTGATTTTCAAACTAAAATTTTGTGTGTGAATGCAGGGATGGTACATGATGATGATATACTTCAGTAATGCCACAAGGAAATTTAATTTCTTGAATACTTGTTGGTAAATTCAGAGTATGAAAGAGAGATTGCAGCAGAAAGCAGAGTTCACTACAGTGAGAAAGAAAACATCATGGAGGTAGATGATGTGAAAAGAAGACTAGTTGACAGTCTTGAGAATTATTCAGAGAATTCTTTGGAAAGTTTGGATCAGCATACTGATGTGTTGATTGAGATGGAAAATTCATGACAGAATACTAAAGTGCTGGCAGAGGAAAATAAGGCACTAAGGCCTATTTATTTTTGTTTTAACATGTGTTTTGTGAATGAAGGTGTTGTTGAAGGTACTAAACAACATTTGACTCAGTTGAGAAGTCTAATGAAATAAGAAGAAGAAAATTCTATTGAAATTTCTAATCCTTTGAGTGAAGAAGTTATGTTGCTGGAAATAATGCTGAATGATCAGAATTCAGTGCAGGAAAATTCTCAATTTCAGAATTGGGAATGGCAGATACAAGAAGATGAAGACAGCAGAAAGGAGTACAAAATGTACCAGTTCAGTAAATTGCTGATAGGAGAAGGTAGAGAAGAAGTTTTCTATTCCAGAAAAGAAGAGGGTATGGATGATTGGGTGGCAGTAAGAGATGAGTGAGTAAGAGCTCAAAAAACAGGAAATCAACAATCTGAAGAAATATTGGACATAGAAATTGAACAGATGAAAAAGCTAATGATGAAAGTATCTTAGAGGAAGATATCAGCAAGGAAGAGAAGTAGCAATAGTAGCAAAAGAAATAAAATGAGAGATTGTAAAAGTGCAGCTAGTGAAGCAAGGAAACATAGACTATGGAGACCTGGACAAAAGCAGCAAACAGCAGATATAGATGATAAGTTACAAAACAATGTGTGGGATCCAGGCGGACAATGACTTAAACGCATGATCAGGAGATCATGATCATTTTCAACCTTGGGAGTCTGATGCAGGAGCATTAGATTCTGGAAAATACTTTGTATTTTATTAAACCTAGGGGGTCTTATGTTTTTGAGAAAATATTAATAAGATTTTTGAGTGATTTTAATTAATCATTGTGAGGATTTGTTAATGTTCCCAAATGATTTGGAGAACATGAGGGAAATTAGATTGAGACATTTAAGAATTAATTATGAAGCCTAAGATAGATTTAGTTTCAATATTTTAGGGATAAATCTAGATTGTAGGGCTTGTTGAGATATTTGAGGACTTTGTTGAGTTATTAAAGGGATTTGAACCTAAATTGGTTCAGCATTATTGTATGAATGTAATAATCCTAAAAGGAAGAAGGAAGGAGGAAGAATAGAGAGAGAGGGGGGGGTGTAGACAACAGAGTTAATAAGCCTACGGGCTTTTGTAAAAGGGCCAATGATTTGAAAATATGGCCATGGATCAAGAGAGTCTTTTGTAATAATTCGATTACATGGATATATATGAGGTATTTGACTTCTGAATAATATGTGTATTGTTTATTGAATTTGGTGTGAAAAATATTTAGGATTTATGAACAAATGTGTGAATCAAACTCTATGATAGGGTTTGAAATGGTATTATGTTACCATTGAAAGATTTGACATAATTGTCGAGGAAGCATTTCAATTATGAATTGAATCGAAGAGTATAAGGATTACATGTGTGATTATAAAGACTGGATGAGACTGTAGTCATCGATCACTGAAAGGGTCGATGAAAAAGAAGCAAAAGTGTTTTTGATTCAATCTGACATTGAATATAGTAATGCATCCGATTGAATAATGAATGGGACTAGTGCCAAGACTAAGACTGCTGGTATCGACATTTAAAGGCATAACCGAAAAACAACGTTTTGTTTTCTGATACTGTATTTGTGCGAAGGATCTGGTTTTGAAGTCCATATAGGAATTTTATTATAATGGAATCGATGGAATTGAAATATAGGAAATGAAGAATTTCCATGTGCCAGAGCTGGTCTAAATATCGTGAAGATAGAAGGATAGTGTTGTGATATTAATCCAAGTGGGAACCGACCTGTCTGAAATCACGAGTTAATGAAGAATTTGGTTGCACAGTTGGCACCAGAGGAACAAAATCGAGAGGTAAAATTGAAGAGCGGTTTCTGGAACCCACAAATGGGTTTCGCATGCTTCTGAAATGGTAAGTAGTCAATTTTGAATTGAAGCGCAGTAGAAACATATAATTGATTGCTAACGTGTGAAGGTGTAAGTTTGTAGGAACCTAGCCTTTGGAAAGCAAACAATATGGTATATTGGATTGAAGGCACAGTGTAATGGAAACACGTTCTACGGAACCTTGAGTGAAGGCATATATAAGAATGGCGGAATCATGAAACTAGCACAGTAAAGGCGGATTCGAAAACCCACAGGCGGTTTTCGCGTGGTCTTCCAACTGGTAAGTTGTTTTTCAAAATAGAATGTGATTATGGTCTTTTTCAAACACGTGGCAAAGATGGTAGTCAAAAAACCATTTTTTTCGCGTGAAATCTCAGAATTAAACTTTGAGCATTTTAGTAGCGCGATTGCCTTTAGATTGGAAATGGGAATGCAAAGGGCTTTGATTGATATTTGGTGCAAGTTTTTTAAACCACAAGTGTTGAATGACGTGTGTCATCGCCATTGAGAAGGTAGGTGGGCCCAAACGTGGCTTGGTTTATGTTATACGCTGGAAGTTTTCATAAGATTATGAGTCAAGCGTTATTTCAATAATAGTGTTTGTGTTTTAATTTAATGCATGAAGGTTGCATATAACATTGTAGGTATGCATTGGTATAGTTAAAGGGAAGCTAACGTATTAAAATTAGAATTTATGAATGGTGGCATTTAAATTTAACGCCATGAAGGTTGGTTGATATTGGAATGTATAATTCCATATGCGTTGGTTTGATTAGCCAATGTCAGGCTTGTTTAAAAAGGCAAGGGCACATATATATAATGGAACCAAAATTGATTTATTAATGTGAATTATCAATCTTTGGGAATTTGGGTTGTATTGAAGTTTGGGTTTGATTGCATTGATTTGAAGTATGGTTTTCATACACCATAATATTTTGAAAACATATGCTATTAGCTTCCACATGTAAAAGTTTATGAAATTGCCCAGACCTGGAGTCTTATTTGGGGCAAAGATTTGGGATGCATTTTTATATGCATAGCTTTAAGGAGAGATTGTGGGTTTGGCGGGGTTACCCTGCATCATCAAACCCTAACTGTTAGAGAAAAAATTCAGAAAAAACTTGTAGCTCGCAAGTACTTCCCTGTATATTGCAGAAATCACAATTTTTGGGATGACAGGTGCAAGTTCGGGTAGAAATCACGGGTTCTATGCCAAAAGGTACGAGTTTCAGATCGAATATCTTCGGGCGACATGTTGCGGAAAAAATTGTCGTGTCTAGCACGCCTGATACCTATTACTTGCAAGAAACACTCGAAAACACACAAAACTTAGAATTTTTACAGTTTTTGGGCATAAAAGTAAAGAAAAAAAACATCAAGAGACTAAAAACAACTGAAGAAAAACCCTAGTTACTCAATCAGTTGGTTAGCTAAAGAGCTCAATTTAGTTGTGCATGAAAAACAAGCCTGATAGCATGAGATTAAAAGAACACTATAGAATAGTAGCCTAATCCATTGGGCTGATCCCAAGCCTACAAAATACTCTGCCATGAAACCATTACAACTGAAAATGAATTGATAATCTATTATGGTCCTCAAACCGAATCAATTCCATTCTTCAAACTAAAATCTGAGATGTATACTAAAAACTAAAAACTCTACTGCAAACTGAAATTGAAAAGAATGCTTAAATATTGGAGCTTATTCTTCACACATACTCACTCTAATCCACTGAAATTGCTGCAATATAAAGTAATAACAAACTTCCACTGAAACTAGTCAAGAAAATGGCTACTTAACTTAAGCTTGCATTCCACTCCTCCAAGTAGAAAAATGAACTCAGAAAGTTGCAACTCAAAATTCCCAATTAAACACTCTTCATAATCCATAACCAACACAAAATTCAGTTATGATGAAGATTCTAATAATTTTTCGAAATGATTCTCAAAATCATGGGTAATTCCCCTTTGTTTTTCAATGCTTGCAAACTTTTCACTAGAAAACTTGTGGTCATTATCAAGAGGAAAAACACTAGTTTGCTTAATAAAATTTGTATTCTTATCATTCCAAATATAAGACTTTGGATGATGATGAAAAACTTAAAATAGGAAAACTGATATTCCTACACCTGAAAATGAAGTTTCATATGCTTCAATACAAATTTATTTGTGCTTTTTTGAAGTTTCTAACTCGTGGTCATTATCGAGAGGAAAAACACCAGTTTTATTTATAAAATATGTATTCATATCATTCCAAATACAAGTCTTTGGATGCTAATGAAAACCTTAAAATAATAAAACTGATATTCCTACACCTAAAAATGACGTCTCATATGCTTCAATACAAATGTTTTTGTGCTTTTTTGAAGTTTCTAATTTTAGGTCTTCAAGGGGTGTAAGATTATAAATATATTGTTCATCATCTGAAGGATCTAAAATAATTTTTTCTTCTTTGACATCTCCTTGGAACTTAATGATAAAATTATATTGTATAGAAGGTCTGAATGGCATAATTTGTTGTCTATTATGCTTATCCTCATATGACTTTATTTGAATAGTATCTTGTGCAGGCTCACTATCTAAATTTTCCATACATACAAATTTAGAAATCTGAACTTGACAAACTTCTTTTGGAAATTAAACTTCAGAAAATGAAAAGCCCAAAGAAAAACCTATATGAAAATCTTAATCCATATGATGGTTTCTTAAAATCTAAATATTCTCATAAGATACAAGGGACAAAACCTAAGTTTCCATATCAATATTTGGCTATCTTCATCTTTACCATGACCACATAAAAACTTACACTACTTCTGGAAATTTCATTAGTTTCAGGTGATAGAGCATGACTATCATATATAAAATTTAGTTCCCTTTCATCCTTAGCAAGGGAATTAGTACCTACTAAATATTTTCTTGAATTTTATATCATTCATATTCTTCATATTCTTCATGGTTGAAAGCTATCTCATGAATAACCTCTATAATATCATCATCCATAAATTGATCATCTTCATAAAAACTTTCCAAATCCTCAATAAAATTGTCAAAATGTGTGTAATAGTCTTTGACCAACAACAAAGAAGGATGTTGTTCTTTATATCTATCATGAAATACTATATGAAATATTCTAAGAGAATATAAACAATTTCTTGGCAAGATTTCATACCATGATTGTGCATTCCCCTCCAAGGACACCATGGACATATTCATAAGGAAATATTTATAAAATTTAACTTTAAACTTACAGAGGTGCATTTCAAACATAATCACATGTCAAGCAACATTATCTCTTTTTTTTATCTTTAAATATAGGTAAATAAGTTTTCCAATCTATGCAAGGCATATGATTTGGAAATCCTACAATATGACCTCGATTCATGCATGCATAACTTCTATATTGAGAACTCATCTTCATTTCTGGATTCCTCTATCAATGGAGTCTTTAGATTAATTTGGGACTATTTGGAGTCACTAAGTAAATGCTTAATCCTTCTTGTTTCTAATCATTGTCCACCATCAACAATCAGATCTGAAACTTGATAGTATTCCCCAAGAAAGTTGAAATCTTTTCCCCAATATGGTCACCACTATACTATCAATGTGTAATTTCCCAAGTTTGTAAGAGAAATCCATAGGTAGCCATAAAACCACTTGGAAAGTTGGGATCTAGCCCTTCCAGCCTCAAATAGGGATCTCTTTTTATGATTTGTACTTGTTTATAAAATGTATTAGGATAGTTATTAAGTTTAGAGGTTGATTTTTGAAATATCTGGTTGAAACTGCAAGGAAAGGAAATTGGGAAATGGATTCATCAAACCTTAAGTAAATCAAGTGCAGAAATAACATGCGAAGTGTAGCGGGAAAAGGTAGGAAAACTATTGGAACTTCGGAGATTTTTTGAGTGGATTGGAGGAAAATATTTAGATTCAATTAAAAATAGAGCATTTAGAAATTAATTCTATATTTAATTTTAGTTTGAAAACATCAAAATTATTTATCAGCTAGAGGAGAGTGTCTTTAAACAAGGTCAACCCTTAATTTTTTTTAAACAATAAATATAGGAAGTGACATATAGAAAAACAAAGAAATAATAATTTTACAAGAGGAAAAACATCACCAAAACGTGTGACACATAAATCCTAGAAAAACTTGATGTATTACTGAAAATGATCATCTTGAGCTCAATGAACAAATTTACATCAAAATACATCTTTCTTCCTACAAGTCCCAACCACTACTAATTCTTATTACGAAATATTTATAGAAATCCTATTGAACTAAATTGATATTCCGAAAATGAACTAATTACAAAATAATCTCCAACAGTTTATGGAAAAAAAATGAATTTTAAACTAAATATAAAAACAATCACTACAAAAGTGCGGGAAATATAGAACTGTTGGAACAAATTCAGCCTTCATATGAGGAAATTGATCAACTAATGTTGATCGTCTACCTTGGAGTCTGGAGAGGTTGAATTTTTCTTCACAAATATGTTAGGTTTCCTTTCAACATGATTAATTTTAAATATTCCCTTGTGCGAACATACGAGAAAATAAATGAAAATAAGAGAATTTTTGCTCTAGTTCAATTCCTTTTGTCCAATTTCATTTTTACTCACCCTCCTTTTATTTTCATCTGTAACCTCATTTACTTGGACCGATAAATCTATTTTACCTGTACCTGTAAATTTATTTTTCATGTACCTTAGTTTCATAAGTATATGACCTGTAAAAATCTTTTACTCTACCTGCTTCATTCGAGATTTCCGTATTTCATTTCCCTCCATAATTTAAATGAATGGGAGTAAAGAAAGTGAAAACTATAAAATCCCCCAGGAATTCATCAATAACTGTTGATTAATTATTAACACATATCAAGGAATTTTAGATTAGGGAAATTGGAATTATTAATAACCGTTGATTAATTATTCACACATATCGAGGAATTTTACATTAGGGAGATTTAATGTATGAAGTGCGGGGTGGGGCCACAATTTATTTCAAATTTATGGATTTTGAGTTTAAAATTGATTATTGGTTCACACATGAAAAAAAATATGGTTCTATAGTTTATATTTTGGATTTATAAAATATTTTTTAATTAATTTTAATAATTCAAATAAATAATTTCACACTTCCATATTTTTCTTTGCTTTCTGGTTTTGAGGAGCATATTTCAACTTACTCTGTATTTTGATCTGGAAGTCGGCTTGAATCACCTGATATACCATTGGAAAGATGCTTTTGAGAATTTTACCAGGAAAAAACCTGCAACATGATCCGACCCAAAATTTATATGCAAAAAATCTCCCACATATTCAAACTTGCCATGGCCCCACGACTTCAAGAACTAAATGGCTTCTTGGACAAGAAAACCTTTATATTATTACACCTAGTGATTCATAGGATAAACTCTACCAGAAAATTCCAAAAATAAATAAATATATAATCATCAGTTGATCACTATAATTTATAGGACCCTAACATGGATTGCCACCATATTTTGAACGAAGGAAGTTGGGTGCTAAGCAAGTTAAATACCCTGAAAATGAAAAGTTTGGAACCATCAATCCGTTTTTTCCAGAGAGGGTCCCATTTTAAGGAGAAGTGGTTGGGAAAATACCCACCTAAAAATGGAAGATTTGGATTTAAACGACCACAAAAAGTACCCATAGTTCGAGCTTAGTAATTACCTTGATCATGTGTATTATCTGGAGAGAGATGTTACCAGGTTAGAGCCAGAACATTGGGATGAAGGATTGCGGAGTGTAGGATTGCTAAACATGATCAATGTGTTGCACTTCGGTAGAAGCACAGTCAACATGGTTTGTATTCGACAACTGCATCGAGTGCCTCTGGATGGGAGAGAGGATCTTGAATGATGAGATGTTGAGCATAAGAATCAATGCACTACCATACCATGGAAAGGACCTTGCCAAAGATTTCATCCGAAAAACTGAGGATAAGGCAGTCACGGAAAATATGAAAAAGTAGTATAAGTTAATAATAAATCAAGAGGATATGATAAAAATCGATCAATGACAAAGAAGTGCACATCACTGAGCACATTATAGCAAGGAAGATAATGAGGAAATGATGAGTTAATGAGGTCCCCATGACCATAATTTCCTTAGTTTCGCAGTGCAATAAAGTTGTTCAGTTTAACTTGCATAGATATTTATGCAAGGAATTTTTGGAGGAATATCGAAAAGTGTAGGAAGGATGGGATTTTTTTCACTACGCATGGTTTCTCTTGATCATCGCGCTATTGGCATGGAAGGAACCAACAGACTCACAATCTCCCCTAGTTGAGCTAGATGTATGCGAAGCCACGCGATATGTTGCACTTTGGAATTCCAAGGAGATAACATGCGCAAAAGAAAAAAAAAAATGGGTATTAATGGAGATGGAATTGTTCATGGCGGTGAATCATCATCTTAGGTTGTCACCTAGCTTGTTTGAGGAGTATCACAATATAGGAGAATCAACATATGTTAAATCTAGAAAGGATTTGATGGCATAATTGAATCCTCTACTATATTTTGTCACTAAAGATGAACTTTTCAACATTATAGAACATTGGTCAGTTGAATGGATTCCCAGAAGAGGAAAAGAAGTATAGAAAGACACCATGCAGCATCTAAGTACAAGTGGAAAGGATAAAAACGTAGAATAAATAGAGTAAAAGCATAACCCATGTAGCCAGGAACCTCCCAACAACGTAGATCTAGAGGATTCACCATTCATCATTTAGAAGAGGATCCCTAGAGTAACTCCAGAAATCCAATGGAAGAGGCATAATGCGAACAAATCTAGGGGTGCAACACCACTTGTCCTGACTGAGCGGGACATCGACCAAATTGGGGATAAAGTTCAAGGAGTGATAGTGGAGTCACGGAACAAGATTGAGGAGCCCTACAACACTCTCCTAACCATTTTCAAGGAAAGAATGGTAGAATTGCAGGTATTGGTGTAGACATCTAGACAAATTAAGTAGACAATGAGACCACAGGAACATATGAGTAAACTAGCGCATCCAGCGTGCCAACTAGAGAAAACATTTGGTTTGAGGATTTTGTAGGTACCAGGAGGAGCATTGAATTTTGGATTTGTAGAAGATCAAGAGTGTGTGAATAGATTGGAAAAATTCACCATGAATATTTGGTGCTTTCGATGAAAATATTGCACGAATTCCACCAAGGCATCACATTAGAGTTAAAAGGGAGATAACATCGTCATTTGATGATAATAATGCATGTGGGAAATAACTACGATGAATAAGTAGCTAGATTAGATGATCAACGAAAGAGATGAGGTGTGGCAACAACAGGAGTAGCTAGAAAAAGAAATTGGGAATACTTGTAGTGATGTTCTGGACATACAGGTCTATGAGGAAGAAGCACCAAAAGAGAAGGTGTTGAAGCTTGTTATTTCCATCAAGGATTCAAATAGTAAGTTCACTGAGATGAAGTTTGAATATGGTGTGAAGATTGTTGAGCTGAAAATGAGGCTACAACCAGCCATTCCACTAGAAGTAAGTGAGCAGAGGGATATGGACCTCAAAGCTGCAGTGAAAGGAAACTTTGACATAGTGAAAATATGTGGAAAATTTCTAGATGAAACTTTGGTGATTTGGGCATCACTGCAGAAGGATCCAAATATGCAGAGGATTGAAGAGGAGATATAAATGGAACATAAGGAGCTGGAAGGAATACGAGAAACTACGAGGACTTTAGCAGTTGCGCAGAGGCTCACAAGGATCACAGAAGGAAATAATCGTCCAAGTCAATTCAAAAATCTTCAGAGGAAAAACTAGATTGTAACAGCGAGAACTCATCCCTAGTAGTATGATGCCCTCCAAATTTTGCAGAAAGTAGATGGTAAGCTTAAGGAGCTACAACAGAGGCACAAATAAGTGCTCCAGAAAACAACTAGACCAACAAAAGAGGTACTACTGTAGGATGTGTGCAACGAGGAAAATCATGTCCCAGAAATACCTCAGCCATATAATTCCATCTACACGAGCATCATAGACAAGAGTCAGAGCATATCAACTGAGTGACTCGGGAAGATTCACATGTGAGTATTGGGGATAGCCCAAATTGGTCCAATATTGGTCAAAGACACTGTATTTTGATGAGCTAAGCTCACGGTACCATGAAATTATATCTACTGCGAGGATTCTAGGGGCTTTGTGGTGTGTCGAATGTTGAAAATGCAGCAAGATGATGGAGCTTAGTGAAATGAAGTCGCCTTCACTAAGTGGGCCCGCAGGCAAATTCTGGTGCAAAGTCTATTTTTAGACTATGTCTATTTTTAGACATATGGAGCATGGTCCAGGGGTTGCAGTATGTTATTCTTTGAGTACTGGTAATGTTGGTAAAAATAGATGGACCTCTATTTTTTGACCTATAGGTCGAAGTCTATATTTACACTGCCTATCCTAAAAATAGGGAAGTCAAATATTATTTACCCTTAATAATATTTGGACTCTAAACAACAATTTACTCTCTTGGAGCACTTCAGTTCGAGCCTTGGAAGTGGCTCATGCATCTGACAGAGGAATTACGCTATTCCTAAGGGTTTGGTGAGCTCATGCATGGTTGACTTCAATTAGGACTTCAGTTGCAGAAGTTTGGTGGAGTTGATGAGACAGATGGTGGAGTTGTGTTCGATTTAACTTAGTTGAGCTAGTTGAGATTAGTTTAACCAGCTAATCAACTAGTAATGAGTGGATTGAATTAAATATTATTTAATTCATTAATTAGTAACTCATTATTCAACTCAAGAACACATCTGTTCACTACAGTGCATGGACAGTTCAATGGAGACCAGTGAAAGAGGTAGATGAAAGGGCGGAGTTAGCTATCAGTGGCGACATCAGTTGTGCATG
Organism: Pinus albicaulis; assembly: GCA_034641835.2. Classification (NCBI taxonomy): domain Eukaryota; kingdom Viridiplantae; phylum Streptophyta; class Pinopsida; order Pinales; family Pinaceae; genus Pinus; species Pinus albicaulis. Next base: position 1,346,381,428 of record CM076584.1, on the reverse strand, counting down.
AGATTTGCACCACACTTGGAGGAATTTCCCATGATGATTGCGCTGTCAAGCCAAGGAGATTCGAACCTTGGATCTCTATTTAGACAGGCCATGATTGCACAATAGAGGCAAGGAAATTAGTGGTGAGTTTTGAACCAGTAACCTGTTCAAAACCAAGCTAGTTTGTGTGTAACTTTATGAGAAAGTACTGAGTACTTGTGAGGAGTATTGTACTGAGTTTGTTACATGATTTCTCCATTATAATATACACAATAGCTGCGGGGTTTTCAGCTATAAGCTTTCCCCATACATACCGTGTTAATGTGTATGATGATTTGATGTGCTATCGCTTGTTTTATTTCCGCATGTGTGATGATCTGAGTGGAAGAGATTATGTGTTGCATATGAATTCGAATTGATATGTGATCAGGATAGTCTCAGTGGATAATTAATCATTATTCAGCAAATTTCTACATGGTGTCGGAGCTATTGAAGCAGAGATTGATCATCACATTGATTACAAACTTATTTCGGTAGACGGAGTCTGCATGCGGGCCAAGTAGCCTCTGGATCCATCCTTTCTTTGAAAGGTGATATATCCAGTAAATGCCCCTGCAGTCGATCTCTGTGCTATAAATAATTTGTTGTCACAGGTCAAGGGTGGTTGAGCTTTTAGGTGGAATTCGAATTTTGCAGCAGTTTTGTTTTCTTGGTGCCAGTGTTGAAAATGTCTTTCAATGGTTTGCGACTCGAATATGCTCTTGAAGGCAGTTCGAATTATGTTGCATGGAAGGATCGCATGGAGGCAATATTAGAAGGTAATGGTCTGAAGGAGTTCATAGATACGGATGTCCAAAAGCCCACTGATCCTGCTGAAGTCGAAGCATGGCAAAAGAAGATGGCGAAATGTCGAGGGATCCTGTTGGAGGGCATCAAGGATCATATTGTATCCAGCCTGCCTGGAAATGCTTATCCATATTTAATGTGGAAAGCTTTGACGGATCTATTCCAGAGTAAGAGCGACCAAAGGAATCTGGCGCTCAAAGATAAGCTCAGGAACATCAAGATGGAGAAAGGCGACAATATCGCCAAATACCTCACGAAGTTCACTCAATGCAGAGATGAGCTGGGAAGTGTGGGGGTGACTGTCGAAGATGAGGACATGGTCAACCTGGCTCTCCTTGGTCTTCCGAAGGCTTGGCACTCATATCAAGATAGTGTCAATGGTCGGGAGAAGCTGCCGGGATGGGAGCGCCTTTGGGCGGATCTCATGCAGGAGGAGATAAGAAGGACTACTCGAGATGGATCTTCATCAAAGGGAGCGGATGAAGAAAAATGCGCTTTGGTGGCCAAATAAAAGAAGGGGAAGGGTAAGAAACCTTCTCATTCCGGTGCAAAGGGCAAGAAGCAGGATATGGCGAAAGTGAAGTGTTTTCACTGCCATGATCACGGAAATTATGCTACCAATTGTCCAAAGAAGAAGAAGAACAAGCAAGAGGGAAGATCTGCAGATGGAGAAGCTTTGGCTTCACAGTTCGAGCTTGACTTTTCACTGATTGCATGCTTGGTTTCAAGTGTGATGGGATCGGTGTGGTTCTTGGACAGCGGTGCGTCATTTCATATGACGGGAGATCAGGAGTTGTTCTCAGATCTGGAGAACAAAGATTTGGGTGTGCACATCGAGATGGGCGATGATGGTAGATACAATGCTACCGGTATCGGTACCGTATCCTTTCAGAGGGAGTCTAGTAAACCCTTTGTATTAAAGGATGTCATGCATGTACCCGGATTGAAGAAGAACCTGATTTCAGTAGCAATGTTGGAGGATAAGGGGTATGATGTGGTCTTCAGCGAAGGAAAAGCCTTCCTGCGCAGTAAGACTACTGGAGAGACCCGGAAGATAGGGGTTCGAACTAAGAACCTTTATCAGTTGCAGGTAGATGGCTGCGCAGCTATGGCATGCAAAGCGAGAGAAGTGGTGAGCCGGGATGATGAGGGCGAACTGTGGCACAGGAGATTGGGCCACCTTCACCATGGAGCTTTGAAGATCCTACAACAGATTTCTACTGGGCTTCCTAAGGGCACCCTTGCGCAGTCAGATCAGTGCAAGGGGTGTACTTTAGGGAAGTATGTGAAAGCCACCTTTCACGAGAAGGATAGTTGCACCACGACGATCCTTGAGAGAGTTCACACAGACGTGTGTGGTCCTTTCTCAGTTGCTTCGACAGCAAAGCACAGGTATTATGTGATCTTTGTTGATGATTTCTCTCGAAAGTGCTGGATCTTCTTCATGCAGAAGAAGAGCGATACATTCGCGAAGCTCTATGAGTTTAAAGCACTGGTCGAGAAGGAGTCGGGGAAGAAGGTGATTGCTCTAAGGAGTGATAACGGTGGTGAATTCATCTCGGCTGAATTCAAGGAGTTCTGCAGCGCAGAAGGGATTCGGAGAGAGCTCATCGCACCCCATAACCCACAGCAGAACGGGGTGGCCGAGCGGAAGAACAGAACGATCGTGGGTGCTGCACGGGCGATGTTGCATGATCAGGGCCTACCCCTTCACTTGTGGGCTGAGGCATGCAATACAGCAGTGTATGTGCAGAACCGTTGTCCTCACAAAGTTCTTGGCATGAGTACACCGGAGGAGGCTTATTCCGGCAAGAGGCCTGATATTTCCCATTTGCGGATTTTTGGTTCTCCTGTCTACATGCATGTGACGAAGGATGCGAGAAGGAAGCTGGATCCAACTGCTGAGGTTGGAATATTTGTGGGGTACACTGATACACCTCACAACTACCGGGTGTATTTTTCAAACAGTCGCAAGACTGTTGTGCGACGGGATATAAAATTTCAGGAGGAGAAAGCCATGCAGTGTTCGCTTGAGAGGGAGCTACACTTGCATGCAGATGAGGAGCCGTTAGTTCCTAAGGAGGAGCTTCCGGATGTGGATCAGCCACAAGAGGAGGTTCAGGAGGTGGAAGAAACCACCCAGGCAGCGCCAACCATCAGAGGGTGCATGCGCACTACAGAAGCTGAGCGACTGGTTCGAGATGCAGAGAAGGTTGTAGGACCACCTACAGCACAGCGCAGACAGAGACAGTCACCGGATCGGTACACTAGATACATGGCTCTTGTGAGTCAATGTGTTGTGACGGAGCCATCCTCTTTTGAGGAAGCTGTGGAGGAACCCGCATGGGTTGATGCCATGATCGAAGAACATGATTCGATCGTCAGGAACAGTGCATGGGAGATTGTCCTTAGACCGGTGGGGAAATCAATGGTGGGTTCACGATGGATCTACAAGGTAAAGCAGGCGGTTGACGGGAGTGTGGAGAAGTACAAGGCGAGATTTGTCGCCCATGACTTTTCACAGATCGAGGGGATCGATTATGAGGAGAATTTTGCACCTGTCGCAAGGTACTCTTCCATACGGACGATCCTTGCTCTCTCAGCGCAGATGGGGTGGCACATTCATCAGATGGATGTGAAGACTGTGTTCCTCAACGGAGTCATTGAGGAGGAGGTGTACATAGAGCAGCCTGAAGGTTTTGAGATCTTCAGCAGTGAGTCACATGTGTGCCAACTCAAGAGAGCACTGTACGGGCTGAAGCAAGCACCTCGTGCTTGGTACACTCGGATAGACAGCTACTTCACCGGGCTTGGATTCTCCAAGAGTGAGGCGGATCCAAACCTGTACCAGATTGTGGTGGAGGGGAAGTTTTTGATCATCGTACTGTATGTAGATGATCTAATTTTGACTGGCGATGAGCAGTTGATACTTTCATGCAAGGAGGATCTTGCACGAGAGTTTGAGATGAAGGACCTGGGCATCCTTCATTATTTCCTGGGATTGGAGATTTGGCAGCGCAGTGGAGGACTGTTTGTTTCTCAGGGCAAGTATGCTCGGGAGATTCTGGAGAGGTTCAACATGCAAGGCTACAAGCTTGTTGACACTCCTCTTCCTGGTGGTTGGAGGAAGGAGGATGCTACTTCAGCGGAGGTAGTGGATGCCACTGTCTATCGACAGTTGGTGGGGTCGCTTATGTATCTGGTCAATAAACGACCCGATATATGCTATGCAGTTAACCAGCTTTCGCAAGCTATGGTTAAGCCTACCAAGCTCTTTTGGAAGGCAGGCAAGCATGTATTGCGCTATATTAGAGGCACATCGGGATATTGTTTATGGTACAGACAGGAGGATGGAGCGAAGCTTTCTGGCTTCACTGATGCAGATTGGGCAGGGAGCCCAATGGACCGGAAGAGCACATCTGGAGGAGTTTTCAACATTGGGTCGACAGCAGGTTCCTGGTACAGCAGGAAGCAGAGATCCGTGGCACTCAGTTTAGCAGAGGCCAAGTACATGGCAGCAATCTTGGCTGCATGCGAGGCTATTTGGATGAGGAAGATCCTCGTTGGATTGTCCGGGTTGCATTTGGAGCCTACAGTGATTTACTGTGATAACCAGAGTTGCATTAAACTCTCGTCTAATCCAGTATTTCATGATAGATCCAAACACATCGACATCAGGTACCATCATATCAGAGATTGTGTTCAGCGGAGAATCATGATGCTTTCATATGTTCCCACGGAGGATCAGGATGCCGACATCCTGACGAAGGCGCTCACCAAGAGCAAGTTTGAATTCCACAGAGGCAGGATAGGGGTTGCAGATAATCCATATCTTGCTGAGAGGGAGTGTTGAGAATGCAGCAAGATGATGGAGCTTAGTGAAATGAATTCGCCTTCACTAAGTGGGCCCGCAGGCAAATTCTGGCGCAAAGTCTATTTTTAGACATATGGAGCATGGTCCAAGGGTTGCAGTATGTTATTCTTGGAGTATTGGTCATGTTGGTAAAAATAGATGCACCTCTAATTTTTGACCTATAGGTCGAAGTCTATATTTAGACTGCCTATCCTAAAAATAGGGAAGTCAAATATTATTTACCCTTAATAATATTTGGACTCTAAACAATAGTTTACTCTCTTGGAGCACTTCAGTTCGAGCCTTGGAAGTGGCTCATGCATCTAACAGAGGAATTACGTTATTCCTAAGGGTTTGGTGAGCTCATGCATGGTTGACTTCAATTAGGACTTCAGTGGCAGAAGTTTGGTGGAGTTGATGAGACAGATGGTGGAGTTGTGTTCGGTTTAACTTAGTTGAACTAGTTGAGATTAGTTTAACTCGCTAATCAACTAGTAATGAGTGGAGTGAATTAAATATTATTTAATTCATTAATTAGTAACTCATTATTCAACTCAAGAACACATCAGTTCACTACAGTGCATGGACACTTCAGTGGAGACCAGTGAAAGAGGTAGATGAAAGGGTGGAGTTAGCTATCAGTGGCGACATCAGTTGTGCATGAGATTTGCACCACACTTGGAGGAATTTCCCATGATGATTTTGATGTCAAGCCAACGAGATTCGAACCTTGGATCTCTATTTAGACAAGCCATGATTTCGCAATAGAGGCAAGGCAATTAGTGGTGAGTTTTGAACCAGTAACCTGTTCAAAACCAAGCTAGTTTGTGTGTAACTTTATGAGAAAGTACTGAGTACTTGTGAGGAGTATTGTACTGATTTTGTTACATGTTTTATCCATTATAATATACATAATAGCTGCGGGGTTTTCAGCTATAAGCTTTCCCCATACATACTGTGTTAATGTGTATGATGATTTGATGTGTTATCGCTTGTTTTATTTCCGCATGTGTGATGATCTGAGTGGAAGATATTATGTGTTGCATATGAATTCGAATTGATATGTGATGAGGATAGTCTCGGTGGATAATTAATCATTATTCAGCAAATTTCTACATTGAAGCCCCTCATTTTCTAACAGGTTTTGGGCTTTTAGATAGTTGTTTTTTCCAGCCCATGGTATATGGACTATGGTTTTGTAATAAATATATATAGAGGGATGTAATGTTGATGCATATTTTATGAGCACAAGTGATTGTAATTTTTTTCTTTAGTCTGTTTTGGGACTTAAGGGAAGGATGCGCAGGTGAGTGCATGAAGACCTTGGAAGAGTTTGCATCTTAGTGCATAGACCTCCTACACCTATGTGCGCAAGTCGAGAAGATGAATGTATTGAACAAATAAATATTAATAAAAAAAAAGTTTTGAGAATATTGTGTGTTTATCTTTGTTGTGATTCTTTTTATTTGTTTATGCAAAGTAATGGTTGCAATTATATGTTTTGATAACACATTTTACATTGTTCGGTGAAATTTTTATGTTTATCTGAATGTGATGAAGTAAATGGTTAAGTTATATAGCACAGTAGTTATATGTATAAATATTAAGTGAATATAGAAAATAAATTATAAGCCACTTCACTCAATCCCTCAAGGCTGCAGAAACCTGGTTCTACAACCACCCATAACCACCATGGGTGAGACTGCGATCTACTTGCAGGTCGTTGCCGAAATGGCCAGCATCTGAGGCTTTTTTTGGTGCGAAATACAAAGACAAACCTGGGTCAAGCCCAAACAAGCCAACAAAAAGGTATTAACATCAAAACTCAACTAGGAAAAATCATGCTTTACTTTTTTTTATGATCCAAAATAAAGTGCTAACTTTAAATTACATCAATTTATGTAGGCTACAACCTATAGAATGATCCAGCCTCCTTCTTCTGCAACCAACAACTTCTTAATTTTTACAGTAAACAACCTAAGAGAAGCACTAAATCCCTATTGTACATGTACTTAAGTGCACAAAATTTTAAATCCTTCTTTCATAAATTTTCAAACTCATATATGCCTCTTGGAGATGGGATCCCCGTGAATTAAGTAGCAAGGAAATGATCTGTAGGTCGAGGAGCAGAGCGCACAACGTGGGGTTGATGTATTGTCTTAGGGGCTTTGGGGTGGGTCAAAGTCCCTTATTATGTAATGCAATGGGAATATTTTTTGAACATTGAACTCTTCCCATGGTTTTCGAACCATGGTATTGTAAATTCCAAACCTATATAAGGAGTCTAGATAGAGGTCACAGGTAAGCTTAAATGTTAGATCTAATGAGATGTATTTGGATGTGAGACTATTTTGAGTCAGATTCTATGTTTGGGCTAGAGGAAATACTTCTATTAATAAGTTCACGAAGACCTTAGGAAGTCTACAACTGTGTGTGCAAACCCCTGCAACTATGTGCACAGGGTGGAACTAAATGTATGAGAAGGATCTTGCTATTAATAGAAAGAAATTTGGGATAGATCCGAGTTATACTGATGTGTCTGCTTTTACTTACTATTTATGAATGTATATGCTGAATAAGGGTTTTTGATCTATAATTAAATAGCATGGTGTTTTTTATGGTTTTTTACTTTGTTTGATGTATAAATAAGTAATATCGCATAGTATGTTAGTAAGTTCAATAGATGCATTGAAAAACGCATGTATTATTAATAGATTTGATCTGCGAAGCACTGTAAAGAAGGAAAATCCCTAAAGCCACAATCCTCTATCCCTCTAGATGCATAAACATGGCTCTAGCATCCCCCTATATTGCCTGGGGTGGGACTTTGATCTACACAAGTAGGTCATTGCTGAAAGGGAAGGTAATAGTGGGTATTTTTCTACTGCACAGTGAAATTGAACCTATGTATAAGCCCCATCAAGCCAAAAAACAGTTTCATTTCTAGGACCAGGATCTGACTGAGGGGTAGCTAGATGTGGAATCTGTCTAAGAAAGAGATTGAAGATTGGGTTGTTATAAAATAACATGAGATTTTTGTGAAAGAAAATAGAAGTTCGTGTATCTATACTGAACATTGGTTACAAAAGTATATCTATACAGATCAGTAAGAGATATTTTTTTCATGTTTTTCTAGCAAGTTTTAAGAGTGGATATCCATACTAGCAGCACAAATGTCTTATTACAATAATAATCCTACTGTATGGACCCCATATCTGATTGAGAAACTGAAAAGGACTGATAACGAGATCACGAGAAATGTTGATTTTTGGATCGACAGTATCCTTGGAGGGTTTATTAATCTTTTCATGATCGAGACTTTTTTGTCTTATAGTGAGGGAGAGTGCAAGTTCTTCAAAGGCCCTATAGGTAAGTGTGAGAATTCAATGAAGTTCTGGATAAGAATGATACTGGGTGAAAAAGGTATATTACGGATGCGCTGATATTGATGTTCGAAGAAAGAGAACCTGGAAATACATGTTGTAGTAAAATATTCATAATAGGTTGGGGTACTTACATTGAAAATGAATATTGTTCATTGTTTGGGTCTGAAAAATGAGAAAGAAACACCCCTACCATGAGAATTTTCTCCGTGAAATCTGAAAGTCAACATAGTGCTAAGGAAATACCCCAACCTTCCACCACCATCATCACTCCATTCCATTTTGTTTCTCCACCTCCACTTCCACCTCCCCCATTCACCATGGCCTAACCACCAAAGATGCTTGTGTTCAAGGGAACATATGATCCTGAATAGTTCTGGTTTGTGGTAGAATTGATATGGAGTTTGCAGAATGTTATAGATAAAAATATGAAGAAAGCGCAGTTGGTTACAACACTGCAAGATAGAGCATTGTCTTAGTACATGAAATATGTTACGATGAATAAAAATTGTACATTGTTTGAGACAAATATTGTGCTTAACACTGACTTCAAGAAACCTAAATCACAATCCCAGTGTATCAAAGAAATCAAAGAGAATAAGTAGTTGGCTACTGAGAGTGTTTGGGAGGTAGATCATAGATTTAAGATGATATTGAGCCAAATTAGCTTCAAGATCTTCGATGACACACATAGAGAATGGGTCATTGTTGCGATGTTTTCTCATCTCAGATTTCCATTGTCACTAAAGAACATTTCTACTCAGGCTGAAGTGTTGGGGATCACGATGAAGCTTGAAGCTTCACCAATAGTTGATACAAGCATAGGAGTGCAAAATATTCAAACTTAGTTGGAGATCTTGCATATGGAGCTCTAGGATATAAAGAAGGGAAATGAGGTTTGATCTGACATACAGTCGGAAGTTTGGAGTATGAAGTGAAAACTAGAGGGTCACTATAGAGAGTAGTGCCATGTTTATAGAGACTATTTGAGCATTGGGATGTTGAGTCCATTAAAACCTGGATCGAATGCTAGGCTAGGAGAAAGGCCACATGTATGGTGTAGCATATGTGAAATTGAAGGCTACCATTCTACGAATTATTTTCACCTACTACAAAATTTTGTTATATCATTGAACAAATTGTTCTAGAATTTCGGAATTTCAGTGGGACATGATGAGCAACATTGTAAGAGCTCTGATCCGATGATGCAGAACAATATTGGTACATATTGAATATAGGTATAAGGGTGCAAAGCTTGAGGTTCACCATCTATGCGAGGAGGTTTCCAAGGAGGAGGGAATGGCTGATGAGGAGGCATTGGTCGTGGACAAAGACAAATCATATGTTACAAGTACGGATAGTATGGAAATTTTTGCAAGGGTTATCATAATCCTACTGCAGCTTAATGTAAGTATTTTCAATAATTTGGTCATGAAATCGATGAATGTCCCATTTTTTTAGCCAAAATGAAGGAGGAGCATAGGTAGAATCTGTCTCATAATATACAAATGATGAGGGTTGAACCATGCCAGGGATATCCAAGCATTAACATAGTTGTTAGCCCCCTAATTTTCTCTCTTTTTTCCATTTTACCCTTCCCAAATCATAACCATTTACCTCTGCTTTACCTCTTTTATACAACCTCATCTTGCACCAGTCCAAGAACAATGACATATTTCATATAAAATTTATTTTTCATACTTTTAATTCAACTTAGAAGTTATTAATTATTTATTACATGATTTATTACTTTTAATAACTATTTGTAACTTATCGATATCTCCTATGTTTATTTGGTAGTTAGAGTACTTACCGTGACCGCTAGTCCTAGTGCAGGATCGGATCCTACACCATTGCCAGCACAACAAATCCTTGCAGCAGATCAGAACATCCTTGATCACCCTTACCACGAGAATTTTCTCCGTGAAATCTGAAAGTCAAAAAAGTGCTAAGGAAATACCCCAACCTTCCACCACCATCATCACTCCATTCCATTTTGTTGCTCCACCTCCACTTCCACCTCCCCCATTCACCATGGCCTAACCACCAAAGATGCTTGTGTTCAAAGGAACATATGATCCTGAATAGTTCTGGTTTGTGGTAGAATTGATATGGATTTTGCAGAATGTTATAGATAAAAATATGAAGAAAGCGCAGTTGGTTACAACACTGCAAGATAGAGCATTGTCTTAGTACATGAAATATGTTACGATGAATAAAAATTGTACATTATTTGAGACGAATATTGTGCTTAACACTAACTTCAAGAAACCTAAATCACAATCCCAGTGTATAAAATAAATCAAAGAGAATAAGCAGTTGGCTACTGAGAGTGTTTGGGAGGTAGGTCATAGATTTAAGATGCTATTGAGCCAAATTAGCTTCAAGATCTTGGATGACAAACATAGATAATGGGTCATTGTTGTGATGTTGTCTCATCTCAGATTTCCATTGTCACCAAAGAACATTTCTACTCAGGCTGAAGCGTTGGGGATCACGATGAAGCTTGAAGCTTAACCAGTAGTTGATACAAGCATAGGAGTGCAAAATATTTAAACTTTGTTGGAGATCTTGCATATGGAGCTCTAGGATATAGAGAAGGGATATGAGGTTTGATCTGACATACAGTCAAAATTTTGGTGTATGAAGTGAAAAATAGAGGGTCACTATAGAGAGTAGTGCCCTATTTATAGAGACTATTTGGGCACTGGGATGTCGAGTCCATTAAAACCTGGATTGAATGCTAGGCCAGGACTAGGGCCACATGTATGGTGTAGCACATGTGAAATTGAAGGCTACCATTCTACGAATTATTTTCACCTACTACAAAATTTTGTTATATCATTGAACAAATTGTTCTAGAATTTCAGAAGTTTAGTGGGACATGATGAGCAACATTGTAAGAGTTCCGATCCAATGATGCAAAACAATATTGGTACATATTTAATGTAGGTAGAAGGGTGCAAAGCTTGAGGTTCACCATCTATGTGAGGAGGTTTCCAAGGAGGAGGGAATGGCTAATGAGGAGGCATTGGTCGTGGATGAAGACAGATCATATGTTACAACTACAGATTGTATGAACATTTTTGCAAGGGTTATCAGAATCCTACTACAGCTTAATGTAAGTATTTTCAAGAATTTGGTCATGAAATCGATGAATGTCCCATTTTTTAGCCAAAATGAAGGAGAAGTGCAGGTAGAATCTAGCTCATAATATACAAATGATGAGGGTTGAACCATGCGAGGGATATCCAAGCATTGACATAGGTTTTAGCCCCCTAATTTTCTCTCTTTTTTCCATTTTACCCTTCCTAAATCATAACCATTTACCTCTGTTTTACCTCTTTTATACACCCTCATCTTGCACCAGTCCAAGCACAATGACATATTTCATATAAAATTTATTTTTCATATTTTTAATTAAGCTTAGAATTTATTAATTATTTATTACATGATTTCTTACTTTTAATAACTATTTGTAACTTATCGATATCTCCTATGTTTATTTGGTAGTTAGAGTACTTACCGTGACCGTTGATCCTAGTGCAGGATCGGATCCTGCACCATTTCTAGCACAACAAATCCTTGCAGCAGATCCGAACATCCTTGATCACCGCCTCATCTTGAGCCACTTCAGCCACGACAGTAGAGTGATCCGAAGGCAGCCGAGACCAAACCTTAAGGGAAAAAATTGGAGATTAGCTACGACAAGTTCTGCTAACTACCTAATTTTGAGGACTGAAAAGCTAAACTCTGCATTTTTTATGTAATCAATTAAAGGATCTATTTTTTCGTTTGGCCAAAGGTCTATATAATGTAAAATGTAAATAAGAATAAGGGAGGAAGTTTGGATATTAGAGGAGAACAAAAACACAGCCAAGAGGCAGTAACAAGTCGTTGTATTTTGTTATCGCCCAAATCTGGGCTGGATAATGCATTAATGTATGTACTTGACTCAGTGAATTAATAAAAGGAGCTCCGCCTCAAGTTTCGAAAATTATGTTTCTGTGTTGAGTTGATGAATTGATTAAGGTACTGAGCAACATTTATATTTAAATGAGAAACTTGCTGGTTGGCTAGGGCCCAGCCAACCTAGCACGTTTACCCCATTTCGTGTTTTCTTTTAATTAGTGTTTACATTTTCAAGTGTGATTTAATCTTAAGCACATGTAATTCTGTCTAAGTGCAAGCGGATCTGTTGTGTGAAGTAGATAACTTTCCTTTTCCTGCAATTTCTGTTCCTGCACTTGATTTCAGATTGGTTTTTCTCAGCCTGGTCCAAGCAGGAGAAATGAACCTACACCAGTGCACGTTTGCGTGATATCTCTTTTTCTACAACTCTGCTTGATTGGTTTTCCCACCTGGTCTAAGTAGGAGAAATGAAGCTGCACTAGTGCACGTTGGTGTGATGCAAAAAAAATTCTCAGTTTAACTTCCCGCAACCCTCTTTCTTTCATTAAATGCTTATGACAGGATAAATATATACATTGATTGTTTCTTTATTTCCGCATTTTGAAACATTCATTTTTATGTGTGCAATTTTATTTAACGGTACAATAACACTTGCAATAATTAAACACTCATTTTAAGAATTAAATGCTAAGTGTAGGAAGCTCTGATCTGGTGCAAGAACTAGTTTCTTGCCATGGATCTGAGTGCTTCAGACCTGGAAAAGTTCAAGCCCTTGCATGGAGTAAAAATCATTCAGTAAAGACACCATTTATACCTTCTGCATAAATCTATGTGCTTGCACTAGTGTAAGCAGATTGCGATAGTGTAGGACAGATTAGTGCAAGAAGGAAATCTCTCAAGGAGTAGATTTAAGGGCCCATATGGTGAGACTGTTGAATGTATCTGCTAAAGAAAAACACACACTCAATAGTTAAACAATTATCAACTGGAGTGATTGCCTTTCATCTTTAATTCCCTCTTGCAAATGCATTCTTTCTTTTTTTAGTCTTAGATTATTGATGGTTCAAGTTGCCTTTCTTTTCTCTTTTTAATTTGATTCTGAAATATTTCCTTTAAATAAAGTAGGGATTTATATTAGAAAGATTCATACCATCTCTTTCATTTCCTGTGCTTCATATCTAAGTTTACGAATCCCCCGAGTTGACAAATTAAGTGTTAAGGAGTTTGCTTAAGTGTAATTCCTGCACCCAACAATAGTAACACTCAGTGGGGTGAGTACTGAAGGAGACCAGGTAAAAGGAAAAAATATGGCGACGAAGATCTAGCTAAGGAGAGAAGAAGATAAGAATGTTGGATTTAATGTCCAACACGAGAAAGATACATTCATGGAAGCAAGGAAGACATTTATAACTTCTAAAGCTTCGCCACCTACTGCGTGGAGATAGTTTTTTCCATTGAAGAATAAGATTAAGGAGAATTACGAAGTAGAGGAAGATGATTAGTTTATCTTAGCGTCCCTTTTTCATATGTTTATGAAATTTATGAGGGACCAGAAGGTTGTAGAAGGATTACAGGAACTAATATATAACTCCGTTGGAAAGGAAAAGATACAACTGGAACAACGCACAGTAAATAAAGTGTAGTAGAACAAGAAGAGAACCAGTCGGAAGATGTGGTTGACTTCCCAGATCCTAGATTATGAGATGGATCAAGTCATTATGGATATAGGATTAGATCCCAACATTCTATCGAAGAAAACATGGGAATGAATGGGATGGCCTAAGTTGGAATGGTAACCAATTTATCTAAGGATGGAAAATCAATTGAACATCATTCGTATGGGGTGATTGCAAGGAATCGGCGTAGATATTGATCGTGTAGGCATATTGGTACATTTTTAGCTCATCTAGATCGTTGATCATAGCAATCCTTATCCTACGCTACTCGGATTTGATTGGGCTTATGACATTGATGCTACAATCAACCAAAAGATATATAGATGGTGTTTGAAAATGATGGTACCCGCGTTGTAGTTCCATTAGATCCTTCAGAAGGTGTACGCTATAAAGATCATGTCTAGCATGAGTATGGGGATGCTGATATTGATCAAATCTATAAGCTTACTATGTAGGATGAAGACTGGATTAATCCCAACACAAATGGAAGAAAGTGTTGGGAGCACGAAAATTCATCTATTTCAAATTCTATTGAGGATTTGGAGTACTCGCATAATATTTTCCATGAATTAACCACTAAGCGTTGTAACAGGGTTACAGAATCTCTGTGCTATGTTCAATCAGAAGTACATGACTTTCCTTTTTAAAATGGAACGAGAGATTTTGTCTTTTTTTTGGAATAATTTGAGGAAAAGGTTCTTGAGGACCAAAGATACAAAGCTTTGGACATCGCATTGAGGTTTACTCCATCCTGATGGTGGGGCATGCACATAGAAAGTTTAGGAGGATGGAAGGAGTTTTTCAAGTTCATAGTCTAAGGTTTGGTCATGTTGATACTAGGATCGCGGAGAATTATGATGATCTTAGGGATATTCACAAGAGTTTGGCTCATGGAACTAAAGCTTGGGGCGCTGACCTCAACTAGAATTGTTGCACAAGTTCTTTCATTCCTTGGAGATGATACCTAAAAAATGGTATCTAGAAACAAAGCTACACCATGGAAATATGGATCAGAACGAGATCATAGAAGGATTTTTTGATGGTTGGGATTGCATTAATGAGGCTATTCAAGAAGTTAAAGCCAGTTTATTCCACATTATTAAGGAGCTGTGGAATTGGGTACAACCTGATTGGGTTGCGCAAATTGAACAAGATCGTGAATTTTACAATATGACCACAGAGAAGGGCATAAAGAATCTGTGTGACCTTAACATTCTGGAGTCTGGAAGGATGTTCAGGGTTGTAAGGACTAAGATAGTAATGCTGAACGTAACACAACCTTTCATGACTAAATAAGTTAACATAGGCTTAGAAGAGATGCCCAAATTTGCAAATATTGGGGACTATTGCGATTATGATACAATAAGAAAGGTAACTGAGTTGTTGCATGAATATCAGGACTTGTTCCCAAGAAAATTGTCGAAATTAAAAGGTGTTGTGGGATATCTATGAGTATGCACATCACTTTGAAGGTTGATGTGAATCCTATCAAGCAACACCACTATTATCTGAACCCAAAGTATAGGGATAAGGTAAGGGAAGAACTTGAAAAAATTATTAGTGCTGGAATCATTGAACCAGTCGAGGAAACTGTGTGGGTTAGCCCCATGGTGGTCCAAGAGAATAAGACTAAGGGCGAGATAGGGATTTGTGTTGATCTTCACAAGATGAATGGTGCTTGTGTCCATGATACATTTCCAATGTCATTCATAGATGAGTTATTCGAGAATGTTGGTCGGTAGGAAGCCTACTCATTAGTGATGCGTTCTTAGGGTATCACCAGATCTATATTGCGCTGGAAGATAGGAGAAAGAGCACATTCGCTATTGTGTGGAGGTCCTTTTAGTACACTCTCATGCCATTCGGGTTAAAGAACACTCTAGATATACACTCCAGAGTGGTTTTTGCAACTTTTAAATAATATATCCACAAGTTCTTGGAAGTTTACTTTGATGACTGGACTATATTTGGCCTTCTAAAAAAATGTATCTAGTTTGTGCTTGATGTTTGATACCTGTCAAAAATATCATATTTCTTTAAATCTGAATAAGTGCATCTTTTATGTACCATATGGAATTTTGTTGGGGCATATTGTGTGAAAGCAGGGATTGATGGTATACCTTTCAAATATTGTTGTGATTATTAACTTGGAACTCCCAACAAGTATCAAACAGCTATGCACAACACTTGGACATATAGGTTATTACCGAAAGTTCATAAAATCGTACGCTCAAATCACTACTCCAACGGAAAAATTATTAAATAAGGACATCAAGTTCTTCTGGAATGATTATTTTAGTAAGAGCCTTGATGTATCGAAATAAAAGATGGTAATTGAACCCATTATTTTCCTCCCATATTGGAATAAATAATTTCATGTACATGTCTATGCATCATCTATAGCTTTAGAAGTTGTGTTAGCGCAGCCTCAAGAGGGTGATGTTGATCACCCTATTTCCTTTGCAAGCCAGAAGTTTTCTAGGGAAGAAAGGAAATATGCCACCACAGAACGTCAAGGGTTGGCAATGGTGTGTGCGTTGAAAAAATTTAGACATTATCTCTTAGGTACATACTTCAAAATTTTCATAGACCATTTTTCCTTGAGATACCGAGTTAACAAGCCTATGTTGGGGTAGAATATTTTTCGATAGTTAATTATATTCCAAGAATATGATTTCGAGGTAATTATCAAGCCAGGCCATTTGAATTTGAGACCAGATCATCTCTCTAGGGTCAAGTTAGGAGAGGAACCAACTATTCTTAAGGAGGGATTACTTGATGTGCAATTATTCGCTATGAAGGTTGCAGACTACCATATCCTAGATATAATTCATTTTATCTCTATGGGAATTGCACCTAAAGAGTACACCACACAGGAGAAGAAGGAGTCGGTAGTAAGGGCGACCGATTTTAGACTAATTGCAGGACAACTGTATAAAATAGGGGTTGATGACATATTGCGAAGATATTTTCCTGAGCATGAGTGACATAGCATACCGATTGAAGTACGTGGCAATGTGGTAGGGGGTCAATATGTTGTGAAGGCTTATGTGGAGAATATTCTATGAGATAGATTATGGTGGCCTACGCTACATATGGACTCAAAGGCGTATTGTCACTATTGTGATGTCTACCAAAGGATAAGGATACCACTGTGGAGAGATGAAATGGTACAACAACCACAAGTTACGTTGCAATATTTCGATAAACGGGCGATTGAATTTGTGGGACAGATTGATTCACCTAGAAAGAAAACAGGTGCATGCTATATTATCACTGTAATAGATTACCTCACTCGGTGGGTTTAGGCACAACCATTCTAGAATCGTATGGCAGACACGATCGATAAGTTCATTTTAGCATAGTGTGACATGGTTTGGTTATCCTAAAGTCTTGATCAATGACAAAGGTACACATTTCCTTAATAGCACCATTGAAGTTTTGACATAAGAATTCCAAGTGGGTCACCACAAGAGTATGCCATACCACCCCTTGCGAATGGCACAGTAGAAGCTTTCAACAAAATATTAGCGAATGCGCTAAAAAAATTGTGCAATGTTAACATAAATGACTAGGATATGCGTATTCCTACAGTTTTATGGGCCTACAAAACTACATGTAAGAAGTTGACAGGACAGACCCTGTTCCGATTAGTGTATCTTTAGGAAGCAGTAATGCCAATGGAGTATATCGTACATATTCTATGCACCATTGTAGTAACGAATATGGCAGATAATTACTTCATGGAGTAGATACTAGCACAATTTCTCGAGCTGGAAGAGGATTGCTTCATCACTGGGTTTCATCGACAGGTTCATAAGGAAAGAGATAAAGCATGGCATGATTGACATATTAAGGAAAATATGTTCAAATATGGGGAAATAATTTTTTTTTATCAGAACTAGTTTGCAAAGTCCCCATGAAAGCTGAAAATGCACTAGTTAGGCCCATATATTTTTTGATATGTGATAGAAGGAGGCACATTCTAGCTCGCCAAGCTAAACGATGCATCGTTCCCTATTCATCTTAAGGTAGAAGGTTAAAGTTATAAAAATATGACTCTATCCCTCGAATTTTGCAATGAATATCTGGTTGGCATAGAGTCCTGATGCTCAGCGCAGTTGGTCGGGGCCATGAGGCTATAACTAGGTTATAGACATAAGTGAGCATGAATCAAGCAAGCGAGCTTCAGGAGAGCGTGGCTCAAGCAAGCAAATTGAAATATTTTGAAAAGAAGTGTGTCGAAGTAGTTCCACCATTGAATGATTCCTTGAGAGACATCAAAGTGAATATAGCAGAAACACCACCTTTATCACTCAGTACGAGCCATAATTTTGTGATGGGGGCTATTGGATATGAGATCCCTGTGAAGTAATTTGCATGGAAATACTATGAAAATCGAGGAGTGGAGTGAACAATGCAAAGTCTATTTTGAGTCTTGGGGGTTTTGGAGTGGGACAAAGCCCCTTATTATGTAATTTAATGGGAATGTTTTGTGAACATTGAACTTTGTCCATGGTTTTTGGACCATGGTATTGTACATGCCAAACCTATATAAGGAGTCTAGATAGAGGTCACAAGCAAGCTTAAATGATATATATAATGAGATGCATTTGGATGTGAGACTATTTCGAGTCAAAATCTATGTTTGGGTTAGAGGAAAGGCTCCTGCAGCTGAGTGCATGGAGACCTTAGGATGTCCGCAGCTATGTGCACAAACCCCTGTAGCTGTGTGTGCATGGCCTTGAAGTTGTGTGTGTAGGGTGGAACTAAATGGATGAGAATAATGTCACTATTAATTAAAGAAATGTTGGATAGAGCTGAGTTCTACTGATGTGTTTGATTTTAATTGTTGTTTATGAACGTCTATGCTGAATAAGGGTTTTTGATCTATAATTGAATAACGTAGTCTAGGTTATGCTTGTTTACTTTGTTTAACGCATGAATAAGTATGATCACATAGTCTCTTAGGAAGTTCAACAGATGTCTTGAATAATGCCTGTATTATTGATAGATCTAACTTGTGAAGCTCTGTAAAGAAGGAAAAGCCATAAAGCCACAATCCTCTATCCCTATGGATGTAGAAACCTGGTTCTAGCATACCCTATATTTCTTGGGGTGAGACTTCAATCTGTGCAAGCAAGTCATTGTTAAACGAGATGGTAATGATGGGTTTTATTGGACTCCAAAGTCACATTAAACTTGGGTATAGGTCCCATCAAGCCCACAATGAGGCTTATTTTCCATGAAATATTATCCAATCAGTTTCTCCTTCTTAGATCTTATATTTAGACCAACATGGAAATATCTATATGTGTTGATGTCATTTTTCTCTTCAATTTTTGCTGCTACTTATATGGATTTATAACTACTTCTATTCTTAGGTAAATTTTATTTTAAATGTTGCCTTGCCGTTAGGGTTCATAGCTATTCTAGATTAGTTTTTGTGCTCACTAATTATTTATGTACTTTCATATATGTTTTATTTAATCATTCAATCAATTAGCTCGCACCTCAGCAATTTTTATTCACATTTTGCATACGAATAACATGTTTTACATTCCTTATTAAAAATAGAAATCTGGCTTTTTCATAATGTGTGTCTAAATATGGTGTTAAGATTGCAATTTTTATTTTTCTAATTTTAGTGCTTAGATGCCAAAATTCATTCTTAGCACCAGCTCCTACATTTCACATACGACCGCAAGCCCCGAACCTTAGGTTGAACTCCAAAAATGGTGTTTTGTAACTCTTCCACAAGACCTTTCTCTTAGCTATTCGAGAGAAAATGCTTAGGATGACATCATGATAACATAATATGACATATGGAATCCTCTTGGTTAACAACAACCCACTTGGCTAACTAGAAAACCCAATTTAGTGTGCCATTTGTCACTTGTCAGACTTTCCCATGTTTTTGTTGATATCTAGACTACACAGCACCTATCCTATTGCATCATTTACTAAAATGACACTTATGTTGGACTACCACATAATCATATATCAAACGAAAGTTGGTATCTGACATATTTCCTGTATAATTATTTGTCATGGCTTCAATGGGTATATATGCACGAATGCACTCTTCACTATGGAAATATGAAGACTCAAAATTGTTTCCCAAAAGACATTGAACGAAAATGTGCATAAGAAAATTTTGTTAAAATGGCTTCCTTGGAAAATTGTCAGATACCAAAATATGTATTTCTCCATGTGAAAATTCTCTTTTTTATAACCTCGACATAACTCTCCCTATCTCACATGAATCCGGATCCAAAATAACAATGAAAGCTCTGGGTTATTGAGATACAAAACTTCTTGATACTTTAAACTTCCTAGATAATTCCATGTGAATTTGACATATGATGCTTTCTGGTACATGCTAACTTGTTTTCACCATAGATTATGCAGATGCCTTAGGGTCTTTGATTCCTTCTGTTACTACCAAACATGTCTTCACTTCAAAAAAAAAGTCTCACTTATCCTTCGGAGTTTGAACAAGTGCCATATACTACTTGAAATATCTCTAAAAGGATTATCTAACTATTGACTTTGCAAGAGAATTTGAACAATTTACTTATAGATAAAATTCCTTCAAATATGGGATACATATCATCATAAATGAAATCCCCCTTAGCTTGTATTCACTTCTTCACTTCATATCAATGAGTAGACTTCACATCAATGCCAACATTTTTCTCAAAAATATCCCCTAATTCCCTATGTTTACACACAATGATTTTAACCTTTAGTACCTCACATATTAATCTGCATATTTTCATTAGCATGAATTTTGTTCAATGGCTCCTACTGACCTATATAATTTGTATCTGCGTTGTCTACATGTTATAATTGGTTGACATATCTTGTTTAGTTGCATATCCCTTAAGTGGGTACATGTTTATTTTCATTCCATTTAACAAAAGTCCTTCGCGTCCAACTCAATTTGTTGTGTCAGCCCATTATGTTTACTTTAATTCCTTTACATATATATATATATATTTATTTGATCCCTTTTTTGGTTTAAGTTACATATTACTAAATTTTCTCCAATATATCTACACCTATGAGTTCACCAACTCCTTAAATTTACTAATTTGATTTAAAGCCCCAATACATTGGTTTTTGTTTTCATGATTGGTGTTATATCGTGCATGTCACATTTAAATTGAAATATTTATCCATAAAAAAATGGTAACTCCTTTAAGTGTTTAACTTGAAGATATATATTCACCTAATGTTGGTTTCTACTAGAACATTGGTATATGTTATTATTATAGGTGGGTTATCTCACATATAACAATGTGTTAATATGAGAAAATGTCATGCCAACATCTAGGGATTCTCCCTGGCGTGATGTCCCAATTAGACCTCACATTGTTTGGGATAGGATCCCCATACAGTATGTAGGCTCAATAGCCATCATGTTGTTGCACTCCTTGCTATCATATGAGGAGAAGTGAGAGCAATATCAAGAAAGGAATTCCCAAACAATGGGAATGAGGTAAAACCACTATTGATAACCTACATAAAAAATACTAGTATATTAAAAGAAATAAACAAGAATAAACATGCCAAAGGAAGTATTATGAAGCTAAAACCATCTCAAACATACATGAGTAGGAACATGCCAGAGGTTAATTACAAATTAGTTCACGATAACTTACAGACATGGTCTGGAATAAGAAAGAAAAGACTCAAAGAATAAACAAAATTTATAAGTTAATAATGAGTTCATTAACATATCCCAACATGAAATAACATATACAAACATGAAGGAAATATAGGAAAGCAAACCCAACCATCATAAATATGCCCAACAATCTATGTCAAAAGTGAATAACTTCTCATTATCCATGCTGCATATATAAGTGCATATTCAACAAGTCAATCAAAGCCCGATAGTGTAACATTGGTTGTTCATACCATAATCCAAAGAAAAACCCTAGCCTCACCACAACTCACATTACAAGGCATCAATAGTTGTGTTCCCATAGCTCCTTAAGTAGAGATTAATTATCTAATGATTTTCCTAGCTCAAGTGTTAAATCCCCTTTGAATGAGTCACGAGGTTAGATTTATAGGGATAGGGATGGTGAATTTTCACCTTCTCCTATGAATTTTCAACTGCTCTCATGAATATTGATCTTACTCATGACTCTCTGATAACTATTGTTGGAATTATGGCTAATGTGTTTTCCTTGATGAAAACCTACTTGATAATGATGTAAATATTATGGTAACACGGTGATTATGTAGGAAAAGTAATATCATTTCAAATATATATGGATATTAAATATGAAGTTTGGGAAAGTATATGGGGATCATATTGATAAAGGTAGCGTACATGCATAGTTATGGTGAAGAAAATTCACATACAGAATCTGCACCATGATAATTTGTATACCAGGGGTCTTTACGATGGTATTGCCCATACTAATGAGTGCGACAACGATGTTTTTGAGCACAACGCCCCCATAATTTTTTCAACAAAATAATGGGGAGCCTTCATTTTTTAACCCCGTCTCTTACTAGAATTTTGGCGAATTTCGATTTTTTTTATCTTTATTGTCTGGATTTGGTACTTTCGATCATGTTTTTATCTTCATTATAATTGACACGTTTGGAGTGTTTGTGCCTCTTTTCAATCTTTCGTGTCATGGAAATATTATTATATTGGTCGCGAGAAAGTGATATGGTACCTTTGGTTGCCACATCACCCATTATAGAATGTATAAACTTTACATGGTAACTTGTTGCTTGGTCCTAATAATTATATTGCATGTTTGGTTGCATTGGATGACTATCCCCTCCAGTTGATTTGACTCTTGCATTCAAAAATATTATACATACATTTTTATAAATTGCAAACATTAAATTATTTAACTTTATAAATATAGTATAACTTAATCATTTTTAAATATTGTAAATATAATAATTTAAAAAAAAAAATCCATTATAGTGTGAATAATAAGAAATACAAAAAATTAAAAAATTAAAAAATAATAATAATAATAAATAAATACATTGTAAATATTATAAAATTTCAAAATCTTAATTATAATAGATATAACAAATTAAACATTCAAATTGTAATTTATTAAAATATTATATATAATGTAAGATACGATGTCATATTAACATCAACCCCATATTGTATAAATTTAAAATAAAATAAAAAATATGCTAAAATAAAGAAACGTAAGTTGTATTGATATGGTGTAATATATCAAAACAAAAAGGAAAGGCCTCACATGTAACTATAAAATAAAGCATTTGAAAAAAAAAAAAAAATGAAATTGTTCTTAACACAAGTAAAGGAAGGAGTGAGCAAAATAATCCCATATCACAACCAAACACTCTAAGCAACATTTTACCATTTGACAAACCCACGCACTCATCTAGTTCATCCGACCAATGAGATAACATCTTCATGGTTGATAAAGCAACACAACATGGCACCTAAAAAACAATTTCATCCATTAACGCAATGTATGTGGAATTTAAACACAAAGTTTCACAATGAACATCGAGTTCACCGTTGTAGAATAATCAAATATCTATTTGGGAATCAACCTTCTATGCCTCGTTCCCATCTAGAAACTCAAAGTCTCCATGTCTTCTCAAATTCCTTTTGTTAATTACAACTTATTTGTTTCTAGAAAATGACAGGTAGGGAGGATCGAGTATATATAAAATTGACAAGATTGAGGTAGATTGTGCGCAAGATTCGATGTTGATGACATTCAAACAAAATGATCACAATTTTCTTTCCTGCGTACCTAAAAAGACTCGGCTAAAAAACTTGGCAGTCCATGATTAAAGGAAATAAAATTCTCCCAAATAAGAGTTAGATTGACGTGAAAAAATCCAAGATCTGCTACTCGGATACCAGCCCAGTTTAACAAAAGCCGCAGACAGCGGTAGTCCCTGCAGAACCCGAAAACAAATAATAAAACATATTAGATTAAATGTTAATATAAATAGATTTGATAGCTGTAGACAGACCTTGACCGAACAGGTCTCGACTTATTGACCAGCTGTAACAAAGTGGTTGCTAGATTGTAAGGTCCTCGCAAAAAAGCGGTCCATGCAAAAGTCACTAATTAAAATATGACATTTAATGTTCCAGGTTAATGTTAACTTGACTTAGTATTAGTTTGATGCATGGGAAGAAAGCCAACCGCTAATAATATTAACCAAACTTTACATACATCCCAAAACAACTTACTTTGGTTATCTCGTTGTCCAATCAAATTAAAATTAAATCATTTTAAACATTTGTTTTAATAAAAACTTTGGTTAAATGCACCAAAAAAATCGTATTTTCAACAGTCAACTCAAATTAATAGACATTCAACGCTCTTTCGAACGGTATTGTCCCTCCGCCAGGGACTAATAAACTCTTTCCTTATGACCTTTTTTTTTCAACAGGAGAAAAATCGCTGTTTTGATATTAAATCATGGGAAAACAGTGCAACGTCCAGAAACATGTGCAGCTGAAGAGGAGATAGCCAATCTCGACAGGAGAAAGGAATTTTCCGATCAGGAAGAGGTAAAAAAAAGAACAGAGTATGATACCCATACATACAATGCCGTGAAACCATATAGGCTCACAACAGCAAACAGAACCCAGCAATAGATCCTGGCAGCCAGGCGAAGTAGGAGGAAAATACATAGAACGGTAGAAACAAAAAGAGGGATAACAATACCGACCTCACAGCTGATACAACGCATTACAGATACCAAGAGCAATACCCCGTAAATGTATTGTGGTACAGCGAAAAGGAGGCAGACAACCAAGGCGCTGTAGCCAATACGAAAGAGCAAGAAAGTTGTGCAGACAGGCAGCGAGAGAAATACCAAAACCAGAATAGGTGAAGAGCACCATTCCATTTGCATCCCAAAGAAAGAGAGAGCCCATGGCTCGAAAGATGACACCCAATTCGAAGAGCCTACAATGGGATAGAGAAGGAGGTCTCGACTCTGTTTTTGCTGATATTTGTGACTGAAATGAAACCAAATTCTTGTGCCAGCCCAAGTTTAGAGATTTTATCCACCCGACTGTTCAGCTCTCTGTAGATATGGTGGATGGATGTCCTCTGAAATTGGGAGAGAAGGTGGGTAATACGTTCAACCCAACCACATAGGTGTGGGCTTCGGAGAGTAGTCCTGCCCGAGATACCTCCAATTACAACCTGGGAATCCCCATATATATCAATGCAAGGGATCATCAGGTGAAGAGCCACAAGGAGCCCGCTCCACAGGGCTAATAGCTCAGCTTTATTGTTAGAACCGGGGCCGCCATTCCAGAAGATATTGTAGCGCTCCCCATTCTCCAATTTAAGCCAGGCCCCGAGGCCACAGACCCCCTCCTGCTGTGCACCATCGAAAAAGAGTGCCGGGAAATTGATCTCGTGAGGTCTATACCTGATGGATAGGTCCTTTACGACCTCATCCAGAACAGAGTGAGTTTGTAGCCATTCAAGAATCCTCCGGTACATCCTGTGGGGATCCCACAGCCCCCCATTGAACAGCATATTGTTCCTGGAGCAGCATACCTCCCAGCAAACATAGAAGGGCAGAGCCTTGATCCCAACACCTTTGGATGCCCAAAAATCAAAAGCCTGGGCCTGAGACAGTGGTCTCCATGATGGGAAGCCAGCCCAGTGAGAAATCAATTCCCAAAAGCCCAGTACAGTTTTGCATTCAAAGAATAAGTGGGAGACTGTTTCCAGCTGTTGATTGCAAATGGTACAGCGACCCGGTCCGATCATACCTCTTTTTTGGAGATTCTCCCACGTGAGGATCCTCCCTTTCCAGAGTAGCCAGTTGAAAAGAAGGATCTTGTGGGGAATTCTCCACTTCCACGCCTTTGTGAATCCGGGAATAACATTGGGGGTGGAGACTCCAGCAATCAGGTTTGAATACAAGTCTTTTACACAGATGTTGGGGCCCTTGTAAGACCCGCCCCACACAATCCTATCACCTGCAGGATGAGAAAAGAAGCCAGCCCCCTGGAAAACGCTGATGGTGTTCTGCCACGAATCCCTGTCCTCATCCTGTAAGCCAAGTCTCTCAAAGGTCTTCCAGACAGGAGCACCGTTATCCCAATGAGAGATAAAATCAGAAACGAAAAAGAGCCCTCTATGGGACAGCCTGTGGTAGAAATGCAGGTCATTGCCATGATCATTAGAAGCGCCCAATATGTAGGATCACGAGATAGGTATCCACCTCCCATCACCAAGCTTCCACCGCACGTACTTCTTAACGGTCCCCAGGCTTTTAAACAGACTTCTCCAAATCATGGACGCACCCTTATGTGGAATGATAGGGCCGAGGATGTAATTTTCCATAGATCTAGAGCCCACATACTTGTCCAACATGATATTTGAGTATATGTCGTTAACCGTCAGGGCCCTCCATAAAGACTTGGCTAATAAAGCTAATGAGAAAGTCTTCAGATCCAGTAGACCCCAGCCACCCATATCTTTTGGGCGAGAGATCTCCGACAATTTAACAAGGTGAATTTTTTTTTATCTCCCACCCCGGCCCATAGAAAATGTGACATAATAGCATTAATCCTATTGCAAATCTGTGCAGGAATAAGGAAAAGATGCCCCCAATATACTGTGAGCTGCGAGAGAACAGCTTGTGTGAGTACGAACCTCCCGCCCAAAGTGAGCCAACGGTTAGTCCAACTCGCAATTTTGTTCCTGTATTTCTCAACTAACCATTCCCAATCTTTGTTCAAATAAGAGCAGGGCTTTAAATGAAACCCCAAGTAGGAGATGCCATCAGAAGATTTGGCAATACTTACTCCCAGAATCTCAGCAATATGAAGTATTTCCTCCTCCTTGCCATGTTCAAAAAGCAGTTTAGACTTAAGCTTGTTGATGACAAGGCCGGTGGCCGAGCCAAATCTGTCCAGCAGAGAGTGAAGGAAAACCCAGTTTTCGCGTAGGATGCACCCAAAAATCAATAGGTCATCAACAAAAAGTGAGTGGGTGATCCTGACCTGTGGAGATACCAGCATACCTGTAAAATGTCCATCCCTAGCAGCACTATTGATCAGATGGCTAAAACCCTCCATGACAAGAAGGAAGATGAGCGGTGACAGTGCACAGCCCTGTCTCAGCCCACGTCTAGCCTTGATGAAAGTAGATGGGATCCCATTGATGATGACACTATATCTCACCGAACAAATACACGCCATGATCCACCTAATGGCAGGCAATTGCAGACCAATCTTGTAGAGAGCCAGTCTAATGAAAGACCAGTCTACGGAGTCATAGGCCTTGTAGAGGTCGACCTTGTATATAATACCACCCTGCTTCAGATCATGCATAGTATGCAAAGCCTCCTGCGCGATGGCCACGGCATCATGAATCGATCTGCCATGCAGGAACCCATACTGGTCATCCGAGATCCACTTAGAGAGAGTTGCCTTCAGCCTGTTTGCAATCAGCTTCGAGGATATCTTGTATAAGACATTGCAAAGTGCAATTGGGCGATAGTCTGAGAAGGTAATAGGATCCGTAGTCTTAGGAATGAGCACAATAAAGGTGGCGCTAATGACACCCGGCATCTATCCCTTTGTTCGGATCGTCTCAATCAACTCTAGCAATTCAGCCCCTATAAGGTCAAAAAAGCCAATGAAGAATTCTACCGGCCACCCATCAGGCCCAGGGCTTTTGTCCTTGGCGAAAGAATTCAGAACAAGCAGTAATTCCTCCTTAGAAATGGGAGCCATGAGGCCCTCAGCAGAGTTCTGGTCGTACATCACCGAAAGGTGATTAAGAACCCACTGTTGGTTGAGGTAAGAGATCCCCTCATCTCGCTTATAGAAATCTTCAAAAAAAACAGCAGCATATCTCCTAATCTCCTCTTCGTCCGAGATGATGGTACCCTCCTTGTCACGTATGCTCCAAATGGCATTTTTAGCCCTTCTGCCGGATGCACAAGCATGGAAATACTTAGTATTGAGGTCACCCTCTTTGAGCCACTGCATTCTGCTCTTTAACTTCCACGAGAGCTCTTCGATTCTAAGAAGTTCAGTCTTCCTATCTTCCAAAGATTTCAATAAAACATATTTTCCAGCATCAGGAGGGTGGGATAAAAAAAGTTCATATGTCTGGGCAATGCGCTCAGAGATTTCAGACAATTCCAATCTCTGCATTGGTTTCTTATCACGTTCCCATTTTTTGACGGTATGTTTCAAAGCCACCAATTTGCCAGCCAATCCACCATCATGTGGGAACGAATCTGCTTCATCCTTCCAGAAATTAATTACGAGGTTGATGAACTCAGGGTCTGATAGCCAAACCCTATTGAATTTAAATGGACCTCCCTTACTGAAGGCTTGAAGACGCCACGACAAGAAAATAGCCCTGTGATCCGACAAAGAAGAATCCTGGACAGAGAGGCGCATGTGTCCCAGGATATTAATCAATCCTGCGCTGACCATGGCACGGTCGAGAACCTTGGCGATGTAGTCATCCCCACACCTGTGGTTTGACCAGGTGGGCACAGCAGGACGAGCATTGATGTTAATCAGCTCCCGACTATTAAGGATGTGCATAATCCTGTCAGGAGCCCTGTCTATCCTAGATTTTTTGCCCCACGACTCATCCACAGAGAGGGAAATATTGTAATCCCCTATCATCATCAAAATTTTCAAATCCAGCCGCCCACTAATGTCCACCTTATTCCAGAAATCAACCTTCATGCTACAGGGTGCATATACATTGATAATGGCCACCTGTTGACACGTCCCTCTGATAAACCCATACAGAAGAATGCCCCCAAAGAATTTGTATGCAGTGAAATTGAAAAACTGAACGTCCCAACCAACTACGATGCCACCCGATCCTCCCACGGCATCAACCCCGGCAGCCTTCCAGCCCGGGCATATCCCAATAATGGCATTCACCGCATCCATGCGAGGAGAGAGAGTTTCTTGTAAACATATGACCGAAGGTCTAGTATCCCGAACCAAGTCCCTGAGGCGAATTATTTTTGAGGGATCGCCAACCCCTTTGATGTTGAGGGATAAAATGGTTGTCATTCCCCACCTTCATGCGGGCAGCTCGCTCTAAGGGCCCAATCCGATTGAATGTCCATTACCGGAATCTCCTGTAGGTTCAATATCTCGCCCCTGAAAATTTCTTTGATCTTTCTTCTCCCTCTGAAATGTCTAGATCCTTTCTTCGAAGTTTTGCGAACAGTTATATTTGCCGCGGATCCAGGTGATATAGTGGGAGAATTCTCCCTAAACATTCTATCATAAACAGTCAATTCCACAATTTCCAGATCAGGATTCATCAGAAGGCCCTCCAGGTCAGTCTCCACTTCATTCCTAGGTGACTCAAAACCCTGATCGGCGGCAGTAGAGCGATCAACAAAAGGAGAAGCCCATTCCAGGGCAGGCATTGAGGGAGAAGCAATGAGAGGACATCCAGAACCAAGGTCGCAATTACTGGGAGGGTCGAAATCAGGGCAGGGCGGAATAATAGGCTGGGAGGGAGCGGAGATTGCAGCATCATTCATTGGAAGATCGCAATCCAGCTCATCGATCAAAATACATCCATCACCACCTCCATTAAGAGGCGATGCCCATTCCCGGGCGGGCAAGGAAGGGGAAGCAGAGAGGGGGCATACAGTATGCAGGTCATTATTGATGGATGGCTCGATGGCGGTGCGAAGAGGTATCGAAGGGAGGGGCACAGTGGAAGTGGGCGGGACGGCCCCGAATTGTGGGCGAGAAATGACTTTCGCCGACAGACAGTGGGCAGGGAGATCGACCAGATGAGAGGATTTCGAAGGGGGAGGCGTGTACATCCCGCAGCCAGCTTTGCCATTATAAGAGCGGTGACCATCTGGAGCAGCATTGTAAAGAGACTTATCCGATGACTCAGTGGATAAGGATGAAGTGCCACCTTTTCCCATATGCAATGTGTAGTTGCGCCTCCTTCTTGTCTTCGAGAATCTGGAAGAGCACTCCCGTTTAAGGTGGCCCGTTTTGTGGCAACATAGGCACCTAAAGGGGATACCCCAATAGTCATCTCGCTGAAGGTGTCTCCTCTTCTCCCAGACCAATTCTACATCCCCCGCCAGCTGATGCATAGTTGGTACTTCTATCAAAATCCATGCTACACGTTTGTCCGGGATGCCAACGCTCCGCGGGTCAACGTATCTTGTCGATCCAATAGTGTTATCAATGGAGGAGAGGGATTTCTCTGTCCAGTATTCAAGCAGGAGGCCAGGTAATTTGGCCCATATATACTTGCCCCGCGGAGCGTCCACAAGAGGATCAAATCCTAAATACCATGGCATGATTTGAAGATAGCTGCGTCCAGATACCCATACCCTATCCATAACCTTGCTGCAGTCCTGTTCGTGCATGAAATGTACATTGAACCAATTCCCCATAAGCATGCTAATCTTAGGCATGTAACCTACCTTCCTGGTCTAGCACCTCTGAGCCCATTCATACATGTCAATTTCCTTAGAGTCAGCGTAGATCCATCTGCTGGCCAGCGCTCGTTTTTGAAGGCCACATACCCTGTCGATAATGTCTTCGTTATCCAGGATCACCTCTTTTACCTCCTGTGCAAGTCTAAAAACAGAATGTTCCTTCCCACGTCGCTTCCTGTTGTCTCTCCTGCGATTGGGATGGGAAGAGCCAGAGACAGGGATGTGAGATGTGTGTTCAGATTGAGGCTTTACCTGCTCCACAGTCAGTTCGGGCAGGGGACCCAGAGAATGCCGGGAGGAAGTACAGCTGGTCTTCTTTGTCCTATCACAATGTAATTCAGCTTGCAACGTAGCTGCAATGAAGGCCTCCTGAGCAGAAATGTCGGAGGAGAGGTGGTCCTCCTGGAAGTCCAACAGACCCCTACACCCCTGACCCATGTGTAAAGACCAGAACCGATAGCAGGGATACTTGAGTGCAGAGGCAGTAGGTGGGATCTACTGCGACCAGTCCCAATCACTTGCATAAATCACAACTTGAGATCCGAAAGCAAATCCAAGATCATGCCATACAGAAGTATAGATCTTCTGAGGTATGGAGAATAGAAAAAAAGTCTAGCCACAGAGCTCCACTCCCCAAGACATACAGAGAAACTCATTCCAAAAAGGGACACCCGGTAGTAGCCCAGATGAATAAAATATAGAGCAGAAAGAGGTAATGTACCACCATCATTGAATTGCGAGGGCCGTGGCAAGAGTTACTAAGGAGCAGAGATATAAAGATGCAATGAAACAGGATCACAAATGGGATACTCCATGCGACATCCCATACTACCCCCCCGATCCGCTAGGATACGAAATACACCAGAACTTTAACAGCTGATGGTAGACTCACCAACTGATCAGAATGAAATAAATGATCGTCTCCGACCATCCAAAGATGATACCAGAAGCAAGAGACCGTTGGGTAATAGGAGAGCCGAAGTAGGGGCTAATCGCTGTAACAACAACAGCATAAGCAGCCTGGACAAGTCCACCACCTGCCCCAAAGTCTGAAACTACACCCACTGCATGGTCTAGTTAGATGAATGGAGGAAAACCAAATCCGCCACATACACATCCAATGGTGACAGACTTCACAATCCTGGGTGGATGGCGAAGAGGTAGACGGAGCCGCAGGATCAGTCGAGTTTTCGATCATTCGTAATGCACAAATGCATAAGAGCCGATAGTATGATATAAGCAATAACAGAAAGGAGAATGATAAAGCCAATCTCCACTTCGTCGGAAAAAGTCATAGAAATACAATAATTAAAACCAAACAGTCTACACCAATGACAAGCATGCCCCAGGAAGAAGACTATCATATACAATCATACGTAGGACCAATGACCATGAAGGTCCAAACCTGAAGCAGAATCAACATGAAGGAAAGAGCCGATAATAGCCAATAAGGAAAATAGACTAAAAACAAAAAGACCAACCTTACCAAAGGAAAACCCAATGACAATCATCAGCACACTGTCACCATACTACACGGTCACAGACTCTGCAAGTCATACTCTCCGCTTGCAGTCCCTTCAATATGCCCACAGTCCCGAGCGACCAACTTCAACTCAGACTCTGAGATTACCGAAATCATGGAGCTCTCCAGCATTTCGGTTTACTGTAACCACCAATTCCGCATTAGTTATTTGTTTTCATTTGTTCCAGGTCCTCTCACATGTTAGCTTCACTCCAGACAAAATTGCTGCGGCTGTATTTCTTACTGGTTGCTGCAATGTGTAACCTATTTATGTGATTGCCTGAACATCAGTTGATATCACTTGAAGCTGAAATCTTCGAACATGCTTTCCTTTCGGCTTGAAAGGACTCAATAATGGTGAGGATGTGAAAGGGTTGGTTATCGATGGAGAGAAGAGGCCATGAAATTAACAGGAACTCTCGCCACCCAATGGTTCAATGCTTATACTATTTTCTGAGCTCCACCTTCGCATCCAGCTCCACTATTTCTGCAACACTCGTCCCCCTTTTCTTGCATTGCATTTCTCCTGCTTCTGTTATCCCTCTGGAGATCAAACAATGGTGGCTTCAACTTACACCTCTACACCTGTAACCACCTTCTAGCAGAACATAGCCTCCTTATGACCTAAAATATGATGCTTGCTCTAATCCCTGATACGGCACTTCAATTCGATATCCCGATATGTAATTTTTGACGATCCTCCGATATTCTCTACCATTTTCCCCGCCGATATCTCCGATAAGCCACCCTCTAATCTCTGATATGTATTGACCTGCGATATTTTGGAATCAATAAGGATTGTGAATGGAATTTTAGGGTCCGCTCCTTATCGGAGCCTCCCGATATCATAACCCATAAGCTGTCACTCTTAAAAATCCCTGAAGTTTCAAACCTCTGATTCTCTCATATATTGCCAGTTGGAACTTATTAATGGAGCCTTTGTTGTGAATGGTTTTGCGAGTATTTTGTTAAATTTTGTATTTCAATTTTATTTTTCCATTATTTTTAATAATAAAATTGATGAGTTCTCATTGGTTGAAATGGGAAATAAACCCATAAACCCAGGGTCGATGTGGGAAGGATCAGCCCTACCTGTGACTTCCAACATGGTGGAATGATCTGATATCGTGTTGAAATTTCTAGAATTTTCTGATAGAATGTTGGAGAATTCACGAATACGAGAAGCTCAAAGAATAGGGGAAAATTCTTTTCTCTCAACACAGAGTTTACACAGATTGTGGAAATTAAAAATAAACAATGACAACACAGTTTCTCAATACAGAGTTTACACAGAGCCACACACACACAGATATTGAAACGAGTCTACTTCTATTTCTTTTCATCTTCAAATCTATTACATTATATGAAAAACATATTTTAAATACAAAATGGCAGAGCCTGAAAAATTTAATGCTAATTGAATGCTAGATCGGACAGGTAACAACAAAACGTCCTTGTGCTATGAAAAGCTATACTTCATGAAAACAACGCAAAAAACTTTGTACGCCGAACTTGAAATCCCTTTAGGTTTCAGCTTTGAATGATATCGCATCCATGCAGATATCGCAAATAGTAATTCGGCGATGTCAACACCTAACCCATGACAACATAACAAAAAAAATATAAACTGGCGATTGCGATATGCGCTGGAAATATTGCATTGTAGCTTAAGACAAACAACATGCGATGTGCGATGATGATGTCGTGCCGCACCATTGCAAGGTTTGGAACAGAGCGTAAAAGGTAAGGGCTAAGGTTTTCAAAACGCGTAATGCAACGCGCTAAATCCTAGTTAATGTGAAAAGGCATGGGTAAAGGAAAATAGGAAATATAAAGGTTTGTTGCAGATACGTGTATAGGTTAGATGTGTCCCACCAATATTTCATCGGCGGAGTAATAGGATTGCGGAAATGCGTTAAGAGGAAAGGCTAAGAGTTTGCAAAGTGCGCAATACGGGAAAGAGGTATGCGATACGGCCGGAAGGGAGTTTACGCAGAGAGATGGTCAGGCACTGTTTTCTGAAAATTATGGAAAAATTGCATGAAGTAGCTTGAAGATTTTCCATGCCTGGAGCTTGTCCTTCCCTACAAAATACATTTAACTGATGGTATAGTTGCTGCTAGTTTATTCGAGATGGTGGTTGGAAGTAATTTCCAACATTCCCCCTTAATCACAACTTCCGCCATTGACTATTCCTAAACATTCTCTGAGATTAAAAAAAGAAAATATTGTGCCAATGGCTTTGTGAATATGTTTGCAAATTGTTCCTCTCATGTGCAAAGTTGTAACACAATTTCACCATTGTTAAATAATTCTCTTATGTGATGATATTTAGCATCAATGTGCTTTCTCCTCGTGTGGAAAACAAAGTTATTTGATAGTGAAATTGCTGAACTGTTATCACATAAAATTATCATTGCTTTGTCTTGTTCATGACATAAATCCCGTAACATCCTTCTCATCCAAACTTTTTGGCATGTTTCTGCTATTGCAGCGACATAATCAGCCTCTACTATTGATAATGAAAGTATTGGTTGCTTCTTGGAAGCCTATGAAATGGCTCTCCAACCCAAATGAAAAACATATCCTGATGTGCTCTTTCTGCCATCAATACTTCCAGCCCAATCACTGTTAGTGTAACCAATTAGCCTAAAATCATTAGTTGCGAAGTGTAGAACACCATACTCCTTCATCCCATCGACATACTTTAAAATTATTTTGGCTGCTTGTCAATGTGTCTCCTTGGGCATCTCCATGAACCTTGACACCAAACTAATTGCATACATTATATCACGCCTAGTTGCAGTCAAATACATTAGGTTGACCACCATGCTTTTGTATAATCTCGGATTGACATTGCTACTACAATATTCCTTGCTCAACTACAACCCCATGATTGTTGGAGTTGGTGTTGGCTTGTTGTCCTACATATTGAACCTTTCTAAAATCTCCGCAACATACTTTTCTTGAGAGATAAAAATTCCATTTTGTGTTTGCTTCACTTCTACGCCCAAAAAAATCTCAACAACCCCAAGTTCTTCATTTTGAACTCAATTTTCATGATTGCTTTGAAATCAGCGATGAGAGAATCATCACTGCCTGTAAAAATTAAATCATGATCTACATACAAAACAACAATAAGAATCTTAGCACAATTTTCTTTGATGTAGAGAGTAGGTTCAACATCACATTTGTTGAACCCATTGTCCATCATGTAAGAATCTATCATGTTGTACCATGGACGCGATGCTTGCTTCAGCCCATATTGAGCTTTCCACAATTTAAACACCTTGTGTTATTGGCCTTCTACCTCATAGCTAGGAGGTTGTTCAACATACACCTCCTCTTTCAGCACTCCATTCAAAAATTCTGACTTCACGTCCATTTGATACACTTTCCAATTTTGTTGTGCTACTATTGACAACATTGTAAGGACTGTCTCCATCCTTGCAACTGGTAGAAAGGTTTCCTCATAGTCTCTTCCATGTTGCTTCTTGTAGCCTTTGACAACTAGCCTTGCTTTATGTCTTTCTATATTGCGTTCAATGTTGTTCTTGGTCTTATAGACCCATTTCACTCCAATGACTTATTTTCCTTGTGGAAGGTCCACTAACTCCCATGTGTCATTCCTTTCTATTGCTCCTATTTCTCCATTCATTGCTTCAACCCATTTCTCTTATTTGACTGCATCTTCAAAGTGTATTGGGTCGTCTACATGAAAAAATAATGCAAATAAAGAATTCAGAACAGCATTGTTGTCGACTTCTTCTTGCTCATAAATTCCACTTAAATTTTTGAATTTTGGTCCTTTTATAGTTGTTGAAGATGAGCTTGGTGTTTAGCTTGAAGTAGATGGTGTTGCGGAGCTTTATGGTGTGCTAAGAGAAGCACTTAGTTGATTTCAAAATGTTGTCCTATTACTTTCTTGCGGTGTTCTTTGTTGAGCTTGTACTGGTGGAGGAGCCACCATTGAGGAATTACTTGTTGCAGTCAATTCCTTTTTGTCTTGATGTGACATACATGTCTTTACATTGACTGTATTCTCTAAACTTCGATCCCATGCTTCCTCTTCTATGAACTGAACATGTCTGCTGATTATTACCTTCGTGGTTAATGGATTGTAGAGCTTGTGTTCCTTTGATTGATCACTGTATCCAAAAAATATACATTTCTCCCCCTTTATTTCCAACTTATTCCTCAACTCATCCGAGACATGTGCATAAGCCACACATCTGAACTCTCTCATGTCAGTGAAAAATTTATTTCTTCCACTCCATGCTTCTTTAGGAACTCTATTCATGACACTTTTGGTTGGACATCTATTAATGATATACGCTGCACAAGAGACAGGTTCAGCCCAATAATCATTTGGCAAATCCTTTGTATTCAACATGCTCCTTTCCATTTCCATGATGGTCCTATTCTTTCTTTCTGCAACACCATTTTTCCGAGGTGTATACCTTGCTTTAAACTTCTTGTGAATTCCATGCTCCCCAAAAAAACATAGGAAGTCATTTGAGATATATTCGCTACCTCTATTAGTCATCAATACCTTTATGTAACATCCACTTTGCTTCTCAACAAGAGATTTTTAGTGACGGAAGCGGTCAAACACTTCACTTTTCATATTTAGAAAATAGACACATGTCTTACTTGTGTAGTCATCTATGAATGTCAAAATATAGTGGCTGCCACCAAATGATGGTGTTTGCATTGGGCCACATAAATCTGAGTGGAAAATCTCCAAAGGTGATTTTCCCTTATTGAATTTCCTTCTGGAAATGGTTCTCTATGTTGTTTTCCCAAGATGTAACCTTCACATAGGCTCTCTAGTTTTTCTATGAGTGGCAATCCCTTCACCATACCTTTCCTATGAAATAAATTCGAACCTCCAAATTTGAGATGACCAAATCTCAAATGCCAGAACCAATTCTCACATTTGACTTCTTCTTGAAAGTTTTCTTCTGTGACCGTTGCTATAACACCTTATTCCTTCAAGTCTGATCTCATGTTTAGAGGAATTTTTTTTTTGTTTGTCATATGAACTTTTGCAATGAGATGTCTACTTGGAGGCTTATCCATTATTGTGCACACATCATCTTTAAAAAATACATTGTAGCTCTTTTGTATGAGTTGTCCAATGCTTAGGAGACTATGTTTCAAACCAGGGACAAAATAAACATCTGGCATGAACTTCTTCTCTCCCTTCTTTGTTAGTATTTTTACTCTTCCTTTTCCCATGACAGAGACCTTTCTATCAGTACCCAATGTTACTTTTGATTTCACACTTTCATCTAGATTGGAAAACATTTCTATGTTTCCAATCATGTGGTTTCTACACCTTGAATCTAAGAATCATATATCTCCCTGTTTTTCTTGTGCTACATTACAAGCTAGAAACAAGCTATCATGGTTCTGTTTTTCTTTTGTGAAATTTACACTTGGTTTGCTACCCATGTAAAATTGCTTCTTTCTACATTCATTTGCATAATGACCATGCTTATTACAATGATGACATTGAGCTTCAGATTTATCATACCTTTGACCTTGTGCTTCATTCTGGCTTGGGCCTTGATTTGGATTTTGATTGCTGCCTCTTCCACCTGAGCTTGAAGAGCTACTTCTTCCACCTCTATGTGGGATTATTCCTATTCCTCGGTAGTTTGATATTCCTCAAC
The DNA here is from genome assembly GCA_034641835.2 of Pinus albicaulis. NCBI lineage: Eukaryota > Viridiplantae > Streptophyta > Pinopsida > Pinales > Pinaceae > Pinus > Pinus albicaulis. The sequence goes on along the minus strand of CM076584.1, from coordinate 1,346,344,103 downwards.
CTCTACCTTGACCAAAAGGCACTTCTGTCTTGAATGCATGCTCCAATGAAGAGTTTGTTGCTCTACTTAGTCTGTTCTCATGAGACATCAATGATGCATGAAGCTCATCCATTGAAAACTGAGGGAGATCCTCTATATCTTCTATTGAATCTAATTCCATAGTTCTCAAAAATTTCTCAAATATTCTCCTTTCCATAAGTGTCTTACCATGAGACCCGATTTGGGTAACCAACTCAATCAAAACTGTAAAGAATGATTCTATATTCTCGGACTCTTTCATGCATAATTTTTCAAAAACTCTTCTCAGCATTTGTAGTTTTGTTGTCTTCACCTTTTCCATGCCTTGTTAGGATGTCTGGAGTGTGTCCCATGCTTTCTTGGACTTCGTTGTTGCTGCAACCCCATGGAAAATACTTTCATGCACTGCCTGGAAAATATAGAAGAGGGCTTTGGAGTCCTTTTTCTTATTGTCCCTCAACAAACCTCTTTCTACTTGTGTCAAAGAATTGTATGATGTTGCATCTGCTAGTTCTTGGAATCCATTCTCCACCAGCTCCCAAATATCTTGTGACGAGAACAGGGTCTTCATTGTAATAGTCCAATAATCATAATTCTTGCCATTAAACTGTGGAATTTGTGGATTAGTCAAGCTTGTGAGTGCTCCTGCCATTTTCACTGTGTAAACAAAAACCTTCTCACTGCTATATAATTTGATTCTAAAAACAAAATTTCATCTCTTCAGTAAAAAACACTTTCTTTCACTGAGAGATTAAATGTTCTTTGAGACCATGTTTAAATATTTCGTGGAATGCTCCGATACCATGTTGAAATTTATGGAATGCTCTGATAGCATGTTGGAGAATTCAGGAATATGAGAAGCTCAAAGAACAGTGGAAAATGATTTTCCCTCAATACATATTTTACATAGAATGTGGAAATTAAAACTAAACAATGAAAACAAAGTTGCTCAAAAAATTTACATGAAGCCACACACACACACAGATATTGAAACAAGTCTACTTCTTCTATTTCCTCTCATCTTCAAATCTATTACATTATATGAAAGACATCTTTTAAATAAAAAATGGTGGAGCCTAAAATTTTTAATGCTAATTGAATGCTGGATCAAATAGGTAACAAACAAACATCCTTCTACAGTGAAAATCTATACTTCATAAAAATAGCACACAAAACTTTGTACGCCAGACTTGAAATCCCTTTAGGTTTAAGCTTTGAACAATATCACATCCATACGGATATCACAATTTGTATTTTGGTGATGTCAACACTTAACCCACGACAACATAATGAAAAACATATAAACTAGCGATTGCGATATAAGATGGAAATATCGCATTGAAATCTACAACAAACAACATGTGATGTGCTAACACTTAAATGAAATAATCACCGATTTGCGATGTGGGATGACGATGTCGCATCACACCATCAGAAGGTTTGAAATAGAGCACAAAAGATAAGTGCTAAGGTTTGTGAATCGTGAAATGTGACGTGCTAAATCACGGTTAATGCGAAAAGGAATGGGTAAAGGAAAATAGGAAATAGAAAGGTTTGTTGCAGATATGTATATAGGTTAGATGGGTCCCACCAATATCGCATCGGTAGAGTAATAGGATTGCAGCAATGCATTAAGAGGAAACGCTAAGGGTTTGTGAAGTGTGTAATGTGGGCAAGAGGTAGGTGATATGGCAGGACTGGAATTTAATGCAGAGAGATGGCCGGACATTATTTTCTGAATGTTACATAAAAATTGCATGAAGTAAGTAGCTTGTGGATTTTTCATGCCTAAAGCTTGTCCTTCCCTGAAAAATACATTTAATTGATGCTATGGCTGCTACCAGTTTATTCAAGGCAGTGGTTGGGAGTAATTTCCAATAGGTGCAACACATAAGGAATTGGGCAGAGCAGGTTGAAACACAGTCTAAAATGTCCATCACCATGAGAAACAAATGAAATCCTTGCCTAAAGAACATCAATTCATTGCAACGATTTTCCGAATTCAGTCTATGATCCAACATGAGAAAAAACCTCTAGATTCATTAACCTTCTTTTTCTTGGTTGTTGATACATATGAGGAAATTGTTAACCTTGTAAATATTGTTTAAATACCCTTCTCTGCAAAAAATTCAAAAAAATGAGGATAGGTGATCCACGCTATAGAGGGTTCCAATTGACACAACATGATCTGAAAATGCAACTTCTTAATTCTATTCCAGAGATTGATTATAGGGACATTTACTGGATATGTCACCTTTGATAAAAGGATGAGATACAGAGGCTACCTCGCCCTTTTACAAACTCTATCTTTATAATTTTTAGAAGTTAACACTCATCATCTAAAAATGAAACTATTTGTGTTTGTTCTTCAACGTATTCATTTCCATAAAATTATATGTGCAAAGTGTTTAGATAGTCTTGCAAGTGAAACAAAGTGTTTTTGGTAAATTTCCGAGCCTTATGTGTGAAGGAGTGTTATTTCTTTTTACTATTTAACATATTAAATCTGAAAAACATAGCAAGATAAAATTACATAATATAACACAGCAGTTGATGAGGAATTTCACCCCTCCTAGGCTACATCTGCCGGGTCCAAGGTCCCCAAATGGGCATGTCCTTGCTCTTATTAGATGCTCAAATTGGTTACACAGTGATGAGAAAGCATAAACAGGAAAAATAAGATGTGGAAATGAGTTCATAACATAGAAAACAATAAATATTGGCTTTTGTTTCACCTCCAATGGTTAACCATAGCCCAATACAACTCCAACACTCCTTAGGCCCTGATGGCTCTCCAAGCTTCTCTACTGAAAATGTACCTGAAGATGAGCTCTGTTGCCTCTGAAACCTACACCATTGGCTCTGGAATGCTAAAAATACATGAAATGAAAAAAAAAAAAAATGCCCCAAAAGGCTCTCCCTCATGAAATTTATGACCCACTAAAGTTTTCCCCAGTTTGGCGTAAAAACCCTCCACCAAATATGCAAGGACTGGAGTTAACTCCGCTACTTTTGGCCAACTCCGCCGGTTTCGGGGGGACCCGCTCCAAATTAGGCATCAAAATTTAATTTAACTATGAGTTGTTAGCACGTTCATATGCGCAGTTTTCAGACAGTCAGGAGCTAGCGGATAAGGTTGACTGTGCCCGTGGTCTTCGCTTGAGTTCTTATGGGCTGAGGGTTTAACACCATGGGGCTAACCTTTATACTCCACCCAACCGTTTTGTGGTAACCTGCATTCACACTTCGACCCACGGGTAGACTCCACCTAGGGCTCCATTCACATGCCAACACAGACCTGCGTTTACGCTTTGCCCCGTGGGTAGACACCACCTGGGGCTCTGTTCACATGCCAACACTGACCTGCGTTCATGACCTCCTGTTCACTGCTGGCCCATTTTCTGACCCACTTTTACTGATCAACCCATGGTTCACACCAGGCCATTCAACGTGCAGACATTATCTGCACTCGTTCACACTAACCCGCGGGTAGGCACCGCTCGCGGGTGACCCGTGCCCACCTGGGTCAGGTCGGATTAATGACCCAAACATTTTATAACTTCAAATTTTTAAACCAAATAATTATTAGGCCTGGGGCTGCGTGGCAACCTCCGAGTAGGCCACGTGGCAGTCACTGATGGGCCTTACATTTTTTGTATAAAAAATGAAATTTTTCCAAAGAAAATAATTTTCTGAATGTGCCATTTTTGCCATCCAAAGTGTTGTTTTGAAGGTTACCGAGCAAATGAAATTTTGAATATCTTCCACATCCAACATAGGATTTGAGTTCCGTTCATGGCATTAGGATCGTAATGACAAAACTATCTGGTCGATCAATTTATTACCAATTTTAAGCAGTTCCAAATTTGAGCATTTTTTCACTTAGGACCTGATCACCTAATCACACCTCCCCATTGGGAAGATTTTGGACCCCGAAAGCCTTTAATTACCTATTAAAAGGATGAGGGTATAGGTCCCTCACCTTTTCCACCTCAATCTACTTTGCTTTACTCGGTTTTCCGCCTTTAAGACCAACCCGAACATAATCAACATTTCGCCTCCTTGAAGTGTGTGTCCTTCTGTCAAGGATATCATCCTCTTTCAATTCATCCAAAAATTCTAGTGAGAAATCCTCTATGGATGGTAGCTGAATTTCACTTTCATAATCAGTAATTAAAGGAGGTTCATACAAATGTAAATTTTCCACATTCACAATGGAATACATTTGCATGTATGAAGGTAAATCTAATTGAAAAGCATTATTTCCAACTTTCTTAAGGATCTTGAATGGATCATAATGAATATGCTTCAGATTTTTACCTTCTCCTTTCATTCTTTGCTTACTAATATGCAACCATACCTAATCCCCTTCTTGAAACTTATGATCAATTATGTGCTTATCATGCCTCTCCTTGTACTTGCCTTGACTTTTTTCAAACTGTTCTTGAACTTGCTGATGTATGAGCTGAATTATTTCAATGAACATGCGAGTTTTGTCAATTTCACTATGACCATCAATGGCCAAATCCTTCTCAAGAATAAAATATAAAGGTAACTTAGGAAAATACCTAAAACAAGCTTCAAAAGGTGAAGTATTTGTAGAAGAGTGCTTGGCCTAGTTGTAAGCATGCTGAATGTAATGAAATACTGATCCCAAAGCCTGGGATGCTTGCTGCAATAACCTCTCAAAAGATGTACAATGGTTCTGTTCACTACCTCTGTTTGGCCATTAGTTTGCGAATGGAAAGCAGTACTCTTCTTCAACTTGGTGTCCATCATATTCCATAAATTGGACCGAAAATTCCCCACGAATCTGAAATCCCTGTCACTAACAATAGAATTAGGCAAGCCATAATGAACCCATACATGTTGAAAATATAAATCATTAGTTTGTTCAACAGTTATAGTTTTCTTACAAGGCATAAGAATACACATCTTGCTGAAGCGATCAACTACTACATAAAGATAATCATGCTGCTTTCTAGATAATGGTCGCCCTCCAACAAAATCCATAGAAATACTTTCCCATGGTCTAGAAGGTACTGGAAATGGTGTATATAAACCAAGATTCCTATTGCTAGGCTTGCTTGTAGCACATAATGAACAACCTCTAATGAAATCTGAAACATTATCTACCATGCGAGGCCAATAACAATACCTCTATAAATGTGCCACTGTTTTTCTTACCCTGAAATGTCCAGCTATGAGAGAAGAATGAGCCTCTCTCATCATGTTTAATCTCTCCCCCTGTGGTATACATAACTTGCCCATATGAAACAACAAGTTATTATGCAAATGATAATCATTCTCCTCAACATGATTCCCTTCAGTCAACTTAGCATACACATCCTTAAAATCAACATCTGATGCATATTGTTCTATGTAGCTCTCATGCACACTATAATCATTCTTAAGAAAAGTACTAGCACTAATAATAGGCCTTGAAAGCATATTAGCAACCTTGTTTTAAATACCTTTCTTGTACCTTATTACCAAGTGAAATTGTTGTAGGCAACCCATCCATCTGAAATGTCGTGACTGCTGCAATTTACTTTACAATTGCAAGTATTGTAAAGGCTGATTGTCGGTATGAACAATTGTTTCTTTGCCCATAAAATATTTTTTCCATTTTTTGATACTTTGTACCAACAAATAAAACTCTTTATCATATGTAGGATAATTCACAACAGCACCATTAAATGTATCAGAATGAAATGCAAGAGGCTTACCATGCTATAAGAGAACTACACCCATGGCACAATTGCTTGCATCTGTCTGAATCTCGAATGGATGTCTCAAGTTCTGTAATGCAAGAACTGGAGCTGAACTTGTCTTCTCTTTCAAAGACTCAAAATATTTATGTTGTTTGCCTCCCCATTGGAAATCACACTTCACACTAGTCACTGCATGCATAGGAGCTGCTATGGCAGAGAATTTAGAAATAAACTTCGTCCAGTACTGAGCTACACCAAAAAAACTTCTTACCTTTGTAATGGATTTGGGAGTAGGCCAATTCGAAATGGATTCTACTTTAGCAGGATCAATTCTAAAAGCACCTCCTCCTACTATGTGTCCCAAATAAACGAAAGAAGTCTTTCCAAATTCACACTTTGACATTTTAAGAAATAACGGATTTTTCTTCAAAACATCAAGTACTTTCTTAACATGCCTGACATGCTCTTCTCTAGTCTTGCTGAAAATTAAGATGTCATCTAAGTAGACAATAACGAAATCATCAAGAAAAGGATGTAAGACATCATCCATTACCCGCATGAAAGTTGCAGGTGCATTGCATAAACCAATCGGCATAACAAGCCACTCAAAGAGTCCCTGTTTGGTTTTAAATGTTGTCTTACAAATGTCACTTTCTGCAATTCTAACTTGATGATAACCACTACGTAAGTCTAACTTAGTGAAATATTTAGCATGTTTCAGTTGATCCAACAATTCATCTATCCTTGTAAGTGAGTAATGATTCTTTACCGTTATTTTATTCAATTCCCTGAAGTCCACACACATGCACCAAGTTCCATCCTTCTTTGGAATCAACACTATCAGTGACCCACATGGCGAAGTGCTTGGTCTTAGGAATCCTTTTTCCAAAAAGTCTTTAATTTTCCTCTTGATTTCAGCATTCTCCATGATAGACAAGTGGTACATGCCGATGTTAGGAAGAGGACAATCTTGATGTAAATGGATCTCATGCTGTATCTCCCTTTTAGGAGGTAAACCTATCGATTCCTGAAACATCTCATGCTATGCATCAAATACATCATATAAATATAATTTAAGCTTGGAATAACAATTTTCAAATGACTCATTATTCATATCGACTTTTGGCTTGATCATAATAAGTACAAAACTCTTGCTACAATTGACTAGCCCTTTTACCTGTCCCGCATTTACCATTGCTATATTTGTCTTCTTGTGATGTGCTCTGACAATGAACTCCTTGCCATCTTTAAAGAGATGATATTTCTTTTCATGGCGATGGAAGATCACTTTTGTGTCAAATAATTAAGGACTTCCCAAAACAATTCCTGATATATCAAGCGGTACCACATCAAGTTCAACTGTGTCAATAAAGTGTGCAGTTATGGCGAATCACAATATGCACTTTCTTGAGACTTGTAAGTTTGCATCCTTGCATATCCACCCAAGTGGATAAGGCTTTGGATGTGGAATGGTCTCAAGTTTTAGTTGTTTGACCAAGTCTTCTGATATGAGATTTTCTTGTGACCCACTATCAAACAGTGTGTCAATTTTAGTCTGTTTTGAGACTACCCTCACATAGAACAATTGAATTCTTTCTTCCTTGTTAGGAGCTTGTTCATGACAGTTTGAAGTACTAGTGCTTGCTTTAGTTTCAGTTTCCTTTCCCTTCATATTTTTCAAACCCATGGCTGCAATTTTGGTTTCATCCCCTAAGAATCATCACCTAAATCTTGAGGTGTAGTTGTAGTAGCTGTAGTTTTCTTCTTTCCCTTGTTTTTGTTAAACTAGTTTCTTTTTTCAGGATGTAATTTCCAACAGTTTTTCTCTTCATGGCTCTCTCTTGAACAATGTTTACAAATAACCTTTTCACCTTCTTTCTTGATATATGCATTCCTTTTACCTTTTCCCTTAAAGGTTTTATTTTTTTTCTTCCCTTTGAAAGGCTTGTTTCTACCCTCATCAAAAGTGTTTTTCCCTCTAGCCTCTAAATGTGTAGCTTGTACACAAACTTCATCTAGACTAGTAGGATTAAACATAAGGATAGTGTGTTTAAGGTACTATGCAATCCACCTATATACTTCAGCAAAGTATCTTGACTTTGTAATTCTACCCCTAATAAGAGTTCTCTTCTTCTAAATTCCTGGGTATAGTCTTGCACATTCTGTCCCTTAAGCTATCTAAAGTTTTGCCAGTTCATGATAGTCTTCTGAAGATGAGCAAGAGGATAAAATTTCTTCTTGATTGCAGTAATAAATTTAGTCCTTGATAGTGTAATCTTACCATGATTCTTGATTTCCTCCTTGGTCTTGGCTTCCAACCATACCAAAGCTGCTCCATCTGTCCTTAGTGAGGCTAGTTGTATTTTAGTGTCATCATCATGCATATTTTGAATCCTTAAATAGACTTCCAATTGTATGATCCAATTATCTAATTTCTCTGCATTCACTTCACTGTTAAACATTAGAAATTCAAATTTTACATCAAGCTTCAGAAAAGGATTTTTACCAGTGGTTTTCGACTTATGTGACTGATTTACCGAAGTCGAGGAAGAGGATGACGATGGAGATGGTGGATCACCATTTCCTCCATTCCCTTTGTTTGATTGATCACGACCCTTTTTTCCTCCTAAGGAATCCTCTCCTTCTTTTTTTTTTTTAGACCCTTCTCCAACAATCCTATCATTTCTTTCATGATGGAGGATCCTTACCATTTCATTCATATCCAAGAAAGCTTTACGAAATACCCTTTCTTCTTTCTAGGGATCCATCTCTTCAGGAGTTTCACCTTCTCTTGAAGACATGCTTGTAGCTGCTTCTAAGGCTCTTGGAGGTGGTTCTATAACCCTTCTTGGTTGTGGATTAGTTTGTGCACTAACCAAGTTTCCTTCACCTCTCTTGAGTTTTAAACTAGTCAACATCAGAACTTGCAAACAAATGACTTAAACTTTGCACAAAATAAGTGTTGAGTAAAAACTCTAGCTCAAAACCATAGCTCTGATACCAACTGATCGGAAGATGCAACTTCTTAAGCCTATTCCAGAGATTGACTGTAGGGGCATTTACTGGATATGTCACCTTTGATTAAAGGATGAGATCTAGAGGCTACCAGCCCTTTTATAGACTCTATCTTTAGAACTTATAGAAGTTAACACTCATGATATGAAAATGAAACTACTTCTGTTTCCTATTCAAGGTATTCATTTCCATAAAATTATACGTGAAAAGTGTTTATATAGTCTTACAAGTGAAACAAAGTGTTTTTGGTAAATTTCTAAGTGTTATGTTTGAAGGAGTGTTATTTATTTTTACTGTTTAACATATTAAATCTGAAAAACACAGCAAGATAAAATCACATAATATAACACAATAGTTGATGAGGTAGTTCACCCCTCCTGGGCTACATCTGTCGGGTCCAAGGTCCCCAAATGGGCATGTCCTTGCTCTTATTAGATGCTCAAATTGGTTATACAGTGATAAGAAAGCCTAAACAAGAAAAATAAGCTGTGGAAATGAGTTTATAACGCAGAAAATAGTAAATATTGGCTTTTGTTTCACCTCCAATGGTTAACCATAGCCCAATACAGCTCCAACACTCCTTAGGCCCTAATGGCTCTACAAGCTTCTCTGCTGAAAAAGTACCTGAAGATGAGCTCTGTTGCCTCTGCAACCTACACCATTGGCTACGGAATGCTTAAAATAGCCAAAATAATAAAATATTTCGCTCCAAAAGGTTCTCTCTCGTGAAATTTATGACCCACTGAAGTTTTGCTCGATTTGGCCTAAAAACCCTCCACCAAAGATGCAAGGACTGGAGTTAACTCTGCTAGTTTTGGCCAACTCCACCGGTTTTGGGGGGACCCGCTCCAAATTAGGCGGCAAAATTTAATTTAACTGTGATTTTTCAGCACATTCATATGCACGTTTTTCGGACAGTTAGGAGGTGGCGAATAAGGTTAACCACGCCCATGGTTTTCGCTTGAGGTCATATGGGCTGAGGTCTTAACACCATGGGGCTAATTCTTATACTTCACCCAACCGTTTTTTTGTGACCCATGTTCACACTTCGACCCACGGGTAGATTCCACCCAGGGCTCCATTCGTACGTCAACATGGACCTGTGTTTACACTTCGCCCCATGGGTAGACACCACCCAGGGCTCCGTTCACACGCAAACACTGACCTACGTTCACGACCTACCCGTTCACTGCTACCCTATTTGCTGACCCACGTTCACTGCTCAACCCACAGTTCACACCGGCCCGTTCAACGTGGAGACATCACCCGCACTTGTTCACACTGACCCGCGGGTAGGCACCACCCGTGGGTGACCCGTGCCCATCCGAGTCGGGTCAGGTCAATGACCCAAAAATTTTATAAGTTAAAATTTTTAGACCAAATAACCATTAGGCCTGGGGCCACGTGGAAGCCTCCGAGCAGGCCACATTGCACCCACTGATGGGCCTTCCATTTTTTTTTTATAAAAATGAAAATTTTCCAAAGAAAACAATTTTTTGAATGTGCCATTTTTTCCTTCCAAAGTGTTGTTTTGAAGGTTACCAGGAAAATTAAAACTTGAATATCTTCCACATCTAACATCGGATTTGAGTGTCATTCACAGCGTTAGGATCGTAACGATGAACACTATTTACTCGATCAATTTATTACTAGTTTTGAGCAGTTCCAATTTTGAGCATTTTTTCTCTTAGGACATGATCACTTGATCACAACATGGGAACTTTTAGCAAGGGGATTTGAAGAGTTTTATCTACTTTATTTAAAAATTTATTTTCATTTTATAGAAATCAGAAGCTTTGTTATGGAATATTTATTTCACTATTGTAGGATCATTTCCTAAAAAGTTATAAATTCAGGAACTGCTCATATGTATAAGAAATTGATACCAACAAGTGTTTATTCCATTATATGTATTATTGCATCATAATTTTGAATGAATTTTTTTTTCTCAATGTTGTTTTTATCTTCATTACCATTTTATATCAATTAGAATTTTAATGATCAATTTAATCACTACTTCTTATATGGTTTAGTTTTGCTAATGGTTTCTTTGTCTGAAGCTATATTTGCAGTGTTAAATAAGGTTTAATGAGAGATGGAAATGCATTCATGGATATTTATTTGGCGTTCCCAATAAATAATTATTGGTTAATAAAAAATTTATCTTGCTTCATCTGGTATCGAAATAAAATAACTATTGCATTTATGGGATGTTAATTTTAAAAGGAATCCATTTTGAAAGATTGAAATCGGGTATATGTATGAAATACTTCGACAACTACTTATCGAAAAAAAATTATGACATATTTGTTGAAAAGGTTGAGTCTTGAATGTTGAGAAAAACGGAGGTCAGCAGAAACATAGGTTTTACACCTCTGGATTATTGACAACTGAGGCAATAGACAACCATGGCTGGGCACCAGAGGACAAGATCACCATGGATCGATAGGCTATTCGCCCCACACTTTCACTGCATTAGAAATTGGTATCATGAGAGTCCTCCTCTATTCACACAAAGGCCGCTCTCCCCATTGATCTCTTTGGCCTTTCAGCTTGTGAAGGGACGAATGACCAACACAAGATATGTGCTCATCGAGTGACGGTGCACCTATCCTTCCTTTAGACTCTCTACTGCGGTGGTTTTCCTGATAAAAACTGCACGAAACCTGCACCACTGATTTACAGTAGGATACAAAAATTGTTTTAACCACTGGGCTCATCTAATTCATTAGCACACTATGGTGGCCATCCCCTTAACGCTCCATTCCAGAGGAGCTGGTTATTTGACTCCTACAATACCCTATACAAGATACGAGAATATAAGGCCAAAGGAAATCACAGAGCTACCACGAGAAACGAGATTCACGTAAGCTCTTTACAGTTTGAAGTTATCATAAGGCCCCCAGTGGGGAATATTCTAATTGTTTGGGTACGGGACACAAACAAGGTTTCAAATATAAAGGAAAAAATTAGGTATGTCTTAGGTTAGCCCTACCACATTCATTCATTGATTCATGGGGGGAAATCCTTATTATAATCCCACTCCATCAAAGCATATCTCATCAGTACTAGGTCTACCATTTTCCTCAATATGAGACTGCGGGTTGGAAAATCAGATCAAAACAGAGCCCAAGGACCCACTCTAGGAGACAATACCTCCAAAATAGAAAACCCAAAAGGACCCTTGTACAAAAATATTTTGCAGCGGAAAAATAGAGCTACAACAGCAACTGCACCAGGAGAGAATACCCCCAAGCCATACATTGTGGACCAGGAAAACAATGTGCCCGAACTGAATATAGACACTCGAGAAATAGACAAGCATAGAACCACATTTGAATCTCAAGCAATAATATGAAGATTCAATTGCTTTTGGCCCAAACCAATGGAGATTTTCCATTAGATCTTCACCAATTGGACCATGGACTGTGAAATACATCTCCGTTCAAAGGGTTTCTTCATATTCAAGTTCCCATCATCAGAAGCCAGATATATCATACTGAGGGAAGGACCATGGTCCTGGGGATCCACCAGAACCTTGATCACACAACGGTTTCCATATTTTTATGCAAACACAATGGAGGTTACCAGAATGTTGGTTTGGGTCTAGCTATACAACCTTCATCTTAATTTTTGGAAAGAAATATTTCTAGAAGGCATTGGGAACATCCTCGAGAGATATATAAAAACATATACCCGATGTTTGGAGGAGCACATCTATAGTTTCACACGAATCTATGTGGAAGTGGACCTTAGCAAAGGCCTACCAGAGAGCATTCAGCTGATTCACAAACAACAAATATGAATGCAACATTTCGATTATGAAAATACAACATTCAGATGTAGAATCATGGAAAATTTTAGGGGCTAATATTCACAGATGGGATAATTTTCCATGCTTTTCTAAAAAAAAAGATTCGCCAATTCCCATTTTTTTTTAAAATTGATTCACCCAAATTTTATGTTATAAAAATATTCTACCCTAAAAATCGCCAAAATTTATATATACTAATATAAAATGATTACAAATTTCAATATTTTTACAAAAATAACATCAAAAATTTTACAATTCGCATATTGGGGACTACTAAGATTCGCCAAGTTTTTAAACTTTAAGATAAACATCCATCCTTAAAATTATCCCTGTGTAGAATCTGCAGAAACACGGGACACTTAAAAAGCACATGCTTGGAAGCAAAACGAGATAACAAAAAAAAGAAAGAAGGGAAAGTAGCCAAAGGATGGAAATTTCCTTTAGAGGATCGAAAGCAAGAGACAAACGAAGAATAGGAAGACCTCATCCCAAATGAGAGTAAAGAGACAACAAGCTCTCCAACTACAAAAGAATAGGAAATGCAAGATCCTTTTGATATCAACACCATGGCATAACCCAAAATAGATCTTGGTGCACCAGACAATGGGGGAAATAAAAGACAATATACGTCAGATACTTTGGACTTAGATAAGGACAATGGAGCACTCACAGAAGAAAAATAGCTTGCCCTTATCTCGGCGACGCCAACACAAGGTCTTGGCGAAAGGATAAAAAGAAAAAAGGGAGAAAATATTAATTTTCTCCCCTTGTAATATTTTACTTGCAGCATACTAGCATGTCTTGATTGACAATTACCAACACATGTAACATGAAATTTTGTTTTCATTAATAAAATTAGGAATTTTTTCCTTGGAAATAAGAGATATTGTTTAAACAAATTGTTAATCATCAAACAATTTTAGTGATTAGCAATCATATCGCAACTGTGATTCCCATCACAGTTACTTCCAATTTTTATGAGATAATATTCTCTTGATTATATTTAATACTATACTCACCTAGTCAAGACTCTATCTTATTTTTTATCCACTCGCATTTTAATCTATGATTTCATTTGTTCCATATTTCCAATATTCTTCTTTCCCAGAGGAAAAATTTCCTTAGTGGCTGGATCGAACACTCATATCAAAAAACCATTTTAGTTTGATTTTGATCTTCATATATGCATAACATAGGAATAAATACTAATATATTAACATCTAGTATAACATTAGTATTAGTATTATATTAACATCTAATATAACATTAGTAGTAGTATTATATTGACACTTAATAATATAATTGTACATTAATACTAACATCTAGTGTTAAATTTGCATACTATAATACATATAGGCTATACTAATACTTAGATTTACATAAGATAACCTTAGTTCTGCCTTAGCTTAGCCATTAATCAACTTGAGGATTTAATTCTTTGCAATAATTTTGCAAGAAGGTAAATTTGATATTTCCCTTCTTGTTGGTATCAAACAAAAGCAATATAAGCCAACAGAGACAAAGAGAAGTAATTGAACCTAATTTAACTAGTTGGAACCACCATTCCAAATGGAAAAGGAGTTTATTTAAGTGCCTAACTAGGTGGTCTTCCTTACAATGTTGAAGAATATATTTCAAGACTACAACATTTTTGGGGCTAGAAGGAGGGCTTGCGCTAGTTAGTTCGTGTGAATTCTTGTTTTAAAATTTTTAACTAGTTATGGATCCTACATGCATTCCTTGTTTGGGTCACACTTTTAGCTAACACAAGCATATCAGAGGTATACCCAAGACACAAGTTGATTCCATATCTGAATTTCAATATGAAAGTGAGAGTTCCATTTCTACTTTAGATAATGTTGATCAGTTTATACATAAATGAAAATGTTTCAACATCACTATTAACATCTAAAGCTTCAGGGTATTTACTCTCATGCTTCAAGGAAGGATTTAGGAGTGGTAAAAAATGATACAAGATAAGTGCATTCACCCTTGGAACAATTTCATGTAGCTATTATTTTATTCTCACAATTATAGTTGTGAGAAATTGTGCCTAGAATTTGATTACTTGACGATCTATGATGATGAAACTGTTAGCGAATTTTCTGATAGATTTATGTTGTTATGCTACATATTTTGTCATCAGAATTTATGCCCTAAGAAAGTTTTAATTGAAAAACTTACCTCTCTTGTTCAAGAACATAATATAAGAACTTATAGAAAACATAAAGAGTAATCACCATTAGTAAATATTGATTCTACAGTTAATCCTATTGAACCTTTAAATGAAAATTGTAATCCTTCTCAACCATCAACGTCACGAGAGAATCTTACATCTCAAAGAGTTTCTATGATAACTCTTGTTTTTTTTATAATGAGTCATGTCTAAGAGAACAAAATTATACTAAAAAACAAGAGTTGACGAATAATCACAATGATAATTCTTCTTCTAAAAATTATCTAGATCTTATTTTCTCAACAGATGACACAATATTAAACTTGAAACCATTTAATGAATTATCAAGTGAAATTTAAATTGATGATTTGATTTGTGGATATCATAATTATTATATGTCTCAACCTGTTGGAATATCTACTAGTTCAAATCTTAATAATGAATTATATCATGAAATTCTTGGGGTACCTTCAAATGATCAATTATATATTGATATTGGTTTAGAAACCTCTACCCGTCCTTTTTACAATATTCAAGATTCTTATAAATCATTTGAAAATGATGTGATCTTTAACAATCATGATATTCAGGAGTTTAGATCATTTGATTCATTTTTTAAGGACAAAGTTGTTTCCTTCCATTTTGTTATGGATCATAAACTCACATTACATTTTTTCTATATAAATCATGACAATTTTTTACAGTATACTTGTTATATTGAAGGCTTGTTTCAATCATCTAACGACCCTCTTACTCTTCTGGATAATCAAGGGTTAGTAAGTTGCTTCATTTTTTATGTACATATAGTAGATGCCTTTAAGGATTTTCCTTCTTTTTCTTTTCATTATGCTGATTAGTGTCTCACAATGGAAAAATAAATTTTTTTTGTAAAATCTTAGAGGAAATTGACGTTAATACTTCCTATCTCATGAAGTCTTCAAAAGCAAGAGCTCGGTAGATCCCGAAAGGTCATATGTCTAACCTTTTAGATTTTACATATTATGATAGATTTTATTTTCAATTAGAAAAAGAATTTAGCATAAAATTTTCTAATTTTAAATTTCTTCTATTTCCATTTTTATGAATTGATATGCATAATAACTCTAGGATTTTTGTACATAGTTTAATTATTGATATTTTTCTTTTGATAACATCTGCAATGTCTATTTCTGGAGATAGTAAGGAACTTTCTTGGTTACATTGGAAATACGATTACGACTAGCCATTTTCTTTCAAACGAGTTAGGGTAGAAATAAAGTTACTCTTGTTTAGTTTGTTTTTATTTTTCCAAAATAAAGCAATTATGATATTTTTATGGATAGGAAGGAGACCTTATCATTCATTCAACTTCCATCTTACTCATTTTTGGTTTTTTATTTGTAAAACAATTTATATATTTTACCAATGGTAAACCCGATATTCTAATATGTTAAATCAAAGGTACTGCTAGTGTTTACTTTTCACACACGTAATTGCAATAGGATTAGAATTAGCATTTTAAATAAGAGGTTCATTAATAAAAGGGCTTGAAGGACAAAAATATTTGAATATTGGAATTGAGTATCATTCAATCTTTTATTTTGTCTTGTAGAGAATCATTATGTAGAATTTCTTAGCATTTAGATTAAATAAATTCCATGATCTTCAACATATGGAAAACTTGGAGATAAGCATAACCTGCTTTGCCTATTTTATGTGATGATGTCAAGATTTATAGAGGTAAAATGGTATGAATTTATCCCAAGCATGTATATCTTTATTTTCATATTTCCTCAGTTTTTTTTTTCTTATCCTTGTCTTCTTCCTTTTGGATTTCACATATTTGATCTGAGGATTTGGTTTTTGTTGAAAAAATTAATTGAGAAAGAATAATCAACATAATTCATTAAGGGAATTTCCTTTTCCTTCTTTCAAAATTTTCTTCTGGTTTTACTTGATACTTTTCAAAACTGATTGTTGGTCTATTTCCTAATAATTTGATCCATAAAGGCATGCAAATTGGTTTTTTAAGCAATATTTGCAAAGGAAGGAAATTTTCTACTAAAGCGTACGAATGGAAAATAGAAATGCATGAGTTTAAATCACATCAATGTTTTATTAAGAGCCTTAAACCACTTACAAGATAAAATTTTCACTTTTAACATAGTTACCTTTATGTTATCTTGTAAGGGATCATTCTTTCTATTGCTTTTCCCCTAGTTTGGTAACATTTGTTTCAATTTGGTTTAGTTTTTTTTCATTCCGTTTTTTTAATAAATTGGGTGAATATTTTATTTTTTTTAAACTTGGAGTAATATTTTGGAAAGTGGTTTTATTCTCTATTTTATATTAACGAAACATTATCCTTACATAAAACTCAATGAATATTGTTTCGTTATGCCAATTTTTAGCTTTACTTACTAGTGAAGTCCCTTGTTTAAATTATTTGTGTTTAAATCTTTCCATTATTTTGTAATGAACTATATTGTAAACCCCATCTTCAAGAGAGAAAAATAGATTTATCTGCAGTTACTTAAGGTTATCAACCCTTGGCAAGCAAGTCTAATCAAGTCATTATTAGTTGCCTTAAAAACACATATGACATCTGTCGCTCTTGAGGAGCAATATACCACCCCACCTATTAGGTAATCTCTATGAGTTTAACAATAACCAGAGTCAAACATAAAAATATAAATGGTCAATTGAACATAGGAGGTATCATCATGAGCCGACCAACCATGATCATAGGTTCTAATATTGCAACATTACTATTATTGGTCACCAAGCCAAGGTAATGGATTCTGACCACAAGGTTGAAGAACAAGAGGACTCATCATGAGCCAAAATTTTCACTATGTTATATCCCATGAATGGCATTGTCATTAGCTAGTTACCAAGCCAGGACAATGATATTTTTCTTACATCCAAATACTTTTAAGATGATATTTGGAAACTATGCATTTATTCTTAATAAATGGTACATTGGCATATAAAAGGGTTAAAAGTCATCCATGTCGAGGCTATAGATGCCTGCTGGTATCAACGGCCATGCCTATCGTATCGAAGTTATTTTGACCCCATGATTTACTTTATTACCTCATTTACTTGAAAATTAGTTTTCAACCAAGCTGATTGTTGTACATACAAATTTGTTGAACACACTGGATTCATGTGGTAAATTTTTTTAACTTCATGAATAATAATGGATATGAATTTTTATTTTTTTAACGGTGCATAACAGGGATAAAACTTCTAGGATATGTGAATTTGGAATTTCGAATCATTCAACTATATTTCCTTCATTTTTACAGGTTCAATCTCTGTAAACCAAAGATAGTTGCTTCTTCCTAGTGAGTGGCCATTGTTGTTGGCTACAAACCCCCCATAATTTTTCCAATAAAATAATGGGGACCCTTCATTTATTTAACCTCGTCTTTTACTGCAATTTTGGCGATTTTTGACCTTTTTAATCATTATTTCTTGGATTTGGGACTTTTGATCATGTTGTTATGTTCATTATAACTGACACTTTTGGATTGTTTGCCCCACTTCGCTATCTTTCGTGTCAGGAAAGTATTCTTATATTGGTCATGAGAAAGTGATATGCAACCTTTGGTTGAAACATCACCCATTTTAGAGTATATAAACTTTACATGGTCATTTGTTGATTGGTCCTCTTTATATTTCATGTTTGGTTGCATTGATGTTTCTTCCCTCCACTTGATTTGACTCTTGCATTGCAAAATATTATATATATATATATAAACATGAAATAATTTGACTTTATAAATACAGTAAAATTTAATCATTTTTAAATATTGTAAATATAATAATGGTAAAAATATAAAACCATTATATTTTGAATAATAACAAATACAAACAAAATAAAATATGTTGTAATATTATAAAATTTCAAAGCCTTAATTATAATAGATATAACAAATTAAACATTAAAATTGTGTTTTATTAACATATTATATATAATGTAAGATATCATGACATATTAACATTAACCACATATTGTATATGTTTGAATATATATATGTTAAATTAAAGAAACTTGCGTTGTCAAAAAAGAAAGTCTTCACATGTAACTATAGAATAAAATATTGTTAAAAAAAGAAATGAATTTATTTTTAACGCAACACAAACAAATGCAAGAGTCACGAAAATAATGCCATATCATAACTAAAGCCTCCAAGCAACATTTGACCTTTAGACCAACCTACGCATTCAAATAATTCATATGACCAATGAGAAAATTTATTCATGGTTTATAAAGAAATATAACATGACACCTGAAAAAATAAAGCCATCCATCAGCCCAATGTATGGGGAATTTGAACACAATGTTTCACAATGAAAATCGAGTTCACTGTGGCGGAAGAATCAAATTGCTATACTAGAATCCACCTTCTTCGCCTCGTTCCCGTCTCGAAACTCGTAGCATTCACATCTTCTCCAAATCGTTTTATTAATTACAAGTGATTTGTTTGTAGAAAATGACAGGTAGGGAGGATCAAATATATATATAATCGAGAAGATTGTGTTCACATCTTCTCCAATTCGTTTTATTAATTACAAGTGATTTGTCTGTAGAAAATGACATGTAGGGAGGATCAAATATATATATAATCGAGAAGATTGTGGTAGATTGTGCGCAAGATTCAATGTTGATGACATTCATGAAAAAAATTGTTTCCTACATACCTAAAAAGACTCGGTTAAAAAACTTGGCACTCCGTGATTCAAGGAAAAAAATTTCTCCCAAATAAGAGTCAGGTTGACATGCAACAATCCGAGATCTGCTATCCGGATACCCGCCGAGTTTTCGAATGATAGTTTGATAAAACCATTCCTTTCAACCTCTAATATGATATTTTCTCTGATCCCCGATATGTAACTACACTCCGATATCTCGATATGCCCTTCTCGCCTATCCTCTAATATGCTACCAATATTTCAGACACAGTAAGGATTATGAACAAAATTTTAGGGTGTGCTCCTCATCGAAGCCTCCAAGTATCATAACGAATATGCTGCCACACTTAAAAATCCCCGAGGTTTCAAACCTCTCATTCTCTATGCTCTTTCCACTTGGCACTTATTAATGGTGTCACTGTTGTGAATGGTTTGGGAGTATTTTATTAAAGTTTGGATTTCAATTTTCTTTTTCAGTTATGTTTAATAATAAAACAGATGACTTTTGATTGTTTGAAACAATAAATAAACCCAGGGTCGATGTCGGAAGGATCAAACCTACCCGTCACTGCCAATGAATATCTTCCATGTGGCACAACGCATCACGAATTGGGAAAAGGAGGTTGAAACCAAGTCTAAAAAGGCCATCGCTGTGAGCAATAAATGAACCCTTCATATAAATAAAAACAATTCATTGCGACGAATTTCCAAATTTGGTTTGTGATCCAATAAAAGCAATGACAAGAATTGAAAAGTAAAAAGAAGTGGAAGAGAGGATTGTTTTTCTGAGTATTACGAATTAGTTAAATAGGATTACATTGGAAACATAAGTAATAAATAACCGGAGTGATGTTCGACTTAAATTCTACTAATTGAAATTGAGCTGGGACACTTGGAAAGATGGTTTCGACACATATAGTTGGTTGGAATTAGATTCTCAAACACTCCCCCTTAATGACAACCACATAAAAATTGAATTAAGATATGTGCTAGTCTATGTTTGAGCAAAACTTACAATTTAAAAATTGATATTCAATAAGATTTAGTTTTCTTTTTCTCTTCTTTGAGATTCTATAGCCTCTAAATTGTTTTAGTTTTTTCTTCTTGTTGTATTCTTCAAACCTCTCTTTCTTCATTTGCTGGTGCAGGTATTCTATTGTTCTAGGATTTCTAGGCATGTCGTGGACTTTTTCAATAAATGACTTGTATGTGGGCCACTGCCACACATTGTCTTTTGTATTGTGTTTTTCATCATCAATATGTTGCAACATAACATGAGAATAATATTTTATCTCTTCAAATCTCCAATACCTGAAAATTTCATTGACGTGTTCATCGTGCATGTTGTCTTCAACATTCATATCTACAGATTCTGTGTAGGCCTCATACAAACATGGTGTTGCAAGCCATGTTTCAAGAAACTTTAACTCTTATTCATAATTGGCCAGTGTACCTGTACATTGGAAATCAATGGTGAGTGTAAAAACATTTCCAAAACCATATTGGTTTCTTTCCTTCGGCTCAGCAATGAGAGTTGTGTCCTATTGCGCTTCCTTCACTGCCTCTTCCTCTGTCTTTGTTTCTGTTTTCCCTTGCAGACTTCTTTATTTGCATCTGTATTTATCTCTGTTTGATTTTGTTCCTTCTTCTTTGCAATGGAAACTTTCACCTATTATGCTTCCTTCTCTGCTTCTTTTGAGATTTCTTTCTTTTTATCCGTTTTATCTTTGTGGGCTTCCTTATCTACATCTGCCTCTCTCTTTATTTTTGTTTTTCCTTTGCAAACTTCTTTCTTTGCATCTGTCTTTATTTCTATTTCTGTCTTTGTCTTTACCTCTTTCTTTGTTTCTGTCTCTGTCTTTTTATCACTAACTTGTTCTGCTGCAAACAAGTTTTCTTCCACTAACTGAAGTGGGATTATCTCACAAAATAGCATCATGTCGATATCATGTTTTTGTTGCATCATGTACAACCAGTCGTCATTAGCCATCAAATCTTGATCAAATTTTGCATCAACAATTTTAATTGTTGAATTTTATCTAACATTGACTGCTTCAATAGCAATTTCACTCTCATCAACAAGCTTTGTTGTTGGTTCATCAAATCATCACCATCAAGCTCGTTTGCTGGAATCACCAAATCATCATCAGCAAGCTTCGTTGCTGGTATCACCAAGTCCTCATCAACAAGCTCTGTTTTTGGTTTCATCAAATCATCATCAACAATCTCTATTGCTGGAATAACCAAGTCTTCATCAACAAGCTCTGTTGTTGGATTCATTAAGTTGTCCTCAAGAAGCTCTCTTGTTGGAATCACCAAGTCTTCATCAGCAATCTGTCGCTGGATTCCCCAATTTTTTCTCAACAAGCTTCATTGATGGATTCATCAAATTTTCGTGAGCAATATCTGTTGCCAGATTCATCAAATATTCAGCCACTTGTGGCTGTGCACGGTGGGGTTCATGAGCATCTTCGCTATAGATCTTCATAGACATCATCCATTGTGGCTAAGTTTTTTCATCTCATTATAGATCTTCTTCCACAGATCCACCTTCATCTTCAACTTCAATGCTCCCCTTTGCACAAAAACACCTCTGAAGGGTAACCCATGCCTCCTTGGCTGTCTTGGCATATGAAATAAAGGTAATACTGCTTTCATCCAAATATTGTTTTATGCATTTTAATACAAAGGTGTCCTATTGCCTCTTTATTTTCAGATCTAAAAATATCTCAAACATCTTTTATTTTTGCTTTAGCCTCTTATCTTTTCCCATAATTTTGTTGTTTGATTTCAACAAATAGACGAGTCTACATATGCTTATCAAATACCTTACTTCTAAAAAATCTCTTTTTTCTCGAAAAAATACAATTTTACACATTCACTTTCACAAGACTTTCATACTTTGACTTTCTCACAATTCAAGTGTTTTTTTTTTTTTTAACTCAAAACAAAAACATTTCTTCACTCTCTTTTTAAAAAAAAAATTGCACATACTTTTTTTTTACAATCATGCCATCAAAAAGTTAAACCCCTTTCTTTTTAAAAATTCCTTTTCAAATTTAATGTTTTTTTGTTTAAAAATAACTTTAATAAAAAAAACTTTGTTTATGGGCCTCATCTTTTTCTTAAAAGACTTTAATAGAAAACATTTAAAATCCTTTTAATGAAATACGTTGAATTATTTTGGAATATCTACTACCTTCATGCATCATCATATTAATTTTCTTTGTGTGATTCACTTTAACGCGGTGGTTCACCTCCGGACTCGCGTGGGTTTGAAATCCCCGTAAGTCACCCAAACTAACACGCCTCTTGCTTTGGAGTGTTGCATTAACAACGCGGAGCCTCCAAGAATGCAACGCAGTTAATTTTTTTTTTAAATCTCGACTTTCTTCTTGAATAGCTTTTCTACTTTTCGAACTGCCTTTTCGTTGTAACTGGCCTTTTCGTTTTTCTGCTGCTTTTTCGCAGGAGGGCTCTTCCAATTTCTTCGAACTGTTGTCCCTCTTCGGAAGAGTCTTTATGTAGGCTCATCTCTTCTCTTTGCTGCTCTAATTTTACTCTGGTTGTTGCTCTCTCGAGTTTTATGCAAAGTAATTCTGATACCATAACAAGAATTGAAAACTGAAAAGAAATGGAGTAGAAGATTATTTTTCTAAATATTACGAATTAATTAAATAAAATTATATTGGAAACATGGGTAATAAATAATTAAAATGAAACTCAACTTAAACTGAACTGAAACACTTGGATGGATGATTTTGACACCTAGCAATTAATTAGAATTATATTCTCCAACAAGTAAAAACCTTTATATTCATTAACCTTATTTTTCTCAGCTCTCTCGAGAGATACTTGGAATTTTTTAACCTTGTTAATTTTATTTGAGTAACCTCCCCCCTGTGAATTCAGAAGAAGAAGAGGTGATCCACGCTACCGGGGTTTTGAATCGACACAACAAGAGAACTTTGTAGAAGGGGTTTTGAATATTTTTCACTACTGTAATTCAAAAAAGAATTGTGAAGATTGTAGAAATCAAACGCTTTGTTAGAGAATATTTGTTGCACAATTGTATAATCATTTCCTAAAAAGTTCTAGATTGAAGAAATGTTCATATTTATAAGGAATTGATACCAACAACCGTTCATTCCATTCTTATGTATTATTTCATCATAATTATGAATTTGTTTTTGTTTCTCATTGTCCTTTTCATTTTGATCAAAATTTTATATAAATTAGCATTTTAATGATCAATTTAAGACAACTGCTTCTCTGGTTTATGTTTTTTAATGGTTTCTTTGCCTCAAGATATCTTTGTAGGGATAAATAAGGTTTAATCATATATGACAATGCATTCATAGAGATTTATTTGATGTTTCCAATAGCTAATTATTGGTCAATAACAAATTTATCTTTCGTCATCTAGTATCTAAATCAAAGAACTATTTATTTGATGGGATGCTAACTTTAAGAGGAATTCATTTTGCATGATTGAAATCTGGTATATGTATGAAATACTTCGACAAATATTTTTTCAAATAATTCTATGAAATATTTTTTCAAACAACTCGTTCATTATCAAAATATTTTATTCATTAGAAAGCATATATCAACCATGATTCCGATCACAATCCCTTCCCCTTTTGATGAGATAATCCACTCTTGATTATATGTACGACTATCCTCACCTACTCAAGATAGATTTTTCTTATATTTTATCCACTCGCATTTTAATCTAGGATTTCATTTGTTCCATATTTGCATTTTATTTTCATTCCCACAAAGACCTCTTTCACAGAGGGAATATTAGGGAATATTACCTTAGTGGGTTGATGGAGCCTTCATATCCATCGAAATTTTTATTTTGATTTTGGTCTTCCATTTAAATAATTAAAGATCAACATATAAGAATTGTACCTTTTGTATAGCAATTTCTACTTTTATGACTCCTAGATTAATGATATGTAGCTTTTTGACATTTTGTATCATTCACAATTGTTTAGCATTTAATTGTAAGATTAATTTAATTAGAATTGATAACATTCTTGTCATATTGTATATTTATATGTACCTATTAATATAGGAATATATAACTTAGTGTAACATTAGTCCAATTCATTATTTGTATAAATGGATTGTAGTATTTGGGATGATAACATGCAATAGTTATTAAAATATAAGCACTAGTTTACGGTTAACTTTTAGAATTATAATAATATTGTAGCATATAATGTTTAGATTTAATCTTTAAATAATAATTAATTAATTTTTCATTATTGGATTATAAGATAGTAAAGCATAAACTCTTAGCTAAATACATATTCGATAATATTAATCATATAACATAGGAATACATACTAATATATTAACATATAGTATAACATTAATATTAGGATTATATTAACACATATTAATGTAGTTATACAATATTACTAACAATTAGTGTTAACTTAACATACTATACTACATATAGGATAGACTAATACTTAGATTCACATAAACGAACCTTACTTCTAGCTTAGATGAGACACTAATTAACTTAAGGATTTACTTTTTTTGCAAGAGTTACACAAGAAGGTCAATCTGATATTTCCCTTCCTGTTCATAAGAAATACAAGAAATATAAATCCGCAGAGACAGACAGAAGGTAACTAGGATTAGTTTAACCAATTCGAACCACTATTTCAAATGCAAAAAGGACCCTCTCTAATTTCCCAGTCGGGTGGTGTCCCTTATGATGTTGTGGCAAAGATTTCGAGCCTACAACAAATGGTTATTTGATCCCATCAAAGAATACCAACTACACTACTAAGAGATTTGATTAAGGTATTTTCTTAGGCTAATGGTATATAAGGAGTTGGAGGTGAAAGTGTTATGTGTGCAACTAATGGATTGTTTATGAATGATTTGATATGAAAGAAATGTGCACCAAGGAGAAAGAAGAAAACTAAAATATGAAAGATCTAAAGTATGTTGACATATGTGCTTAGTTAATTTACTTATTGAAAATGTATAATGATGATAGATCTATGGTTGTAATGATGTTGTGATATGAACGAAGTATTCTAAAAGTATGTAATTATGACAATAAGCGCCGGAGAGAGTAAAATTGTATTTGCAACAATTTTTTTTTGATGTGTATGGTATTTTGTCTCAGGTGTGTCATGTACATACACAAATATGCTTCTAGATACTCCTGAATATATTTTGGATTTTTTTTTTCAATTTGTGCAAATATGTACGCGAGTGTTGAGAATGGTAAAAACGTACATATGTTGATGTGTTTTGTGGAAGTCACGTACATATGTTAGGGTTTTGTACTATGGCATGTTGATGACATTTCATCCTTTTTTTTCTACGTTGTCTCTATCATAATAATCTGTGTTTAGTAGTATTTATTGGGTTGAATTATACCTTTTATATTGATCAGTGATGGTGCTCCATTATGATTTGGTTTTCAGTAAGTTAGTATTGATATACCTATTGTGATTTAGTATTTAGTGACTGATCCGGTTATTCAATGTGACATATATATCAGTAGTCAGTGATTTGAGATTTGGATGCACGTCATCTACATAGGAAGTGCGTAAACATGAGGGTGTGATACATAGAAGTAGTGTATAGTTTTTGAAATATATTTTATCAATGTTTGCATTGACAAATATTTTTTTTCTCTAATGAACAAATTATGACTTGGTATATTGGTATGATCTAGTTAGGATTGGTTTGATTTGGTTGCAATAGATGGTTGAAATTCAGTGATTGGTTTGTTGATGTTATAGTGTTTCAATTGTTTAAGTTTTTGGTGTCTTAATTGTTACCTGGTATTGGGGTTAAAGATGAAAGTGGGTCCATTCTAAAAATATGATCAAAGATGGCCTACAGGTTTTATTTTTTGATTCAGGTGGATCCATTATGAAAAATTATGAAATGTGGTCCAAATATATGCTGAGAAGTTGAGCCTTTAGTGAGGGAGTCAGAGCTTCCTTCCAATAGTAGCTAGTGAATTTATATAGGGAGTAGGTGCTCGCTTCTGGGAGGAGCTGGTAAACAAGATCAGTGAGTTGGAGATCCCTTCCAGTTGGTGCTAGAGAATGAGAGAAAGTTGTATCCTTCTGTCGGTGGGTTTCAGCATACTAGTATGAGTCTATGCTAGTACAAGATAGTAAGAACTTGTAATTTATAATAAAATAAGACAAAGATGATGGAAATGGTGGTTTCCTCCCACATTGGGTTTCCTCCTTAAATCCTGGTGTTCATTTGCGTTGATATGTTTCTTATGTGTTTATGATTTATTTGTTATTTATTGATCATGGTTTATGCTTAATGAATAAATAATGAAGTAATGATGCATTGGTTAAAGAATAATAGATGATGAAGTATGTGGAAATTTAGTTAATTGGATATATGTTATTTTTCTTAACCATAGTCATGTGCATACGCTTGTTTCTAGAATGAAAGTAGCGTACATAAATCAAAATAAGGAATATAAAGGTTGAAGTGAGTTTAAAATATTGATTCATGCCCCCCCTCTCTTTATTTTTCACAACGATTTGTATCATAGAAGGTCACTTTAGTTGACACTTAACAACCTATGGTGGATCAGGGATGATGGGAAAGAAGCAAAAGAAGAAGGAAACCCAAAGAAAGAAGCCAATTCAGGAGAGTAATGACAATGATGCATCTTAGTCCATATAAATATCTGCATTTATGGGTCAAGAACAATCTACAATAGAAGAACAACGAAGTAAAAGAGAATGAACAATAAAGGTATGTTTATGCTAAGTGATTATAACTATCAAGAATGGAAATAGAAGATGAAGACTAAATTAATAAACCTAGGATCTGATGTATGGAATTTAGTATGTCATGGTTGCACTAAAATTCCTCCATCAAGTGAATAATTACAAAATAATAATGTTGTGTTAAATGAAATGCTCGGTAACATATCTGATTCAACATTTGGAGAGGTTATGCACTATGAAACTACAAAGGAAGTATGGGATAATTTACAGTTCATTGATGAAGGAAAATCAAAGCAAGATTCTTTATCAGGAAAACCATCAGGTAATTTTATTTCCAAAGTTGTTTGAAAGGATGAGCTTGTTGATAAAACAACCTCTGTTACGTCAGATGGAGTTACTGATTCAGAAGAAGACAAGTTAGAGGAAGTTCTTAATCTTGGAAGAAAACTTTATTTGTCTTTAAAAGGGATTAGAGACCTTATGAAAAGTTACAGGCTTGTGATGACATGGATCATGATAAATCAGTAAGCATTGCAATAGAATCTAAACAATATGGTGACTGAAATGAAGATGGGATCGTCTCTCTAAGATCAGACCTTCAAAATTCAAACTAGAAAAATGAAGAGATACTTCAAGTATATTAAGAATGAGAGAATGAGTTGAGGGAATATATTATCAAATTAAAGAAGAAATTGCAAGAAGGAAAAAGGGTTGAACAAGGAATGAGGAAATAATATCTGGAAAAGGAAGAACTATACCAAAGAATAGAAGTTGAGGTAAAAATTCTAAAAGGTAAATTAGAAGAAAAGGATGAACACTTGAGATTTGAAGATACTAATAATATTTTCGATAAAATTCTTAGTAGTCAAAGGTCTTGTTCCATTATATATAGTCTTAATTTTCATAAAATTGTAAAAGGAGAATCTAGTTCACAAGATTGTGTGAGGATCTTGAAGGATAACAATATGGAATATGAAACTCTTGTTAAAGAGATAAGAATTCAACTAGAGAAACATCAAAGAAACAATGGTTTTCAAAATAAATCATTTGATCCTAATAATATAATCACTAATCGATTCTCTTGTGCAATCAATAATGTTGAATGTTTTATATCTCATAATTATGATGATGTTGTAGCCAAATGGAAAAGAAAACTGTTTCGATCATAAACAAATAGCCACTTCACAAAAAGGTCATCAACTCCCACGTACTCAGGTTTTTTTAAGGGATATTGTTTTCCTTGAAATATATTTGGTAACAAAGTTATTGATTGCAATAGGAGGCACATGAAGCATACATATAGTAATTAGTCAACTTCATTTCCTAGTCATATAAGATGTTATTCTTGTAATAATTTTGGGAATGTATAAAAATAATGTAGTAAAAAGTCAATGGACCTCCAAAAAAAACATGGAAAGTAATCGGGTAGGAATATTATTTCCAAAAGACGTGAGAAAGATGGACCACCAACACCTCTCATAACAAGTAGAAAGAAAAATAAAAAACAATATGTGCTCTTTCTCTTTCATAATTTGAAGATGAATAATTATCATACATAGAGATATTATGCTCTCATAACATTACTGGAGATAAGGACAATTTTTTTATTCTCAAGAAAAACAAAGACAGTAAGGTGATTTTTGGAAATAGTTATCGACAAAAAGTTATGGGAAAAGGTAGAGTAAAACTTGAGAAGTATACAAAATCAGTTGATGCATTATTATTTCAAGGGATAAATTAGGTAAAATGGTTGAAAAATGATGTATAATTGTATTTATGTCAACTAAATTCAAATTTATAGAAGAAGAAATTGGAAAATTTATCGCAAGAGGATACAAAAATCTTGAGAAATTATATGGGTTAGTAGAAAATAATTCGGGAAGAAATAGGAGGTATAGTTCCTTTTCTTCCGCAGAATCAGAATAAAAGAAGATAGTTCTTATTGCAATCTCTTTTGTTTAATCCATACTTATAATAGTGACTGTAGAAGTTATATCAGGTACATGGACTTCATCTATAGCAGGTGTTGATTAATAGGTCCACAAAATCAGTAGTGTATGATCTGAGGGGGAGTTATGCATGAGTATCTTAGTGATATTTCTCTAGGTTTGTTTGATATTCATTTGGTGATTACTAGACTCCTAACATTGCATTGATGAAGTAACAATAATTAGGTAGAGATATTACAAGTTCAGGGGGAGGTGATGTCATAAAAAGATCAACATTTTATTTTCTGTATGCGGATATTGCGAAGTACCATCGTGTATATATGTGATTTTTTATCCATATTATTTTGTAGATTTCTCTAATATGAAGAAAAAATGGAACAAAAATAGGGGGCGTTTCTGATATGCTTCAATCAGTTATTATTTTTATTTTTGATTCTCACATTGATTGGTTACAGTCTGTACTTACAATCGTATAAAATGATGAAATTAGTGACTAGGTGACTAAAAAAGTTAATCACCACAATTATTTCAAGTGAATTAATACTAAATTTGAACAATTTTAAGTGACCGAACTAAAAATGACTAACTTAAACAACTAATTTAGTTTATAGATAAAATATATGACTAGATAATAAGTAACCAAACTAAAAACGATGAACTCAAATGAATAATTCAGTCCAAGACTAAAATATATGACTAGATAATAAGTGACAAAATTAATAATGAAAAACGTAAATGAATACTATAGTTCAAGAGTAAAAATATGACCAAATAATAAGTACAAAAAGTATATTAATTAGTCATTTATGTTAGTAATTTTTAATTGTGTCACTCCGAAAATGAAAATTTTCAATTTTGATCTAAACTTCGAGTTGGCCAAATTTTTTTGGTTATAGTGTATTTTGGTGGCCCAATGGGAATTTGCCACATGGCCCAACCAGAGACTGCGATGTGCTGCCTCCAAATTGGTGAAAATACTCAAGAGACACTTTTCCACATTTGTGAATACATGTTAAAAATATTTTTGTAATTTTGGCTTTTCTAATCCATCATAAAATTATATAGAATTATTTCGGTAATAATCACATTCAAATGAACATTTTTGTTATTAATCTATTTTAATTTTAAAATTCAAACTAGTCGTTAACCTAACGATTAGTTTAGCCTTTTCTACATCTATTTAAACTCAACATTCAGATATGATCTCGAACCTAGTCTTGTTGATGAACCACACTAGTTGGTTCAGAACTCATCGACAATGCTCATTTGAATGTGATTATTACTGAAGGAATTCTATACAATGTTAAAAATAATTATAACCAACTTAATCACAAGTTTATTGTAATATTAAAAAATGGGAAAGACAGGAATATAGAAAAAATGCGGCATTCAAAATAAAGCAAAACAAGAATATAACACTAAGATCTGGAAAATGCTAGAAATATGTCGCAACTAAAATTTACATCAAGACATTATAACTATGAGCATAAAAAACTGAGCCATGTCATTATAAACAACAACAAATATGAATGTAGACAATGCTCCAAAAGGAGTGCACTCAAGCCACAAGATAAATGAAAAACACTAAAGAAACCAAGCACTTGAAATGTTGTGCTGCTACTACTACTGTTGTTGGAAACTACTGTTACTGAGGAGAAGAACCATGTGTGGAAGGATGTTAGAGTGCCTAAAATAATCTGGGATTTTAACCACAGATTCTACTGAAAAGACCTGGAAAAAACAACTAATGGTTTGGCCATATTTTAACTTTGGATTTTTGGCCCTTTTTGGGTTGCCCACTGCAACAGCTCACTAAAATAATGCAGTGATGGACTGGAACTGCGCTGTATGGGACAAAAATACTATGGAATGATGTCAAATGTGTCAATAAATCTCTAGGGCCTTCTTTACTAGCCTCCCAAGAGAAATAAGCCTCCCTCCAATGAGATCTAGCTCAGAAATATCCCAAATCAAACCTCCACAACTTCTGCCCTGCACCACAACACAACCTCTCAATAGAAAACTGAGTTGTACATTAAGATTGAAGCTTTGGCCAAATGCCTGATAATGGAATGTAGTGAAAACTCTTCCAAGAGGACTCTTAAGGAAAGAGGTGGGATTCTTGATCAGGAACACCCTGTGCTAAACAACATTGCAATCTTAGCTAAACAACCAAAAAAAATATATCTCTAAATAGACCATATATTTAGAAATATAAAATACCAATACATCATGAATATGGCTGCCATCCTCTTCCTTTTGATAAGAAATGAGCTTCCAAACCCTAAGCCTCGTTCATTTATAAAACTACTTCCATGCAAGGCGTCTCCATCTAAAACTGCATTGTCCCTCATTGAATGCCACTCCTCCATGACAAGATTGTTGATTTGGTCAAAGTTGACCTAGTCAAGGTGTTCCATCCCCTTTTCACACCTAAGGGTGCTCAATTGAGCTGCGAAAATGTCTTCTTTTCACATTGACATTGATTTATTCATTATTAAGGATACTTATAGACCTCCATTGTCCTCTTATCCATAAAAAGGACAACAAAACACAAATTAATATTCCAACTAGCTTATGGCTAATTGGGAATACTATAGTCCTCCCTTCCCATATGTTTATTTTCTTCAAGCAACTAACAAGGTGAGTGTTGCAACTCTTCTCGTCTACCATTGGTGACACCTCCATTTGATAATATTCCCTCATAAGCTAAGTTTCTCCCAATCCATCCCTCCATGAAATTCTCCTCCAAAGTTCTCATGAGATGCAAATGATCCATCCCACAAGGAAGCAATGGATCCAATGAAACAAACATGGTTTGCCTAATCTTCTCCCTGAAACATGTAGAATAATAAACATGGATATTCTATCCCCCATAGGGCACCTACAATCCTCCCATCCTCCCTCCAATCATTCCCACAAAAGAATATGTACATCATCAATGTATGGGATCAAAACCAAGTACATACAAACAGAAATATGCAAAAATGGAGGTGGGTCATAGTCCCACATGTGGAATGAGCACAGTATATCTCCTAACTGTATCAGAGAGTGATATGGTAATTGGTTACCCCACCACTTACTTGTTTTTCAAGTTTTCTCACAAGTTCTGAAAGGGTGAGAAATGTTTGGTTCCTTTGGAGTGCACCCACAGTGATACAACATTTCCCTATATCCTCCTAGGGAGTGGCCATGATCAACATAGTTTATGGCCCAAAGTTTGCCATGAATTTTGTAAGCAAGAATGCTTCTTCTTGGAGCAATGGCCTTCAAATATATGGTTAAGGAATGCACATATTTATTATAAAAATTGTTATGCAACCAAACATGATCTTTACGATATGCTTTGCTCATACAAATGGAGTGGCTCATAGATACATCACCTCTTATTCCCAAAGAGGAAAGAGACGGTTGTGATAACTCCCCCAAAGAGTTATGTATCTTCTCCATATGCACATGATCCATGCATCTCCTCAAATGCTGATATATCTCCTCTTCAAAGCCTCCCCAAGTGTACCCCTCCATGATGGTGTGGTATGCTCTCATAGAATAAGTGTGGCTGAAGAGAAAATCATTAGGGGAATTTTGAGGTCTAAAATGGGCCTCCTAAGGAAATTATAAAATAATAGCTAAACCAATAAAATAATATTTATGAATTTGAAATTCAATTTTTGCACCAAAATCCATGTAGCCATAGTTAAATTCAATTCAAAAGTTGTACCAAAATAAAATTAATAAAAAAATTATATTGATGTGACTATAAATAAGAATGAGTTTTTCAAGAAAAATTCATTATCATTGAACAACTAATGCATTTGTCCTTTGTACTTAAATAACTTAAAATCAAATATAAATATAAATTTATAAATTCTTAATCATATTATATGTTATTAATTAAAATATCTATTATTTAAATTGTATAATAACATGTAATTAATATACTATATAAATATAATATAATATAATAAATGTATAGGTATATGCATTGTTTCTTTCAAGAAATATGAAATTACAATAATATATTTTTATTCAAAAAGTATGAAATGACATTTATTATGAGTACTTGACTTTGACTTTAAAAGTACTTAAAGCAATACCATGGTTAAATATGAGTTTTTATCCACCGTTGTGAATGTGATAAGTAAGTAAATTTAACTCAAACAATACCACCCCAACCATTAGGGATGATTTTATCCCCTCAAATATGATTGGTTCTCATAAAATGAATTTTGATTGTAAGTTTTCCTTAGGCAGCCCATTTTAGACCTCAAAATTCCCCTAATGCTTCATGAGTTGCTTGTAGTAACTTCTCCTTGAGCTTTGAAGCTCTAGATAAGAATATCCTACCATGATAGTAGATGACCTCATCTCTAAATGAATATCCCTCCTCATGTAGCTATTAATCAAGTGTCACAAAAGTAAAAATATCCTTGGAATAATCCACTAATAGCTGGGATTTCCAATATGGATCTATCCTCCATAGTGACAACATTGATAATCTGTCATAGAAAGCATCTATCATGTATTTTTCCTCCTCTTTGACGTCTCCCATGGCAAATTGACATATTGGAAAGCTGTTATCCTCCCTCTGCTGCTCCTTTCTCAGTGCAATATCTAAGATGAGAGTGGGTAGTTATGATGTTGGGAGAGTGTCTCCCTCGTCCTTGAGTCTACCCAAGACTCTCAGCATTGTACCATGACCTCCCAATTCTCCCATTCCTTTTAGATCTATGAATGTTGCATCATGATTTGAGACAAGCCTCATAATCTCCTGATCTGGTGGCCTCCTAGGTGGAATGCATCCATCCAAAGAGACATCAATCTCAAGAGTAGACTACATAGATGAGTGGAATTCTTTTTCCTTACTCCCACTCCGCAAAATTAGTCAGCCTCTTTTGTGCATCAACCTTTTGAAATAGATAGGGGTGTGTGCTCCTAATCATATGATTTTGGGCATCCTCCCTACCTTCTCTTTTCATCTGCAAGGTCTCACAATCTATCAATAATGGCACATGTTGTTCATGGATTATGCCTTGATCTCCACATATGAAATCCGTCGGAACTTCTTGCAATGATACAAGAACTCCTCTCATTGGAGAAATTGCTCTATCTACCTCTCCATGAGGTACTAGATTTTCTCCTGATGTGACAATGCTGTTACCTCCAACCTGCTCTTCCCCTTCATCATGAATGGAGGTTATCTTATCATCATTAAGAGGCTCTTTTTTTTTTTACCCTCTTTTGAAAAAGAGATCATATCTTACTTTTGAGAAGAGAGCTCTTCTTGAAGTGGGGATCTTGCCTCTTGAAATATATTCTTCAAGTTTTTAACCCCCTCAATGGCATTCTGGAATGGAGTTGGGTTTATGGATCCTTCCAACTCATGCAAAGGTTTTTTTTTTTTAGGCTTGGCTAGCTCAACCATAGATGTTTTAGAATTTTTTGCATCAAAACTTTTCACTAACCTCCTAGTGAAATTGGCATAAGTAGATACATTTACATGATTTAAGGAAGAAATTTCATAAAACCACCAGGCGTAAGCCTTACCTTCAAGATGTAGCACTTCTAGTCTAATGGCTTCTTATTATGAAACTTGGTGCTACTACAAATAGGTATCTATCTCTTTCACCCAAGCCCTATATGTGCATCTAGGTGACCCATAAAAATTAGATAGAAATAATCTACCCAAATCATGTTGCTTGCATCACTTTCTTCTATTGTGATTACTAGGTCTTCTACTCTCCTTGATCTTCCACAACCCTTGGAAGTTTAGATGATTTTTGAACCTCTGAGATTGAGACTCATACTCTTGAAGATAATCACCAAGAGCCTCCTCCTTTGGTACATCTCGTTCCTCCATCTCTCTTGCTATGAACATAGGCATGGTAGAGCATTGTAGATTTGATTGTGTGGTTGAATGCTCGCACCCATAATATGAAGAACTGGAGCTTTCTTCATGTGTAAATATTATTGAGGGACCTTCATGTCTTTCCCTCCTCATACCCTTGATTTCTCTTTTAAGCTCATGCATAATTTGGAGAAGAAGTTCTGAAAACTTCTTTCCCTCCATTTATTCAAATAATGGAGACTTTCCATTGTTCCTTCTGTAAGCGTTCTCTTTTCTATGAGAAGCTTCTTCTTCTTCTTATAACATAGATGTAATGTCTTTATAGGCTGAGCCAATATTATGCTATGATACCACTATAATATTCCAAAATGGGAAAGACGGGAATATAGAACAAATGCAACATTCCAAATAAAGAAAAACAAGAATATAGCATTGAGATCTAGAAAATGTCGGAAATATGCTGCAACTGAAATTTACATCAAGAAATTATAACTATGAGCAGAAACAACTAAGTCATATCATTATAAAAAACAAAAAATATGAATGTACACAGTGCTCCAAAACGAATGCACTTAAGCCACAAGATGGTTGAAATACATTAAAGAAACCAAGCACCGGAAATGTTGTGTTGCTACACTTGTTGTTGTTGGAAACACTGCTACTAAGGAGACGAACCATGTGCGGAAGGATTTTATAGTGCTCAGAAATATCCAATATTTTAACCATGGATTCTACTCAACAAACCCAGTAAAACCCAGAAATGGTTTGGCCAGATTTTAACTTTGGATTTTCAGCCCTTTTCAGGTTGCCCACTGCAACGACTCACTAAAATAATGCAGTCATGGACCGGAACTACTCTGTAAGGGATAAAAATACTATGGCCTAATTCCAAATGTGTCAATAAATCTCTAGGTCCTTACTTACTAGCCTCCCAAGATAAAGGAACCTCCCTCCAATGAGATCTAGCTCAAAAATCTCCCAAATCAAACCTCCACAACTTTTGCCCTACAAGACAACACAACCTCTCAATAGAAAACTACATTGCACATTAAGACTGAAGCTTTTTCCAAATTCCTAATATTGGAATGTAGTGCAAACTCTTCCAAGAAGCCTCTCAAGGAAAGACTTTGGATTCTCGATCAAGAACACCTTGTGCAAAACAACACTACAATCTTAGCTAAAGAGCTGAAGAAAGCTAGATGTCTAAACAAACCATATATTCAGAAATATAAAATACCAATATATCATGAATATGGTTGCCATCCTCTTCCTTTTATAATAAATGAGCTTCCAAACTCTAAGCCCCATTCATTTATGACATTACTTCCATGGAAGGTGTCTCCATCTAAAACTGTGTTGTCCCTCATTGAATGCCACTCCTCGATGACAACATTGTGGATTTGGTCAAAGTTGACCTAGTCAAGGTGTTCCAGCTCTTTTTCACACCTAAGGGTGCTCAATTAAGTTGTCAAGATGTCTTCTTTTCACATTGGCATTGATTTATTCATCACTAAGTAGACTTATGGACCTCCATTGTCCTCTTATTCATAAAACAAGACAACAAAACAAAAATTAATATTCCAAATAGCTCATGGCTAATTGGGAATATTAAATTAATTATAAAATTATTGTTACATGTTCTTTTTCTTTGATACAAAAATTCATGTTTAAAAATATTTCAATGAAATGAATATTTAAAAACGTAATCATAATATTATTCACTTAAAAGAAAAGTGAAAAACTTCTAAAAAACATATACGAGTATAATAAAACTTAAAAATTATTTAAAATATGAATTAATTTATTTTATCATTTTTTATTTTACAAATATATATATTCTCTTCATACATGTTTAAAAAACTAAATACAACTTCAATAATTTAACACAATATAGCTTAAATATTTTAACACAAATAAAACACAAATTAAAGAGGTGGAGGGAAAAATCAAACACAAATCAATGTGATGGAGGGAAAAATTTAAAAAAAAAAGGATAAAAAAAAGGAGCGGGAAGTCTAAAGCTAAAAAAAGGATAATTACAATGCATTTGGAAACCAACACTAAGATGGAAAGAAACCAAACAAAGAGAGAAAATTCCACATGTTCGAGTGGCCATTTTACTTGTCTTTAGTTTATATGAGATTGAATTTGTTGAGGTTTTGGGAATTTTCTTTCCTCGTTATCCTGTGTGTTATGAAAACAGCTCCAAAAATAGAAGAAAAGAGAGATCAATGCTTTATAAATCAACCACTTCGACAGGGCAACCTCCTTTACATTGCATAAATGAACAGTTATTGGATGATCCAAATTGAAAAACCTCCTTTATATATAGGAGTCCATGGGGTCACAATATAAGCCTAGCCATAAATGGGGTGAATTTCTCTTAAGTATGGAAGAAAGTGTTATACCACCATTCAACAAGATGTAACCACTTGAACCATTGTGTTTTTTTATCAGATACAAAACAATGAAGATATCCTTCAAAATAATTGTTCATTATCTCAGTTTTCCCATCTGACTGAGGATGATAAGATGAGATATGAGCTAGTTGAGTACCCAAACAAGAGAATAATTTCATCCAAAAATTTCCACTAAAAATGGGATCTTTGTCGCTTACAATAATCTTTGGGTTTCGATGTAGCTTTTGAATTTTTTACATAAATGCAGTAGCAATTGTACTTTCTTTAAATGGATGAGATAATGTAAAAAAGTGTGCATACTTGGTAATTCTATAAACTACCACCATGATGACACTCTTTCCTTCGGACTTAGGTTAAACTGTGATAAAATCCATTGAAATATCCTCCCAATGTTAACTTGGAATGGATAAAGGCTATAGAACACCCAGGGTCTTAATTATCTCAACTTTATTTTTCTAGCAAACAAAAAATTCTGCCACAAACTTTTAAATATTAGATTTAAGGCCATCCCAAAAAAAAATTTCTTCACCATGTGGTAATTTTTTAAAAATCCCGAGTGTCCTCCTAAGGGAGAAGCAAGCAATTCCAAAAGAATATTTTTTTTTAGTTGGGAATTCTTACAAATATTTAAGCGATATTTGTACCATAAGGAATCATTTTTCCAACTAAATGTATAAGATGCCATTGTATATTGTTGCAAATTTTGAATGAGGGTCCACATTTCTTCGTCCTTTTTCCATTCATTCCTTTCTTCGGTTATCCAATCTAGTTGGATAATAGAAATGGAACAAAGAAATGCTTCCATCTCTTAATCCTTTCTTGAGAGTGCATCTAGAACAACATTTAGCTTCCCTCTTTTGTAGATGATATCAAATTCATAATCCAACATCTTTGTGACCCATTTTTTCTGCTCTTCTGAAGATATTCCTTGTTCCAAAAACTATTTAAGACTATCATGATCACTTTTTACCTTGAAGTGTATTCCCTTTAGGTAAGGTTGAAATTTATTTAGTGCATGTATATTTCCAAAATTTCCTTCTCATAAATAGCTTTTTGTAAATACTTCCCTTTGATTGGATGAATTTCAAAAGAAATGGGTGTTAATTCTTGCGTTAAAACAACACCAATTCCATTTCCTGAGGCATCACATTCCACAATAATTTTTTTTTACGAAGTCTGGCGTAGCTAAGTCCGGTGCTAGGAAAATTGCCTCTTTAAGATGTTAAAATACCTTAGTTTCTTAAGGAGTCCATGAAAATTCATCTTTCTTAAATAATGTTGTTATATGTGCTTTTATTCTCCCATAATTCTTAAGAAAATTTTGACAATAGCTTGTTAACCCGAGAAATGCTCGCAACTTCTCTATGGTTGTGGAGACTTTCCATTCCTTAATGGCTTTAATTTTGTTAGTGTCCACCTTAACACCCTCGTGAGATACAATATGACCCAAATATTCCACCTCTTGTACTATAAAGAAAAATTTGGAGGTTTTTTCATAATTGTTTCTCCTCCAATAGTTTGAGCACCCTCTCAACATGTTGAACATGATCCCTC
Organism: Pinus albicaulis; assembly: GCA_034641835.2. Taxonomy (NCBI): domain Eukaryota; kingdom Viridiplantae; phylum Streptophyta; class Pinopsida; order Pinales; family Pinaceae; genus Pinus; species Pinus albicaulis. The sequence continues at coordinate 1,346,305,170 of CM076584.1, read as the reverse complement.
CAGACTTGCTGTAGATTATTTTATCAAAAAAAAATACTAACACAAATTTTATAAAGGTTTGAAAATGGAATTCATCATCCCTTGAAATGTAGAAGGTGCATTGGTAAGGCCAAAAGGAATGACCAAAAATTCATAATGACCCTAATGTATTTGAAATGTTGTTTTCGAAATATCTTCAGTCTTCATTCTAATTTTATGATATCCTGAATGAAGATCCAAATTGGTAAAATAAATTTCTCCATGTAGTTCATCCAATAATTGATCAATCACAATAATGGGAAATTTATCTTTAATAGTGAGATTATTGAGCTTCCTATAATCTGAACACATTTGTCATGATCCATGCTTATTGTGCACCAATACTACTAGAGCAGAGAAGTAAATTTGGCTCGGTTGAATTATATCAGCCTCTAACATTTCTGCAATCATATGTTCAATTTCACTCTTTTGGACATAACGATATATGTAAGGCCTGATGTTTGGAGGAACACTTCCTATAATCAAATGAATAGCACGATCATGATCACGAATAGTTGTGATTCCCTTGGGAGTTTCAAACACCTTGGAATGATTGTCCGATACTTTTTGGAGATCTGGAGAAATAGATGCTTTTGATGTTGGAACTTCTAGTGAGATTAATTGTGCAATTACACCCCGTTGTTCCTTTTTAGAAGCTTTTCATGACATTAGAGCTTATTATCTTTCTCGACTTCCCTGTGATACCCCTCAATTCAACTTCCTTTCCTTCTGAAAAAAATTCAAGAAAATTTTGTGAGAATTAAAATCTATCATCCCTAAAGATTGTAACCATTGTAGTCCTAGTAAAACATCAACACCTCCCATTGGAATGGAAGGAATTGGACTATTCAATAGATACTCCCCCATGGTTATCTTGATATTATGGCATTTTCTAGAGAAATTTATAGTTCCTCCATTTGCAAGCATCACTTGACATTCTTGTGTTGGGTCACTGTTGGGTATAGGAACAAATTCAATTCCTTGGCTACCTTTTAATGAATAAAATTATGGGTTCTACCTGAGTCAATCAACAGTTTTACCTTTTTATTCTTTATATGTCCTTCTATCTTGAGATTTTGAGAAGTTATAACTCCTACCAACGCATTACAAGATATGGGTGGACTCATTTTTTCTTTCTCTAGGGTTGGTTCGTAGTGTATATCCTCTTATTTTGAAGTTTCTTGTTCATTTTATTCCTCCTCTTCATAATCTATGTAAAATAATTTCTTCTCAACACACTTATGACCTTTATTGTATTTTCTATCACAACTGTAGCAAATATTTTTTTCTCTTTTTTTCTTCCAATTTTTATGGTGTCAATCCTGTAGGTTGTGGAAGTCCAGGAGTAGAAACACTTCCATCTTTATATATGTGGGTGGTAGGCTTCCTTGTTGCCATAATTTTACATTCAATTTTTCTTGCCAAATCGAATGCCTTCTCTAACGAATCAGGTTCCCAAAGGCGAACCTCATGTTGGATGCTAACCCTTAAAGTCCCTATGGAGACATCAATGCTATGTTCCTTTGGAAAATCAACTACTCTTATATTCATTTTTTGGAAGTCCTCAATGTGCTCCACCATTGGACCATTTTGTTTGAGATTTATTGATTGGCTAAAGAAGGTGTTGCTCTTTGTATCCTCAAAATGTGCTATGATTTCCTCCATGAAAATTGAGCAACTGAAAATTTTTTTACGAGAGAAAAGCCATCGATACCATAAAAATGTATTTTTTTCTAAATGTAAAGTTTCAATGCGTACCTTTTATGTGTTTTGCACATTATGAAGATTAAAATATTTCTCCATCTGTAGTATCCATGTTATGGGATCCTTTCCATCAAACTTCTTCATATCCATCTTTGGAATATGGTGGGTGTTCCATCCAACATTAGAGTTTATGAAATCATGATTAACATTTAGTTTTTTCTTATCATGAGTTTCCTCTAATATCTTTTCTCCATTAGGAATCATTTCTTATATCAACTTTGTTAAACCTTCCTTCAAACCTTTCATGTCTAATTTTAGATCATTCTTCATGTCTTCCATGTTTTCTTTCATTTTTTCATCGATGTCATCCATATTAGCTTCGATGCCATCCATATTAGCTTTGATGCCATTCATATTAGCTTCCATGCCTTTCTTCAAAACATCCATCTTAGCTTCCACGCCTTTCTTCAAAACTTCCATTTCATTTTTTAATCCTCTCTGCGAGAGAAAAATTTGGCGCACTTCTCTTGTAATGTTGATACATCATGTTGCACTTATTCCTCTTCATGAGTCATATAGAGTATTATGAGGGCTTAATGGGTGTTGAATTATTTTTAGGGTGAATTTTAGAACCCAATACTAATATCTATGCTTCAATATGCCCTTGGAATAACTTCAAACTGACTTTTCATACAAGACTTATGCAATTTGAAAAAGAAATACACACCTTTTTCTTTCTTTTGAGGAGCTCAATATTGAAACTGAATTATCTCTGTGATTTCCAATATTCAATATCTTAAATTTGGGCTTGTAGTAGCCTGTTGAATATTCTTTCAAATTCCATACGTCTAACCATATTTGGATGCATCAAGAAAAAGTTATGCCCAATATCCCACATTGACCTAATTATGGATTAGTTTAGTAGAGCGAACTTGTATGGCATGCCACATGTCACTATTTCCTCCTTATGCTCTGAAATTGATACACTGGAAGCTATAGTCTGCATGATCTCGACCACTTTTAATAGAATTCCAATCAGTTTCATAGAGAGAGAGTTATGACGATTTTCCCAAGGGCAACTCGGTTATATGAAATTTGGGAGCCTGCAAAAACCCTAACTTCCATAGATCATATCTCCAAAAATATTGTGAACCAAGATCTGAAATTATTACATCACATTTCTCAGGATTTCTTCTCCTTGTGGTAAAAAATTCAGCTTCTGTACCATCTTACACAAACAGTTATAATGAAAATTCCACGATGACATGTTTTGAGTAGAAAAACCTTAGAATCCAAAGCTATGATACCAAATGTTATGAAACCAACTCCAAAAATAGAAGAAAAGAGAGATAAACGCCTTAGAAATCAGCCACTTTGAGGGGAAAAAATCTTTTAAATTACATAAATGAAAATTTATGGGATGATCCAAATGAAAAAACCTCCTTCCTATATATAGGGATCCATGGGGTCACAATATAATCCTAGCCGACCTAGAAATAATAATGTAAGGGAACAATAATAACAATATGGGGGTTACAGGGGTACAACAATAAAAATAAGGGGGCTACACTAATAATAATAAGGGAATACCTCGGATGCGGGTGCTAGCTAGTGAGATTGCTGGACATAGGGCTGCCATGTGGAGGGACACTTGGCCGCCCCACGTGACCGCAAAAGCATACAAGCTCTGCGTTAAATGTTGTTGTGAGGGAGACTTAAACTCAACCTATGCCACCTTCACTTCGACATACCCAGACTGCAGCTCATTAAGGTCGCATGCCATGGCCATTAAACCAGCCTCCTCCATCTATTTGCCCTCACTTCGGCCCTCTCTCCTGCTCTGAGTAAATATTTCTTTTAATCCTCCTCTGCCTCTGGTGCATGGTCCTCATTCAGCCAGCCTTAGCCTTCCCTCTAGTGGAAATTCTTCTCCTGCCCTCTCCACTGCTCCCTCCTTATCCAATGCTTCTACTCCTCAGACAATTATGCCTTGGCGTCATTGAATGAGATGCAGAAGGGCAGGAGGGCGATGCTTCCCCTCCAGAAATCCTTTGTCGTAGTCCTTGGGAAATTATTTGGATCTTTCAGTTGGCTGGGCGGAGCCGAGCAAGACAACCCTTGTCAGTCTAACTGCCCAGCTTTCCTTGCAGCTTCCCGCTCCTCTTATGGCACCATTCAGCTCCCACAGCAAGAATAGGCCACGAAAATCAACCATTCCTCTCGAGCCTTCTTTCATTCCTAGCAAGATGAAGGCTCCCCTGGTGCAAACTGCCTCAAGCGGCAGCAAGAACACCAGCGGCGACAATGATGGTAGCAGTTCATATTCTGATGTAGATAACAAGGCGGAGCATTCCAGTCTAGAAGCTGTCTCCTTTGAGAAGCTCAACTCTCCCACGTCGCCACGTCCCAGACCTCTCGCCACGTGCCGAGCAACGAGAATGATGATGAGTTCTATGTTTGTAGGATTGAAGAATAAGCTCCCACCTCTGGCAAAAAGGATGAAGGACTTCCCTAGTTTCATTTTTATTATGCTCTCTAGACTACTCATGTTCTGGCAATGTCTGCTATATGACTCTTGTTTATTTTTGGCCACTAAAACTACTGGTTTCCTGATTCGGGCAGCAGTGTCACTATGGTTTTTGGGGGATGGTTTCTTCGGCTGGGGTAGTCCAATTTCTGTTGGCAAAATGATGAAAATTCCCTCTAGATTTGGCTTCAAAAACCCAAAGGAAGAGAACTATAATTTTCTATTTTATATGATATAATAGTAGTCAAACTTAGAAAAATAAAACAATAATAAGGGACTACACTAGTAATATAGGGATTTGACACTGTGAGTTTGAAGTTAGTTGAGGAATTGTAGAAATTATATAAATTATGTGTTATATGTCCAAGATTCTCCTGATCTCACACTATTTTAACTCCATGCAAGATATAGAATATATTCCACCATTGATCATTTGCGGAAATTAAACCAAGATTGCAATGCACACATGAAACAATAAAAATTCACACACATTAACACAATTTTTTAATGGGAAATCCTGAAGCTGAAAACCCCAACTATCTGTATATAATATATGTCATAGATATCATGTTAAATCCTGATACAAATCTGATCGTATCAAGCTCTCAGTACAATACAATCGCTACACACTTATTAGGCGCGATCTTGCAAATCCATGCACCAATATTTGCCACCTGCTAGCCTGCCTCTAATGCACAATCCATGCTGAAGAATGGCTCTGAATGAACTCGAATTACACCAGCCTTGCTCATGTAATCCTCATTGGCATCTCCATTGAGTTTTGGATGCAATCAATGCATCACTATAGTCACAACTGATAGTCACACTTGCTCTTTCACCTATCTCTCCACTGGTCTCCACTGAAACTGCCATGCACTGTAGTTAACTGATGTATTGTTTAGTTGATTAATGAGTTATTGTTTTTGAATTAATTAAATAATTAATTCACTCCACACTCTCTAGTGTATCAATCAGTTAGACTAGATACAACTGGCTCAACTGAGTCTAACTGAGTTAAACTAAATACAACTCCACCAACTACTTATCCAACTCCACCAAACTCTGTCACATGAGTTCTAACTGAAGTCTTCCATGCAATAGCTCCAGTAAACCCTTAGGAATAGCGTAATTCCTTATGTCAGATGTTGTGCCACATCTGTGCACTTAACTGAAGTGCTCCAAGAGAATAAGATGATGTTTAGAGTCCAAATATTATTAAGAGATAATAATAGTCGACATATCTATTTTTAGACTGGAAATCTAAAAATAAACTCTGCCCAATATGTCTAAAAATAGAGTTCCATATATTTTTCCAACTTGACCAACCATCCACAAATAGCATCCTCCAACTCATAAAATATGATCGACATGTCTAAAAATAGACATAGTCTAAAAATAGACTTTGCACCAAAAATAGCCTGTGGGCCCACTTAGTGAAGGCGACTCTTTTCACTAAGCTCATCATCTTTTTGAATCTCAACACTCCCTCTCAACAATATAGGGATTATGTGCCACCCCGATCCTGTCTCTATTGTATTCGAATTTTCTCCTGGTGACAACCTTCATCAGAATATCTGCATCCTGATCCTTTGTAGGAATGTAAGAAAGCAACATGATCTTCTATTGCACACAATATCTGATATGATGGTACCAGATGTCAATATGTTTAGATCTATCATGAAATAATGGATTAACCAAGAGTTTAATGCAACTCTGATTATCACAATATATCACAGTAGGATCTAAATGAGAACCGAACAAACCGACTAGGATCTTCCTCATTCATATAGCCTCGCATGCAGCCAAACTTGCTGCCATGTACTCGACCTCCGCTGAAATGAGTGCCACGGATATTTGTTTCTTGCTATACAAAGAAACTGTTGTAGATCTGATACTGAAAATCCCTCTAGATGTGCTCATTCTGTCCGTTGGGCTTCCTGCCCAATCTGCATCTATGAAGCCATGCAGCTTCACCTCATCTGACTGTCTGTACCACAATCCATACCCAGATTTTCCCTTGAGATATCTCAGGACATGCTTGCCTACCTTTCAAAAGAGCTTGGTAGGCTTAACCATTGCTTATGAAAGTTGGTTCACAGCATAGCATATTTCTAGTCATGTATTGACAAAATACATGAGCGAACCAACCAACTGTCGATAAATAGTGGCATCCACTATCTCTGCCGATGTGGCATCCTCTTTCCTCCAACCACCAGGAAGAGGAGTGTTGATAGGCTTGTAGCCTTGCATGTGAAACTTATCCAGTATCTCTAGGGCATACTTGCCTTGAGACACAAAAATTTTACCTTTCCACTGCCAAATTTCCAATCCCAGGAAATAATGAAGGAGGCCCAAATCCTTCATCTTGAACTCCTTTGCAAGATCTACCTTGCATGAGTGTATCAATGGTTCATCACCTGTTAGTATTAAATCATCTACATAAAATACAATGATCAAAAGCTTACCCTCCACCACAATCTAGTATAGGGTTGGATCGGCCTCACTCTTGGCGAAACCAAGTCCGGTGAAATAACTGTCTATCCATGTGTACCAAGCACGAGGTGCTTGTTTCAGCCCATACAGTGCTCTTTTGAGCCTGCACACATGCGACTCGCTGCTGAAGATTTCAAATCCTTCATGCTACTCAATGTACAACTCCTCCTCAATGATTCCATTGAGGAACGCAGTCTTCACATCCATCTAATGAATGTGCCAACCCATATGCACTAAGAGAGAAAGGATGGTCTGTATGGAAGAATACCTTATGACAGGTGCAAAGGTTTCTTCATAGTCAATCCCCTCAATCTGTGAGAATCCTTGAGAAAAAAATCTTGCCTTATACTTCTCAATGCTCCCATCAGCAGCTTGCTTCACTTTGTAGATCCATCTCAAACCTACCACTGATTTCCCTTCCGACCTTGGGACAATCTCCCATGCACTTTTTTTGACAATCGAATCATACTCTTCCACCATGGCATATACCCATGCGGGATCCTCCACAACTTCCTCGAAAGAGGATGGCTCCGCCATGATGCACTTGCTCATCAGAGCCATATATCCAATAAATCGGTCAGGTGACTGTCTCTGTCTGCGCTATGATGTAGGATCTCCTACATTCTGCGATGCATCAAGATTTAGTTGCTCAGCTTTTGTAGTGCGCTTCTACCCTCTGATGTTTGGTGCTGCATGAGTGGTTTCTTCTACTCCATGAACATCCTCTTGTGGCTGATCCACATCTTGAGGCTCATCTTTAGGAACAAGTAGCTCCTCTTCTGCATGCAAGTGTAGCTCCCTCTTAGGCAACAACTTCATGGCTTTCTCCTCATGAAATTTGATATCCCGTCGCACGACAGTCATCTTACTGTCTGGAAAATACACATGATAATTGTGGGGTGTTTCTGTGTACCCCAAAAATATCCCAATCTCTGCGGTTGGCTCCAGCTTCTTCCTGGCATCCCTTGTCACATGAATGTAAACAAGTGAGCCAAAAATCTTCAAATGAGAAATATCAGGCTTCTTACCAGAAAACGCCTATGCGGGTGTACTCATGCCAAGTACTCTATGAGGACAATGGTTTTGCACATAAAATGCAGTGTTACATGCCTCATCCCACAAGTGTATGGGAAGGCCCTGATCATTCAACATCGCCCGTGCAGCACCCACGATCGTTCTGTTCTTTCTCTCCACTACCCCATTTTGCTGTGGGTTATGAGGCACTATGAGTTGTCTTTGAATTCCTTCTTTGCTATAGAAGTATTTGAATTCACCAGAGATGTATTCACCACCATTATCGCTCCGGAGAGCTTTCACCTGCTTCTGAGACTCTTTCTCAACCATCGCCTTGAGCTCACATAACTTTGATTATGTCTCGCTCTTCTTCTTCATGAAGAAGATCCAGCACTTACGAGAAAATTCATCAACAAATATCACATAATACCTGTGCTTTGTTGTTGAAGAAACCGACAAAGGTCCACACATGTCTGTGTGAATTCTCTCAAGGATTGTCAAGCTACAACTATCCTTCTCATGAAAAGTGGTCTTCACAAATTTTCTCAAAGTACATCCCTTGCACTGATCTGATTGCGGAAGTGTACCTTTAGGAAGCCTAGTAGAAATATACTGCAAAATTTTCAAAGTGAAATGGTGAAGATGGCCCAATCTCCTGTGCCACAATTCACCCAAAACATACCCATATCTATGCATTCATTCCCTTCCAGGGCATCACATCCACGTGCGTATCAATTAACTAAAATTATTCAGTACACAAACATAAACATAGAAAGCACCATATAATGCAACCAGTAACTAACACAGAGATACTCAGATATCAATAAAAGAGGTATTCTCATTCATTAACACTTCAGGTTCCACTTACTAACTCTTTACCAACCCATGCACATAACCAACGGGGTCCGCACATAGTAGGACTTAGGGTCTCCGCTCACACATCCAATAGGAGCCCTTACCCAGAAAAATCCACACCAATATTACAGATCAAAAATTTGCATCTAGACTTAATCAAAACTCACTTCTAGACTCCATCTATCCATCTATTTATACTATATTAGTTTGCGCTACTCTATGGTACACAAATCATGGTTCTCGGACCCTTGGTATACCCTTTAACCCATTAGAGTCTACTAGGGGCTTTGAACCACCCCAAAGCCCCTGAGCTAGACTAAAATATTACAAAATGTTATAAAATTGCATCAAAATTGCGGTTAGGGGATCTTGCTCCAATAGGCCCCCAACACAATCTTGTGACTTGTCCCAAGTCACAATGGAAGTGAGGTCTTTGTCTTGGCTTGGAGCTAGTGGACGATGGCAACAAATGGTGGCAGGACGCCTTCACTCTTCTTGGCTATTTTATGCTTATTTTCAACCAAATTTTAGGAATTCGGTCCTTTGGTAGCTGCAGTGACGCTATCCAGGGTTTCGTTCAGCTTCTTTAGTGCCGCGTCTAAATCCTATGAGAGCTTCAGTGCTTCATCTACCCATAGCTTCAGATGATTGCTGAAGACCTTCTTCTTGTGGTGGAGATCCTCCATTTCATCCCTTAGAGAGAGGCTGGTACAAAGATGTGCTAGGCGTTGGGTTGCCACAAGGGTGGGCATGGTAGCTTCCATATGCTCAAAGTCCTACTCTTTCTGGCGCAACTCCTGGTCGAGCTACCGGAGTTGGGGATCACGCTGCACCATGGACCATAGTCCCATAGTGGTATCTAATAACTCTGAGCCCTTGGTGATATGTGCCAAAATACTGACTGTTTCCTCTTTGACCAGTGCGGTGCACTGGGTTCGCACTTCTGGTAGGGTTTTCGACTACATCTTGGCCTATAGCACAACAATTTGTTGCTCCAGGTGTACTTTGATAGTTTTCACTTCTATCCTGGGTGATTTTAATGCAGCCACGAGAACCTCAACCTTGGCTTGTGGTGCAATAGAGGTATAAATCACTTCCAACATGTCTCCACATAACTAGTCTATTAGGTGCTCTAACTCTGCTTGTTATGTGACTACCAAGATCTGTGTTGCCTGAGCTTAGGCAGATTCAGTAGCTTTGGTAGCAATTTTCTGCTCAGCCTCACATAGATGGTGTTGTGCCTAAACTTCTCTATTCTAGAGCTAGGCAAAGACGAACCAGTGGAGAGCATGTAGCTGCCCACTCGTTACTTCTATGACCTTGACGCCAACTTTTGCACACGCTTGGAATTGCACACATAGGGCTGGCAGTTCTACTATTAATTTGGTGCCTGGGAAGGAGAAAATCCTACTCTTTGCTAACGTGACAATGATTGTAGCTGGCAGGCTCACTTGTATTGGCCTCACATAGTTCATGCTAGCTTGTAGGGTATCCTCTTTTAGTTGGAGCACCTACAACCCAGACTGCAAATCCTCCATCACGACCTTCTGTTGATCTTCTAGAGTAGTTCATCGATCCTTGGAGGTAGTAGCAATGACATTTGTGATCTTTTCCAGACCTTCCTCTATCAATGTAACATCCTATTCTCCTCGGGTCTTGTTGGCCTTGCACTCCTTCTGCTTCCCTTTGGGAGGCTCGCCACTATGATTTGTTCTGAGTGGGAACTTCACACCATCCCCACCAATTCCTTCAGCCTCCGCATTCTACTGCGGCACATGCTCCACCCCCTTGGTGGCATCCTTGGGAGTTTCCTTGGTAATCTCCTTTTCAGTGGAGCGCACCTCAGTCTCCTTCGTTATGCTTGGCGGGGTAGTGTATTTCGGCACTGCATCTTTCCCTAATGTGCCCACTATGACCAGGGAAAAGGAATTGAGGCCAATTTTCCATGCAGGCACCCATTTTTTAACGAGATGGTCGATATCTGTGTTAGTGACCATATATGGAATATTGTACTACACTGGATCATTTCCAACCCTGATCTACACATTGTGCATGGTGACATGAAATTCAATGATGCACTTGTACTTCTCGTACATCGCAGGTGACAAGCGTGGACTGGAATGTATCGCCACTACCACCGCATGATCAAATAGCACAGAGAACACCTTGTTCTCCTCCATGCGATACAAATCCTCAGAGTGCCACAGGTTCGTGTAGTCTGCACCTTCAGAGACATCAGGTTCAAGCTCAAGAAGTACCGTGTCATCAAGCATCTCCCACATGATCAAGGAAATCAACAATAATATCCAGGAGTAGAAGAAGGAATTTCCATGGGCTTGCGCCTCACGTACGTTGTCTAAAAAATCTTCATGGAGGTACTGCAAAAAATTGTAACAGACCCCCTTATGGCACCATCCTACAAACTGAATAACATAGGTAAGGACTATTCATTCCCTACACTTTTTCATCATCTTACACGTGAGTATCAAAGTTCCCATGCGCACTCGCAGATCAGTGATGGTGTCTATTAGGAATCCTTGCTTGTCGTGGACCACCTTGTATTTTTCATGAATTTCATCTCCCACCTTCAGCTCATATTTATTTCCAAATCCCTTCATGGGCACGCCGGTGATCATATTAATTTGTGTACCATCAATTAGGATGTGGCCTTGGATCCACAAGCATCCATCAAGGATCATCTCTAGCAACTTGTGCACGACCAAGCTAGTGATAGAATATCGCTGAAAATGGGGGATGCGTAACAAATTCAAGATGTCGGAGCCCTGCAGCCCGCATGCCCATGACATTGGTTCCACCCTTGGTACATTTTCATATAGCACTCATTCGAGATATAATTATGGGGCTAGATCTGGGAAGGTGTGTTCATTCGCTAAGTCATGGTAATCAAATTTAATGGATGGAAGGTTACCAAACATATCCCTAATGAAAGGCACCTCTTGCAGGACCAATGGCATTTGGACATATTCTCGGACAACATCTACATTATTGGGGGTGTGCACTGTTGGGTTCCTTAGCGTAACATACGTTGGTATCCATGAGAGCAGAGCCAGTAGCAGAGCTTCTTCTCGGGCTGTCACAGGGTGCTTCGAGGGATTGGGCGAGTGTGCTTTAGGCACCTGCCAAGGGGAATGCACAATCCTAGGGCAGGTGTGCAACTTCGCCGAAGCCCACTTCATGGATTTCCCTTTTCCCTTATCCTTTCCTTGTTCCTTGTCTTTTTCCTTCCCCTTTCCCTTTCCTTTGGATGGTGTGGGCACAACCTCTTTGACATCAGGCACTATATCGAACACATCTTTGGATGTAATCTCAGTGGAGGCTGTAATGGTAGATGACTCGTGAGGTTAAAAGTATTCATCCTTGATTGAAACATAAATTCGAGGTTGCTTCTATCGTAAGGGGTAGCTCGCCCAAACATACAGATGGTGTGGTCACAAAACACACAGAATTTGCAGCAAAACACAGGGCATAAGATCTTCAGAGAGCAAAGGAACTGAATATGGCCTGCACCCCTCCTTCTATAGGCCACCATGGGTAAAAAAAACCCGATTAGCCTTAAATGTGACTTACCATTGAGGAAATGATAAAAAATCCTCCAATATCACTGCATTAATTACCAAATACCTGCTCCATCCAATGGTAAAATCATTTTTTCACCCAATTTTACTATTTGAACAGCTAGTTTTCCTGGCTGCGCACTACCCCTATGCCTCCATCACACCTTTCCCTATCTTCTTACCTACGCACTACCACTGTGCATCTATCTCCCTTGCCTTCGCCTTCCCTTCCTAGTGCATGCAACACTACTAATATAGATACTTCGGACATACAGTCATTTGGTAGGCATCGGGTTGTCCCTGTAGGGTTTCATACACCTGCCATTAATGTACCCGGGAAGGAATTCCCCGCAACGCGTAGCAAATCACACTGCACCACCATTTGTAATCTCTTTAATATATATGGACCCAACTGGTGTTGATGGAACTTCCCTGGATGGGGCGCAAATTGACTATCATATAAGAACACCAACTCTTCTTCCTTAAAATCCTTTCTGATGTGCTGATCATGACAAGATTTTTCTCGTGCCTTATGTACCTACTGATGAAAATTAGCAATGATCTGATCCTCTTCCAAGGCAAGCTATGCCAAGCATTCCTCCATTATTTCAGGTTCCACCATATTTGTAAAAGCTACAATGCATAGGCTGGGGACAATATATTCCATGGGCATCATGGCCTCCTTTCCATAGACCATCCTGAGAGGAGTCTTCATGGTCAGTTTCTTGAATGTAGTCCTATAGGCCCGTAGCACTAAAGGGATACGCACGACCCAGTCACTCTAATCAGCATTACAAAACTTAGTTAGCACATTCTCCAAAATTTTGTTGAAAGCCTCTACTACGCCATTAGCTTGTGGGTGATATGGGGTGCTTTTCGCATGATGGATCTAAAATTATTCTGAAAAATCTTCAATAGTTTCATTAACAAAATGCATACCTCTATCACTCATTAAGATCTTTGGGTAGCCAAATCTGCTCAAAATATGCTCAAAGATGAAGTGCGCAATGGTATTTGCAATACAATCCTTCATAGCCTTTGCCTCTACCCATCTGGTTACATAATCAGTGGTAGTAATGATGTAACATGTACCAGTCTTCTTTACCAGGGGATTGATGGGCCCTACAAAGTATATGGCCCATTTCTCGAATGCCTTCAAAGCCATTTGTGGTTGCAAGGGAATTTCATCTCTGTGCAAGGGTTTCTTGGTTCATTGGCATGCATCACAGGCTCGATAGTATGTATGTGCATCGCCATGCAGTGTGGGCCACCACAACCCCGCTCTCAACACCTTTTGCGTAGTGGCCTTCCCTCCATAGTGTCCACCCACTACCCCTCTTTGGGCCTTAGCTATGATAGCTTGTCTCTCATGTTCTAATACATACCTATGAAATACTTCATCTGCTCCCATCTGAAACTTTTTCTGTTGCACTGAAAAACTTGTAGGTGTTGCCCCCATGGTCAAAAAGTGAATAATGTCTGCAAACAGCTCATCCACCACCTTGATGGAAAAAATTTTCACATCAAGTAATCCTTCTTCCAGACTAGTTGGCTCTTCCCCACTCTCAAACCGAGACAAGTGATCAAGTCTTTGTTGGGCCGTTAATATGCCATTATTATTATCACTTGTGAACGCTTATTCCACCCATTTCTACCATTCTTCATCACGTCATTTATTATAATTTATTATTTAAATCCATTTTATAAATGATTTATGCTCTTATGGATGAATATTATTTATCTTCCTTTATTTTTAATAAATTGATGATTATGAATTATTTTATCAATGATGGTTTTAATAAGTTGGTTATAACATTATTCACCATTTTTAGCCTCCAAGATAATTTCCAGATTGAAGATTTGATCATTAAAAGTGCCAACTCATAAATGCGCTGGAATAAGGAGTGACAGTTTTGCGGTTGCGATTCTGAGCAAATGAAGACGAATCTGGAAAATCCGGAACATGGGTTTTGTTCATAACGGACCCAATTAACTTTAGTGAAGAACAGTTTGCCCAAATTCGGCTTGTACTGAGAGAAACGCAGGGTTCTTTGAGCACGATTTTCTCAGATCTGTGGTTGCGGCCGTCCTCCAAATCTCAGCTACAAAGCCAAATTCGACTTGCTGTTGTTGAAAGATGGATGTAAATCTATTTTATTGTTGATCAATTGGTTGGAAGAAATTCAATATTATTATTAGAGATCCTATTTTCTATTTAATTTCTCCTCCTTCTGATTATAAAAGGAGAAGCATGTATTGTGTATGGGGGGATGGAGAGACTTTTCTTATTGTAATTTGCAGAATTGTGCATCGGCTCTTGTTAAGAGAGTGTGAGCTGTTTGTAAACATTATTAATGCCTGATTAATAAAAAAGTTCACTGTTGTTCCATTTCTCAAGCGCTGGAGTAAAGCACAGCAACGCTTCACCGGTGGTTGAGGGCCCGGCCCTGGTGGAGCGATCTGCTGTTTGTATTTCTATTGGTTTATTTCTGTTGTGTGAAGTTCGTTTATTTATTGAGTTATTGCTAATTGGATCAAATACAGTCATTGTTATTCCATTCTTTACAAGAAGCATGATTCATGATTCAATTGTTATAAAATGTTGTTTTTCTGTATCTAATTCCAGTTGTTATTCCTTTTGTTTATGAATTACGATAGTTCATTGTTGCATGGCTGTCGACAGGATTAAAGAGTAGAAATCTAGTTTGCTTGGTTATGAATTGAATTCACTGTTTATTTTACGCTGCTATTCAATTCCTGTTCATTTCTTTTAGATTGTTGTTCCTTTCCAGTTTGCGTTTTAGATTTCATTTCCTTTGAGTTGTTTTCACTTGCTTTGAGATCTCTAAACTGTAGAGGGCAAAGCTAATCATTCCAGGTCCCCAGATTTGGTCATCTCACATTGATTTCTAGGGGAAAGAGTTATTACTACTGCATCCCTAATCAATGTCTAGCAAGGTTGATGTAGTGTAGTCTTTACATTTCTGTCATTTGTAATTAGATTTCTTTTCAAGCATTTATTATTTCTGCATTTGTATTTCTATACTACATCTTCACAAACATTACTCTTGAGTAAATATCCGCCTCAGACCGAGTACACTCTTGAAATAAAAAGTCGTCCCTAGGTTGACAATTAATGTGAGGTAATTAGGAGTTACAAAGACACCTTTTTATCGCTCCACATTTTTGCGCCGTTGCCGGGGAGAGTGTAGCCATTTCTAAAGAGTAGTGTGAATCTGATGAGTGCCTGCTAGGGAAGAGTTGGATCTTAAAAATGAAGGTAAGAACCTACGTGCGGAGCATGTAAAAGCTCCACTGTCTGCTTTCCTAACAGATTTGTTGTTGCTTTGTTGGGTAGAAATAGATGTTTGAATTTTTGTGTGACTGACTAGGGAAAAAATAGAAATTTTGAAAAATAAATCACATGATTTCATTCAAGTGGTGATGTAAGCACCACCCATTTCACTAACCGATTGACAGGAACATTTGAAGAAGGAGCCTCGAAGAAACACATGAAGAACATCTTATATTATGGTAAGAAATGGCTCACGTTTCTACTTTTGAATTTCCTATCAAAGATCTAGGAGGAGTGACACAAATGCACAAAATTCCCCCATCTTTACCAAATTTTCATGGTTTAGCAAATGAAGATCCAGATACATTCTTATTTGAGTTCGAAATACTTTGTAGAGGATATGATTATTGTACTAATGATCAAAGATTGAAAGTGTTTCCTATTACTCTAAAAGGAGCAGCTCTCCGATGGTTCATGAGCCTAGGTGGGAATTGCATCCAATCATGGGAGGACATGAAGAACATATTCTTGAAAAAGTACCAAGACTATTGCAAATCCAATGAAGATATTTTCGGTATAATACAAGGGGAAGATGAAAGTTTGGAGGATTATGTAGATCGATTTCATTATAACCTTCAAAAATCAAAGCATAAGCATTTGCAAAAAGAGATCTTAAAAACACTCCTCCTTAAAGGAATCAAAGATAAATTTTTAGAACTCTTAAATCTGATAGGAAAAGGTGATGTTTTTCAGTTATCATATGATGATGTTTGTGAGTTGTGCATAAGGTATTCAAGAGGAATCTCCAAGGCTGGTAAGAATTCTAGAGATGTTTGTTCTTTCTTTTCCAAATTTGCTACAAGAATAGGAGACATAAGAGCTGAAATCAATGATTTATTTGAAAATTTTAAAGTTGATTTTATTAGCTCTCTAAGCTCAAAATTGGACGTTTTGCAGGTTCATAAAAATGAAGAATTTGATGAAGTGTTTTTTCCTGATGAAGTGTTTTTTCCTCATGACCGAAAGGAGCAGCCCATAGATACTCACTCTTCCTTATCTAGGATGGAAGTAGCATATCAAAGAGATAAGGAAGCTACAACAAGGTCAACAGGTATGGTTCAAAACACTTCTTCTCCATTCTCTTACTTGCATAGTCCATTATGGAATACTCATGTTCTAGGGCAGCCATGTCAATTTCAATATAACCACCAATCTTATCTACAAGTTTGGCATGGTTCACCTTATGATTGCATGACTACTCTCCCTCATCTTGTAGCACAAGCACATTCTCCATATTCTCCACCAGCCCTTTCACAACATCCTGCTTGCATATCAAATTTATCCACTCAACCCAACCAAACACATCATCACAATGCTCCATTCCATACACAATTTCCTGCTCAACTAATTCCACACCCTCACCACAATAAACCAGTACAACATGCTTACAATGTTGAACTGCTAAATTTACCCACCCTTCCCACCCATTCTATCTCACATGCGCCATTAGAGAAAACTTACAATGAGATTCAGAATGTTTCAAATTCAAAAATTGTAGAAGTTATGGAAGAAAATGAGCTTACTTCTAGTTTGCATCAACAAACCATTTTAAAAGCTCAAGAACCTCATGATATGATGGGAAATCATGAAAATAAAGGATATATTGAAGATTGGTTTCACTCCATCACGTGTTTGCATCATCACTCTATGCTTCAACAATTTTTGATACCATTTTTTCAAGGGAAGTTGGCTTCTCGTACCCTAATTTTCACTAATATGCATTTTCCAAATTTGGGTATGTGTATACATGAAGCCATATTTCGAAAATGGTTCCATTGGAAGTACTCCTATACGTAGTTATATTCATTTTTCAAATCAAAATAGGTTAGTGTAGAAAATAAAATAAATAAGGGAATAAATAAATGCATTTTGTTTTTTATGTAAAACTAGTTGTTTTTTGTTGCAACATGCTATGCAAATCAATATTGGTGATAATTTTTTAAATTCATTTGTGTATGTAGATGACTTATAATGGAAATAATAGTTCTACAAACACTCATTTTCATTTTTATCACCAATTTGAAAAAAATGCTTGAATATCATTTTTTTTTGGCTTGCGGGCTTGATGAAATTTCTGGAAAAACAGTCGGGACAGTCATGTTTTGAGGGGCCAAAAGTGAATATTTTTAAAACCTGTTTCTATCCTAAGTAGCCCTTGATGTCTACTTTCCAACCCAATTTGAATCACTCAATTTGGATTTGAAACGAGAAAGTTAGAACCAAAACATTGACCGGATGTCTAGCGGGCAGCTCAGGAACAGAGTTGGGACAGTCAGTTTTTGGAGGCCTAAATGACCATATTTTTAAAACCTGTTTCTATGGTAGATTCCCCTATGAATCTAGTTTCAAATTAAATTGGAATCACTCATTTTCGATATCGTATGGGGAAGTTATGATCAAAATACTAACTGTCTATCGTAAATCAGCACCCTTAAAACTCTGTTTTTCCGGATGTTCCTTACAGTATTTCACCTATCAATTCTTCTTTTCTTCAAAACCTGTTTCTATTGGAGGTAAATAAATAAATCTACTTTCATTTCCAATTTGAATCATTCGAATCCGACATCAAACGAAGAATCTATGCTTAAAACATTGACTGTTGTTCTAAGTGGGGTAAGCGAAAATGACTCTGTTATGCAGGTTGTTCTAAGTAAAATTGACATATCATATCATTGAATTTTTAAAACATGTTGCTATTGGAGATTAAACTTTGAATTAGCTCTCATTTGGCTTTGGAATCACTCAATTTGGACGAAAAACAAAGAAGTTGTGACTAAAACACTGCAGGTTAGCATGATTGGCCACTGCTCTCCCGCAGGTAACAAATAAATTTTACTTTGTTATTTTCTCCGTGGATTTGTTCTACAGAGTAACTACTTGTTAGTTTTTTGCATAATTCTTGGATTAGGGGAGCCCGCGCACCTCTCTTTCTCCATGATTTAATGTTTTCTTGCAGGTAGACACTCGTTTTTTGCAGGTCTTGGGAAAATAAAGAAGGTCAATTTATGGACGAATGATTTTTGAAAGAAATTTTATGAAACAAAGGAATTTCATCTAACTCATTACCCAACGGATTCGTAATAGAAGAAATGAAGAATTGATTTCAATTTGAAGATTCATGTCTTATCACTACAGCCAAAACATTTTTCAAAGAGATCATTTTTTTTGACATAACATCATAGCTGTTGTAACTTAATTTATTTATTTACATACTGTTTTTGTTGTTTTTTTTTCTAATTTCTCTTATATTTTGTGTTTCAGGTATTGCTTCATTCAAAGTGTAACTCATCCTCAGCATCAATACCGTGAAAAGCTAATTTGTTTTTTTGCATGTTTGCATTGTATGACTGTCCATTTTGCTGTTCCTTTTTCCAAAGGAACGACATTTGCATTTTCACACTTTTTTTATGTGTATTTTTGCTTTTTTGTGTGCATTTCCTTTGTTGTTCCCTACAAGGAACAACACTTTTTTTGAGTGATTTTGCTGTTCCTTCAAAAGAGCAACACTTTGGGATTATTTTCGAGAGCAACCCTTCCTTCCTCTTGTGGGATTATTCCTAGTTCATCTCAACCACATTTTACTGATTCCCTTTCATGGCATGAAGTACACTACTTTTATGAGGACAAGAATTATGGATTCTATTGAAGCGAGTTAATATCATTCATGTTATGATCTTTTAATAGGACAGCTCCTTGATGATAGATTATTTTCAAAAGGGACACAATTATTTATATACTACTTTACTACATTTTTTTCTGTTGAACATGATATTGATTGATCATCTTAATACCATGCTGGTTCCACCCTTCTAGATTATAATCTTCTCTGTCTGTAATAAATGAGATTATGGGTATATTTTTCTATTGACATGTTCAACTTCTTCCACCATCCCTGCTCTTAAGGAGTACTGAGCCTCCCTCTTTTTTATCATAAAATTGTGTAATAACAACAAAATTTTGTTCACAGATGGAGGATAGGGGGTCTCATTACGAGCCAGCCTACCATGTTCATAAGGTTGTAAGAAAGTGACATTTCCATTATGGCCACCACACCAGGGTTATGATCCATTGGATAGTCAAATTATCCTTGGAACAGGAGGTCTCATCACGAGCCGGCCTGATCACTTTTGCTACATCCCAGTGAATGGCAGTGTGGTTATCTGGTTACCACGCCAGCACACTGATCTCTTCTGTAGAACAGCACCGTAACTCTCCATTTATAAATTGAGGATCCTGGCTCATATGGGTTAAAAAGCAACCCTGCCGAGGCTATGGACGTCTGCTGGCAGCAGCGGCTCTGCTTATGGTATTGAAGTTATATCTTATCGTCAATTATTACTATAATACCCTTTTCTTATTTTTTTCTTTTTATCAGAGAAGTTATTTCCTTACTTTTTTTTCCCTATTTTGAACCTTTATGCATGAGAAATTGTTTTATGATCAATCGCATCATTTTCAGCGAGCATACTATCAGTAAAGCATCTTTTTGGCATATTGTTGTTCTTTTTCTCTTTTTCATCACCTATCATCAATTCAAAGCGTCCTATCTCTTATTCATAACTATCTTTACACACTCTGCTCTCATTATAATCATAACTCTCGTTGTCCTATCATTGATATGTGTACTCTGTTTCATTTACCACTGTATTGTTCATTCCCTTGCCTTGCCATCAGCACAACACCTCTCATATGCTTTATGGTCATGGAATTCCTTTTTCAATTGGAGGGGGGAATGTATGCATTATGGGATTGCATGCGATATGATTACTGCACTCTGCCATAACTTGTTGATTTGACAAAAGTTTTTCTGATTGAAAGTTTTGCATGCATCTTATCTGTTGCTATTCAAACCTAACACTATGGATTCAAGAACATTGTATGCCAAATAGTGCTTTGTTTACAGGAAAACAACAAGTATGGGTAGAATTCTATTCACAGCATGACTACAGTATTGCAACTAACAGAAAAGGCTCGAGCAACTCGCGAACGTGAACAATTCTTCAGACATGATGTGCTTACCTGGATTCCACCTTTTGCATCACTTTCAGCACCAACTCTGCCTACATCAGCTTCAACAATTGCCAGTCCATATATGTCATTCCACATTTTTGGAGGTAAAACTTGAGGTAAAATAGCATAATTTTCTGATTTATTACGAATTTAGGAGAATTTCATGAAAATCCATTTTGAGCATTATTTATCATTCTTCATTCCACATCTTTACCACTTTCCCTTTTTCAGCAGCATATCATTTTCGAGTATGGGGGAGTGTTCCTTTCATTCATTTCTTTCTTATGACCATGTTATTCATCTTCTTTATCATCCATTGCTATTCTTATTCACTCTCACCACCTCCCTTATTCCATGTTGTTTTACACCAAGCATAGAATTCAACAGCTGGTAGCAACCACCTCAATTTTTTTTAGCATCGCATGAGGGCATGCTAATTTTTCAGAGAGGGGGAGGAATTGCTACGCATGATGGATGTTTTCAATTTTCTTTCTCATTTAAGGCATACAATTTCATTTTTATACAATGCAGAAATTGATTTCCATAATATTTTTAAAAAAACCATGAACTCAATTCTTGTGATTTCTGGAAAACACAGACGTATCATTAATACAAACCCATATAATTTCAAGATAAATTGGTTCATAAAATTTCGGAAATCATGCACTCTCACCTACAGCCATTTTGTTTATATCTCATGATCCGTGCATCAAAACGATCTGATTTTTGGATCATAAAAGCATTCATATATTATAAATTTACTTGCCAAATTTCAACAAAAGCTGGTTTGTAGTTTTTGAGAAAATGGTTAATGAAGTTTGCTGTTACTTATATCATATTTTGCTGCAACTTCATACATATAGTTGAATGTCAATATAAAAATTGTTATGCCTTCATCAAGATTAATAAAAGTGAATATTCATTAATTAAGGAAGAATTCATTTGTTCTATCCATTTCATGAGCTAAGATGAACATATTTTTTATTGCTTGGTTAACACATGGGTTTTTGTCTTTGGGTTGCATGAGGACATGCAATATATTCAGTTTTCGTTGCATGAGGACATGCAACATATTGAGGGTGGGGGTATGTTGGGCCGTTAATATGCCATTATTATTATCACTTGTGAACGCTTATTCCACCCATTTCTACCATTCTTCATCACGTCATTTATTATAATGTATTATTTAAATCCATTTTATAAATGATTTATGCTCTTATGGATGAATATTATTTATCTTCCTTTATTTCTAATAAATTGATGATTATGAATTATTTTATCAATGATGCTTTTAATAAGTTGGTTATAACATTATTCACCATTTTTAGCCTCCAAGATAATTTCCAGATTGAAGATTTGATCATTAAAAGTGCCAACTCAGAAATGCGCTGGAATAAGGAGTGACAGTTTTGCGGTTGCGATTCTGAGCAAATGAAGACGAATCTGAAAAATCCGGAACATGGGTTTTGTTCAGAACGGACCCAATTAACTTTATTAAAGAACGGTTTGCCCAAATTCGGCTTGTATTGAGAGAAACGCAGGGTTCTTTGAGCACGATTTTCTCAGATCTGTGGTTGCGGCCGTCCTCCAAATCTCAGCTACAAAGCCAAATTCGACTTGCTGTTGTTGAAAGAGGGATGTAAATCTATTTTATTGTTGATCAATTGGTTGGAAGAAATTCAATATTATTATTAGAGATCCTATTTGCTATTTAATTTCTCCACCTTCTGATTATAAAAGGAGAAGCATATATTGTGTATGGGGGGATGGAGAGACTTTTCTTATTGTAATTTGCAGAATTGTGCATCGGCTCTTGTTAAGAGAGTGTGAGCTGTTTGTAAACATTATTGATGCCTGATTAATAAAAGAGTTCACTGTTGTTCCATTTCTCAAGCGCTGGAGTAAAGCACAGCAACGCTTCACCGGTGGTTGAGGGCCTGGCCCTGGTGGAGCGATCTGATGTTTTTATTTCTATTGGTTTATTTCTGTTGTGTGAAGTTCGTTTATTTATTGAGTTATTGCTAATTGGATCAAATACAGAGTCATTGTTATTCCATTCTTTACAAGAAGCATGATTCATGATTCAATTGTTATAAAATGTTGTTTTTCTGTATCTAATTTCAGTTGTTATTCCTTTTGTTTATGAATTACGATAGTTGATTGTTGCGTGGCTGTCGACAGGATTAAAGAGTAGAAATCTAGTTTGCTTGGTTATGAATTGAATTCACTGTTTATTTTACGCCGCTATTCAATTCCTGTTCATTGCTTTTAGATTGTTGTTCCTTTCCAGTTTGCGTTTTAGATTTCATTTCCTTTGAGTTGTTTTCACTTGCTTTGAGATCTCTAAACTGTAGAGGGCAGAGCTAATCATTCCAGGTCCCTAGATTTGGTCATCTCACATCGATTTCTAGGGGAAAGAGTTATTACTACTGCATCCCTAATCAATGTCTAGCAAGGTTGTTGTAGTGTAGTCTTTACATTTCTGTCATTTGTAATTAGATTTCTTTTCAAGCATTTATTATTTCTGCATTTGTATTTCTATACTACATCTTCACAAACATTACTCTTGAGTAAAAAGCCGCCTCAGACTGAGTACACTCTTGAAATAAAAAGTCGTCCCTGGGTTGACAATTAATGTGAGGTAATTAGGAGTTACAAAGACAGCTTTTTATCGCTCCACAGTCTTGTGTTTAGCTTCCTGGGCTTCAAAATAATTTCAAAATCATACTCCTAAAATATTAGCAACCATCTAGAAATATTTCCCCCCAACATATGCTTATTTACCAGGTATTTTAAAGCTGAATGGTCAGTGAACATTTTAAAGTGTCCTCCCACTAGGTAGTGATTGTATTTCTGTCGAGCATACACCATTTCCAGTACTTCGCATTCAATAGTAGAATAGTTGTGCTTTGTGCTAGAGAGTCTCCTGCTAGCAAATGCAACTAGATGGTCAATGTATCCTTTCGTGGGCTATGCTAAGACAACTCCCAGGGCTATTCCTAATGCATCCACATGTACATGAAAGACCTTTTCCCAGTCAGGAAATATGAGAATAGGTGTAGTGACCATATTTTCTTTCAGCAACTCAAAACTCTTATGAAACTCCTCATTCCAGAAAAAGGATACATCCTTCATTACTAGCTTCTCCATTGGTGCAGTAATCAGGGTGCACCCTTGAATAAAATTCCTATAGTAGCATGTGTTCCCTAAGATGGAGCGCATCTATTTCTCAGTGTTGGGGACTGCTAAATTGATGATAACCAAAATCTTGGTTGGGTCAACTAGCAATCCCTGCAGACATATAATGTGTCCCAACAAAATCCAAAATGGTACGTAGAATATGCATTTCTTGAGGTTCAGTAAAATCTGGTGTTTACAGTAGGTATCCAACACCATGCGCAGGTTCGACACATGCTTCTTCACTAATCCAAATATTGTCCAATCATCAAAATAGACCTCTAGAAACTTATGTATGAACTCTTTAAATACCGCAACAACTATGTGCGAGAAGATCGCAGGGACGTTAATCAGTCCAAAAGGCATGACACTGTACTGGAAGGAGCCCCATTCGATTGTGAAGGTTGTCTTGCTACAATATTCTAGTGAAATTTTGATCTGATGGTACCCTAAAAACCCATCAGTGAATGAATATGATTCATCATCTCCAACATTATCCATGATTTCATCAGAGAATGGCATCGGGAAAGGATCATGTATGTAGACATCATTCAGCTTGCGCAGATCTATGCAAATCCTTATCTCTCCTTTGGCTTTCTTTGCTTGAACCACCATTGGTCTTACCCAATCAAACTGCTCTACCAGCTCAATGATATTCTGACTTGAGGAGGAATTTCAACGATGATCCTGAGAAAATTTATGAGCCATGTCTTCAAGGCTTATATGACAAGTTATTGGGACATACTTCTTTGACTTGACCCTTGATTAGTACATTTATGGAAGATGAGAAATCCATAAAAGACATCAAAAGAAACGTATGATAAAAACCGTGCTCATGAAACCCATGAAGAAATCATAAAAAAATACATTTTATTATCTTTGTCTTCTTCATTACATAAATACATAGTTACATATTCAATATAAAGATCGAACCTAGTTACAGTTTTTAACAAGAATAATCATATTCTAGTGAAATGAGTAGGTTGTGTAAGTTCTCTTGGAAGAAGAATTTCATCATAGAGTGAGATGGGGAGGAAGACTTGAGCTTCTCATTCATTGTTGTCTATTGCTTCAAAATAATATACTAAGGGGTAGTGTCCTTCCAAGTTATGCATATTTAAACACTTGTGTTTCTTGGGAGTAACACATTGTTTTACAGAAGTCAAACCTAAACATATATAATTTTCCCTAAGTGTGGTGGACGCACTTATAACAACAAATAAAAGACACTTGACCTTTTCCTTAAAATAAAAATATAAGAGAAGAACACCTACTCATGATCCTTCATTGTTCTTTGTCTCATTTTGTCACTTCGATCGCTCCTAATCGAACTAAACTCGCTTTATTGGTACCTGCAATTACTAACAGAAGAAAGAAAATGAAATAAAGGAATATGATCTATTTATCGTAATCAAACTGAATCAATTGCATTTTAAAATAGATATATAAAATCATGAACACATGTATTAGGAAAGGAACAAATCTCTTTATTATAGGATAGGAGGAGAAGCTACAACCAGTTGGATCAGTTCAATGTCAACTTCCTCTAGATCCAATCCATCCTCATCATATCAGAATCATTACTCCAAAAACATAACTTTACTTGCAAACAACACCTTATAGAACTATAATCTTACCAGCATAACTCTACAAAATTTAAGCTCTTGCTCCCTTTTGCCCTATGATCAGTGCTCAATTTATAATAAATGAGGGTAGTTTGGCATTAATTGGTCATTGAATGTATTTTACATAAACATATGAGGGAGTTTCATTGTTTAGTGTGATAAAAGGATAAGTGACTTAATGACTCCATGGTGTTCATATTCGAGGTTATTAGATAACATGATAGATGGAACGAATTCTAGAAGCCACTAGAAAGTGGTATGATTCCCAGAATCATTTGAAACATTTTCTCAAAGTCGATTAATGCACTGTTAAGTGGGCCTAGCTACTCTGCAATGCTGCTTTTCATGGGAGTAAGTACTCTTCAAAGAACTTACTACAGTCTTGGGGTGCGTTGGTGGCTCAATGGAGCATTTCAGCTAGACTTCAAGTAGTGAAACTTTCATGGATAAAAATCGGTAATGGGTTGAATGGTTTAATGCAAGTAGAAAATGATTTAGAGTATGATAGACCCTATTTGTACTAATCGGAGTTTTGGGAGTGATGCCTAGATTGGCCTCTGACTACTCCCCCCCTAAAGCATGAAGTAAAAAATGATAATGTTGAGCGATATGATTTACGATCTGATGAGTAGGATATGAAGTAGAAGGTGCCCTGCATCAATTAAAATACATTACATCATGACATCCTTTATATTTTGGAAATGAATTTCCAAGGGAGGAATACCCATACTCAACACATAAACTATCATGACATGTATATAAATCATAAATTCATCTACAGATATAGACCCATGATAGGACAACCATCTGTATAAATCCATCGTACGGATGATGTGATACTACTCCTGAAATCGCAACCCAAATGGATAAAACTTGATCCAGTGTCTTCTATCTTGTTCATTCAATCACTCAAGTACAAGTCTAACCATGTGAATATGTGATCTAAAGTCAAACATCGGAAGACACCGTATGATTACCAACAAATGATGTAAGTCATTAATAAATGCGAAAGAAACCACCGATGATGATAATGGCTCTCAAGGTACTATAGTACAGTCCTCATGGTGTGAATAGATGATTTTATGTTGAACACCATACAAATTATTTCGATCGAAGGCCAGTGATGTCAACCTGTCGTCGAAAACGAGAAAATTTCCATTGATGTATGCAAGCTCCAAGGTACTGGAAGGGTGTTTCTAAGTCAACTTCCTAGATGATGAGTTGATGTTGGTAGGAAGTGACTCCTCAAAGGAAGGCCTTGATGTATCCTCCATCAACGATGCGAAATGGGAGTAATGATTTCAGAGACAAAATGTAATTGATGAAGCAATGTTCAGGGATGGCGATCATGAAATGAATGTTTATGAGTATTGCAAAGGATGAGGAATTACTAAGTTACTTCTCTTTAACATATCGACGACGCTGAATGAGTTAGTATAATTTACCCAAAAAAAGTGGTGGATGGTATGATAAACCATAGGTATGATAAACCATCAAGAATATAACCCAAGCCAACATCCACGAAGATGAAGTGAATGTGTGTGATGTTCAAGAGCGACTTGCTACCATAAAGAGATTTATTCCTTTCCAATTTTCCCCAGTCATTGTTGACCACTAACTCTTTATTTTTTAAAAATATTGAGGAGGATAACATATGCTTGATGTATAATTCAACCCTTCGGGTGAATCCAACACTATGTGATGTTTTCACGAGTATAGATAAAGTGAAACCTGATATTTTCATGATGGACAATTCCATCATTATTTGATGCTTTAATGAGTCTAACGACAGTCAAAACTTGGTCCTTTTTCATGTTTAGAGAGTTTGAAAAAGGGACGAAAAGGAAGCTCCACAAGTTATTTTTCGTAAATTTGTCGCTCTGGTCCAAAGAAGAGTAAAAAAATAGCTGTGAGAACCTCCTAGCCATATTAGACTCGGGCCTTCCTTTTTTGTAAATAATCTATCCCGGTCCGGAAAAGGGTTAAAATTATACTGAGTAGATGTTGTTTCAAGTCCTTTTATGAGATCGAAAGGACAAATGCTCTCCAATATTCTCAGGTTTTGGGAGTCTGAAAAGAGATGAAAGAGGAGTCCAGGGGGGTTCCTTTTTCAATGTTTAACAGAGCTCGAGAAAGAGATAAAAGTGTGCTCTATGGTCAAAGTTCATTTTAAGATCATGCACGTAAAATTCACTATGCCAACTATAAACCTTCTTAAAGAACCACCAAATGGATTAAACATATCTAGTTAATAGTGAAAATATGTATAAAAATATAGTAGATTCATTAAATATGCATGAAATAATCAAAAATTTTATTTACCATGTTATTTTACAATTTTACAATTTCACATTTACAATTCAATTTTAGTGCTTCGAGCTAGTTTTTTCGTTGAACTTTAGTACTTGATTGCAACAGATTCCGTGGATCATTTCTTATGTAGTCATTACCAGGTAAGAAATATGAACTTTCACTTTCTTTTGGTATCATTATTTTTCATTTTTAGGGAATTTTTTAGGTTTTTTGGGTTCCTAGGGAAAATCTACAATGCCCTATGACGAACGCACCATTGAGTTTCGAAAGGTGTGTTGCAGATGACAGGAATTGAAAACTAAAAATTAGTGGAGAAGAGAATTTCTCTTCTCATTATTATGAATGTATTAAATAAGTTTACATTGGATACATTAGCAATAAATTCCTTCAATAAAACGGAACTAAAACTATACCAAGTGAAACTGAACTGGGACACTTGGATGGACAGTTTCGACACCTAGAAAGTGGTTGGAATTACATTCTCCAACACTCCCCCTTAATTACAACCACATAAAAATTTAATTAAGATACCTGTTGGTTTATGTCTCAGCAAGGATTAAAATTTAAAAAATTGACTTTAACTAGAATTAGTTTTCTTCTTCTCTTCCTCTAGATTCTATAGCCTCTAAATTGTTTCATATTTTTCGCTTTGTTGTATCCTTCAAACCTCAATTTCTTAATTTTATGGTGCATGTATTCTATTGTTCTAGGCTATCTAAGCATGTCCTGGACTTCTTCAGGAAATTACTTGTATGTGTGTTGATGCCACATATTGTCTTTTGTAGTGTGCTTTTCATAATCAATCTGTTGAAACATAAGATGAGCATAATATTTTATCTCTTTAGAACTCCAATACCTGAAAATTTCATTGATGTGTTCATCATGCATGTCATCTTCAAAATTCATATCTACATATTCTGTGTAGACCTCAACTAGACATGGTGTTGCAAGCCATGTTTCAAGGAACATTAACTCTTTTTCTTAATCATCATGTGTACTTGCGCATTGGAAATAAATGGTATGTATAAAAACATCTCCAAAACCACATTGGTTTTGTTCCTTCTGCTCTGCAATGAGAATTGTCTCATGTTGCAATTCCCTCTCTTCTTCTCCCTCTGTCTTTGTTTTCTCTTTTTGGGCTTCCTTCTCTGCATCTGCCTCTATCGTTGTTTATATCTTTGTCTTTGTATTTGTTTTTTCCTATGTCTTTATGTTTGTCTCTTTGTTTGTCTCCTCTTCACTAACCTGTCCAGCAGCAAACAAGTTGTCTTCTACCGACTCAAGTGGGATTTTATCACTGAGTAACATCATGCCTATAATTTTTTTTTGTTGCATCATCAACAACCAATCATCATTAGTGAAAATTTATTTATCAAATTTTACATTAGCAATGTTAATCACTAGATACCATAGTAGTTATACTCACATCAGCAAGCTCAATTGTTGGATTCATCATATCATCATTAGCAAGTGCTATTGCTTGAATCATCAAATATTCATCAACAACTCTATTGCTGGTATCACCAAGTTGTAATCATCAAGATGTGTTGCTAGATTCACAATATCATCATCAGAAAACTATGTTGTTGGAATCAAAAATTCATCATCATCAAGTTGTGTTGCTGGATTCACTAGTTTTTCGTCAAGAAGCTATGTTGTTGGATTCATCAAATATTCGTCAACAAGCTCACTTTCTAGATTCACCAAATTTTCGTCGGCAAGCTCTATTGTTGGATTCATCAAATATTCATCCACTTATGGCTGTGCACAATGGGGTTCACAAGGATCTTCGTGTGTCTTCTTAAATTTATTCAGAGACATCATCCATTTGTGGTTGAGTCTTTTCATCTCATTGTAGATCTACTACTATAGATCAACCTCCATATTCAACCTCAATGCTCCCCCTTGCACCAAAAAACCTCTCAAGGGTATCCAAAGCCTCCTTGGTTGTCTTGGCATCTGAAATCAAGGGAAGAATACTTTCATCCAAAAATTATTTTATGAATTTTAATGCAAAGGTGTATTTTTTCCTCTTCACTTCCAAATGTAAAAATATCACAATCTCCTAGTGTCTCTTTAGCCTCTTGGATTTTCCCCTTTATTGAGTGTTAGCACACTACAACTCAACAAGAAACACAAATTGTAGACATCGCAACTAACTACAAAAAAATTATGTTTCTATTTGACTTTCAAAAACACACGAGTCTACAAATGGTAAAAAAATACATTGTTTCCAAAAAATTCAGAAAACAATTATGTGCTAAAGCAACACTTTCACGCCCCGCTCTTTTAAAATAAATTATACGAGCCCTTTTTTTTAAAATCCTTTTTCCCAAATGCCTTGACTTTGTTGTTCTACAATGAGCTCACACTAGTGCGGCTCCGTAACACCGCTTCCACGTTGGTTGCACTGGAAAAAATCACTATAAGGCTTTACCGGATCAGCGTGGGTATCTGGCTCAATGTGTGTTGATCAGCCCTAGCATCTAGCTAAAACTAGCACTGATCAGTCCTAGAATCTTCCTCAAGTCAGTGTTGATGACTGATCGACCCAAATTTTCCTTCAAAAGGAGCACTGATTAAAAAAAACTTAAATTAAAAAAAATTCACTAAACTATCATAAGCTTCTTCTTCTACTAGTTCTTTTTTCTTATTTTTATTTTGGAATCCTGCACCTCATCAAAAATTCCTTTATATCTCATGCTCACATTGTTTCCCTAGAGTCGTACAAAATGGAGCTTCGATCTATGTTTCTCTCAATGAGTATTACATAGACTAGCGCTGATATCATGACAAGAATTGAAAAATGAAAAGAAGTGGAGCACATGATTGCTCTTTCTCAGTATTAAAAATCAGTTGATTAAGGTTAAATTGGATACATCAACAATAAATGAATTCAGTGAAGCTGAACGAAAACTAGACTAAGTGAAACTAAACTAGGACACTTGGATGGACGATTTCGACACCTATAAGGTGGTTGAAATTAGATTCTCCAAAAGTAGAGGAAGTAAATAGAAACCTAGGTGCTCTGTAATGCACTGTCTAGGGAACAAGGGTGCATTGGCCACAGTTGAGGAATTTGGTTTTTATTTTGTAGCCAAAATATCTATAGTTTTTTGCATGAAATGGATCATAACTAACCTTATGTTTTGATTACAGGCTTTGATCATATAAAAATTTCAATTACATGGCGATAAAGAGAACATGAGGAACAATATATGGTTTCCCTAAATGAACCTGGCATTGTTAGAGCCCTCAGAGACTACAGGTTACTTAACTACTTTACATTATCATGGATGAGACAACATTTGGAACTATTTTAGTTCTTGATTCACTCATGGGATCTGGTAGAGCAGGCATTTTACTTTGGGGACAAAGTGCTCCCAATATTGGTTGATGATATTTATTTTCTGATAGGTTTTTTGAGACGTGGTGCCCCCATTTCCCTTGTGGGTTCTATCCATGGATGTGAGACAGTGAAGGATTACATTCAACAACTTTTTCGGCTAGGTATAGAGCCTAAAAAGGATAGAAAGATAAATATTAGGTATGTGTGTTTAGTCTCAAAATAGTCCCTATTCTCACTCCATTATTCACCAAATACCTTCACAATTACTTCCATATTACCTTCATGTCACCTTCATTCCACCTCCACATCATTTGATTTTCCTCATCATTTGGTTATAACTATGCTTTTCCAAAGTTTATTAATTCTTAACATTTTAAAGTGGATTTGTGGTTAAACTTTAGAAAATAATATGCTTATACTTATACTTAACAATTAGAATGAGTTTGTTGACATGTGTAGGTACAAAAGAAGCTTCCTAAGCACCCTTATGTGGAACTCTATGTTCAAATTGGAAGTTGAGTAGATCATGAACCTCATGGAGGAGATCATGGACCTCATGGAGGAGATAATGGAGGATAGGGATATGTGTCACCATTGGTTGAGAAATATGTGGGTCAAAGGAGGGAATAGTGGATTTATATTTATGAGTTTGTTATCATAGCTTTTGTATAAATAAGAGCGTTATCTCCTTCATTTGTAATCTTGAATCTTAATCTTGATTTTTAATATTAGTATATTAGAGAAGTTAGATTGGAGAATCAATGTAATGGTTGCAATTGCAATTTGAAATTGATGATGAATAAAATGGAGCTTCTTTGATCCTCTACATTTGAATTTTGTTTTGGTGTGCTTGTGAATCCTTGGAAGGATCCCGATTTCCTAGCAAGTACACTTTTATTTTAGTAAGATTTTATTTTATGTTCTTTGTGAATTTCATTAGATTAAATTATTAGGTTCATATGTTTAGAATATTAATGAATGACCTTTCGTAAGAAAGTAAGAATGTTTCCTTCAATGAATCAGATTTGTTATTTGATTTCATTAGTTTAAGTTTCTGATGCATATGCTTGAGATATTAATAAATAGTCTCGTGTAAGGGAGCCTTAATATTTCTTACACTTATCATAATGTCTTTACATTTAATTTATTAAATAACTAAATAGGTGTTGGAGATCCTAATGAACAACCTCCTATAAGGGAGCTTTGGCATTTCTTCACCTAGCTTAGTTTAGTTTGTCTCTAAGTCCATATATATTGGATGATCCTCAAAGTTTACTTAACCGAATTGATAGTAAATTGAACTCTAATTTGCATCCGCATTTTAGACCAAACATTTTGGCGTCGTTGTCGGGGAGGATGATTTAGAGATAGACTTAGGAAGTCATTTTTATTGCAATTTCTTTTTATGGACTAAATTGTGAAACCTGGTGATAGCAGGATCTCCAGAAACGAGTTTAGGTTGAGCTTTTTGGTTTTTCTTTTTATATTTAGTTAGTTTCAAATTTATTTAAAAAAAAAAAAAAACCATTTCTTACTAACTCATCTACGGATGAGAAATTTGAAGATGTTAAACAGGTACTTCTTGGAGAGCAAAGATAATATCAAAGACTTCGTTTAAAGGAACCTTGCATCAAATCCAAGGATCAAACAGGTTACTCACATTATTGCAAATCATAAGGTAAAAAATTTAAATCTTGATGTCAGCATTTTCAAATTCTTAGTCCATAGATGGCTTCTCTGGAAGCATTCTTTTACATAGGAAATAAAAAAAAATCTTTCAAGCAAGTTAGATAGAATAAATTAGGAAAATAAAAGGAGCTCGTTATCGTTAGAAGTCGTTAGAAGTTTTTAGTCTTATTTTCAAAAATAAAAAATAATAAATCATCATGAATAAATGAATAAATTCAGTGGCACAGTAAAATCTGCTTCATCATTGCATTTCTATATCTTGTTTCTGTATCACGGGTAAGCCAGGAGCTTGATTATCTGAAATCTTTTTCTTCCGAGAGTCTAAACAACCCTGTGACATTGCAGAAAGAGTATAGACAATGCGAGGTTTTGTCGCAAATCTTGATTGTGTTTATTATCCATCCACGCTAACCTGCAAAAATAAAATTAATTCAAGAAATTAGTATGCTCTCTTCCTGCGCTTCGAGCGATCAGGAAGATCAGAAAATCTATTGAATTATTAAAAAAATAATAAAAAAATCTTTCTGGAAATTTAATTGCAAATCTTCTATCTATCATTTGAGTCCTAATAAAAAAACTCTTCTCTTGTAGAAATCTGTTCTTCGTTCTTAGTGGCTATCACCAGATCTCTCACTGCACTCCAAGAATATTCCTGATCTCCATCGCCAGCTGCGAGTAGGAATCGACCATTTTTTTAGATAGCATTCAATTTTATTTATTTATTTTTTTTAGATTTAAAAAAAAAAAAAAAAAAAAAAAAACTAGCAAACTCATTTAAATAAATAAAATTCACAATAAAACAAAACATAATTAAAAAAAAAATGAAATACAAACCAAAATAAAAATAAAAAACATTAAAAAGAAATTAAAAAATAAAATAAAAAAACATTAAAAACAAAACAAAATCATTTAAACAAAAACAATACATAAAAACTTTAAACAAAACGAAAACACAAATGAAAAATATATAAAAAAAAAGAAAAAAAATAATAATATCCAACCAATGGCACCAAATCATTAAAACACAAAACACAAAAACAAACCAAACTCATATTAAAATAACAAACTATGACATATCAAAAAGGCCAAGAGCATAAAAAATGCACTGCAACATCGTTTTGATGACTATTCTTCTTTGGTTATAAACGCATTTTCCCCTCAAATGGATATGATGACATTCGATGGACATGTTTCTCCTTCTCATGGGATTGTTTATGTTTGTCGCTACCTATACGCCTACTATTCACGTGCGCGAATGACTATCGATGAATCCATCAATTTCGTTAACCCTCCAGCAGTGCACAAATATAAGAATAAGTCTCGAGAAAGCATACTCTACGTAAAATTCAGTGAAAAAATTTCTATGAAGCATGCACATGATAATATCACGCAGGCTTTGAAGAAATCACCAAGACTGAAGCCATGGATGTTGAATAATTCCAACTTTGACACTGGAAACGTAAATATTTCAAGGAGGAAGAAAAGTCATTTTAACTAATGGCCTTTCACATCAGTATGGTACTGTGAGATTCGGATCCCCTCATGACAGAATCGCTGGAGTATCTGCTTAGTTTAATATATGGAATCCATACATTGGTATCGATGCTTTTTTCAACCAATAGATTGAACAAGCGAAATTGGGGTTTTCTTTTACAGAGTAATCCTCTACGATCATCTGTCACGTACTATTGGGGTTTTTGTCTACCTGAATTGAATTTCTAGTTCTGCAAGTCGAAGTAGAAGCAATGAGGTTGATTTGGCCGAGCCTGGAACCGACCCCGATTGTGAGAAATTGGCGAAAAAGGAGAGAGATGTCGAACGCTACCTACAGTTTCCGTTTCATTTACTAAGATGGGGTAGCTTCTCTCTTCTGCAGACTGGAACTTTACTTGCGATTTGCAACTGGAATATGCTTCAGAAGAGAATGCGTCCATGGTTTATACAACACTTTCCATTGAAAAAGAGTTACTACAGCCAAGTGAATTTTTAGGATAGGGAATTCGTGGTATCATTTTCTTCTGAATTATTGATTGCCAAAGTCGTTGTTTATCACCAGGTCCGATAGAACATGCATATTATATCCACTTAGAAATGTTAATCCATGATTTGGGTGGCACTGATCGGTTAGCCAAATGCTACAGGGAGTCGTATTGCCAGCGGTTCATACTATGGTTGTTAACCATAATCAAAGGTTGAAATGCCATGCAGGGTGCAATAATAATGGATGGAGTGTCGTTTGCTAAAGTTTCATCAGAATTTCCATCAGCCATGGATAAACATGCACGATATTGATCACTATGACTTTGTTAAAGATATTAGATCAAGAAATTTTTACATAGACCATTTAATGCATGAAAGTTAGATCATGGATCTCATTGATGTATTTGGATGGAAATATTGATGAAAAGAAACATCACCAATTACGACTCGGTTCCTCATTGCAAGCTATGAAGTTGACGAGAACTTGTGCGTTGTATAACGTGTAACTCATATTTATACTGGTGAGTTATCATTCATGACTCTTTTAATCAACAACCCCCGTGTTGATCACAATCAACTCAAGGGCATAAATTATCATTCAAATTAAGCATACCAGTTCCTTATCAACGCTGAAGAAGATGCCTGGGCAGGGAAGCCATGATGCCTTGATATCATCCTGTCTATGCAAAACGACAAAGTAAATCTTTCCTTTGATTTGTACTTACTTTCGTATTTTATTTTTAGTTATAATTTGTTTGTTATGTTGTTATAATTGTATATTAATTGTAATTTTTTGTATATATATTTGTTATTTGTTATGTTATTTAATAGTTATTATAATTAATGTTTGTTATGTTGTTAAAAGTGTATTAATATATTAATATATTAATACGTTCTTATAATGTAATTTCTTGTTATTTGTTATATTTAATTGTAATTTGTTGTTATGTTTCTTATTTTATAATATATGATTGTATTAATATATTGTTTTATATTGTTAGATATGATTGTTATTGTTATTTTTAGTTTGTTATCATTTTTTTCAATATATATATATATATATATATATAATAATAATAAAAAAATTGTTATGTGTTTTGTGACAGTTGTTGTTTTGAGTGATTTAAGGGGTGAATATTGGCATGTGAATGATATTGGAATTTTATAAAACAACACTTGGGGGTATGCAAATTGAGAGAATAATGAGAATTACAGGAATTGGTTAAGACTGCAAGAGTTGGTACAGGTGCAAAATAAAAATAAAAAATAAAAAACACTTTGCACAGAATTCACGTAGCGCAAATGAAATTTATTCAATTGAATGGTAATGGCAACTTCATATTGTTGTATGCTTTATAACATACTAATCCGCAGGACACAACAAATCTATAATGCCGAGCTCTTTGCCATGCACATGTGTTATCTGACAGAAATAGGGAGTAAATTTACTTTTCATGGTTATTTATTTAAGAATGGATTGATACTAATATCATGAATTTAGTTAATTTCAACACTTTGATTTTTCTTAATATGTTTTATTTGGTATGAAATTTTTGCATAAGAATCATGAAGGAAATGACCATTTCTTCTTGAACACACTTATGTTTCCTTTCTGCCAAGAATTTTTCCACACGTTACAAGATAATCATGTGATCAGTAAGGAGATTACATTTTGACGACAATTGATCTTCGAAAGAAAAATTTCATGAGAAACTCTAAAGAACCAGTCCATCATCATAACCGAAATTTCTAGAAAATTACAAGTTCTTGCAACTTCCTCTAATAGCTTAATGGTTTGACATGTTGCATGACAGATAGAAAAATTCAAAGAGCCGAAGTTTGTTCCTAAATGTAAAAGGATCGTGAAATACCTATCCACGCTTAAATTTGACGTCTACAGGTGGCTGCTCAACATTGCTCAAACTCAACTATTTTAATAGGAAGTCCAAAATTAAAGAGCAGATTTGCTATATTTGAGAGTTTGCATGCCATAATTCATTTCTTTTCATTTCTAGCAAGAATCATTATCCATTTTCCATTACCACATACACTTCATTAC
This sequence comes from Pinus albicaulis, assembly GCA_034641835.2. Classification (NCBI taxonomy): domain Eukaryota; kingdom Viridiplantae; phylum Streptophyta; class Pinopsida; order Pinales; family Pinaceae; genus Pinus; species Pinus albicaulis. Next base: position 1,346,268,427 of record CM076584.1, on the reverse strand, counting down.
ATTTTCTTCAATCCCAACCTGCCAATAAAACCAATCAATGTCATTTACAAGATGTTTGGTCCACTTTACATATTCATAGTCTGTTTCCTTTTACCTACACTTGCAAATAAAACCTTCCTTCCATACACCATTAATTCCATAGTCCTTGGGTCTAAATATATTTCTAAAAACACCTTGAAGCTTGCATGCCTTAAGGGAAAGCTGTCATGCCGATAAATAAAGGGAATACATCAATGTCTGTTGTTCATCAGATCTTCTAAGTATTCGACAACAAAAAATTCATTCATACTTAGAAAGATGTTTTCGGGGCATCTTGACTCTCATCCGCATTAAATATGGGACTCTCGTGTTGACTAGAGGCATACATAAATGGCCACTAAGTTAACAATTTCTTGTTATGTTCGACACCAAAACGTTTATTCACATGACAAGAATTGTGCTAATAAGCATTGAAGACTTGAAGACCAATCATTTTGTAGTAGAGGATGCATAATTACTTTCATTAATTTTTAGTTTTTGATGTACATGACTTGAGGACAAGTCAATAAATAAGGTTGGGGGGGGAAGTGTAAATTCTGAATTTTGTATACCTTCCAAGCCTTATACATTTTCAGCCACGTTGAACACCAGATTCTGAACATTTAGTAGAAGATCCAGCAGCAGATTTAGCAGCAGATGCCACAACAATATAATATTCACTTTTTCGATTTCATCCACCATTTCCACAACCAAGTAAAGAATACTATGAACACAATTTTGCAGCCACATGTGCACAAATCTCATCCATTTTAGAAAGGGTAAGTTAAGGTATGATATTTTCTAACTTTTAACCATTTAATTCCTTCGAAAGTTAAAATAATAATTTTTGGAAAACCTTCACTTCCTTTCGTCATTTTGTCAAATTTCTAAAACCATCAGTTGAGGGGGGGAATACATTCAAATTCATATGTTGCCACATTCATATAATATTAAAAACATTCATATCACATTCAAAGCCTACATACTTTCAAAATATATTTACTATTACATGATCATGAGCATATAAATGGATTTTTAAAAAGTAATTAAAAGATAATTGGATGCCAACACAATCATGGTTGCACACAAGAACCAACCAAGTTGCAATTCATCAAAAACCCTTTGCAAAAGTTAAGTAAATGATATCATGCAGAGTTTAAGCCAAAGCTCAAGTATCAAAAATTAATGTAATATATTGCATGAGGACATGCAATACCTTTAGTTTGGGGGTATGTTGAGTCTCAAAATAGTCCCTATTCTCACTCCATTATTCACCAAATACCTTCACAATTACTTCCATATTACCTTCATGTCACCTTCATTCCACCTCCACATCATTACATTTACCTCGTCATTGGGTTATAACTATGCTTTTCCAAAGTTTATTAATTCTTAACATTTTTAACTCGATTTGTGGTTAAACTTTAGAAAATAATATGCTTATACTTATACCTAACAATTAGAATGAGTTTGTTGACATTTGTAGGTACAAAAGAAGCTTCTTAGGCACCCTTATGTGGCACTCTATGTTCAAATTCGAATTTGAGGAGATCATGAACCTCATGGAGGAGATCATGGACCTCATGGAGGAGATCATGGAGGATAGGGCTATGTGTCACTTGATAAATATGTGGGTCAAAGGAGGGAATAGTGGATTTAGATTTATGAATTTGTTATCATAGCTTCTGTATAAATAGGAGTGTTATCTCCTTCATTTGTAATCTTGAATATTAATCTTGATTTGTAATACTAGTATATTAGAGGTTGGTAGTGAGAAGTTAGATTGGAGAATCAATGTAATGGTTGCAATTTCATTTATCAATTGATGATGAATAAGATAGAGCTTCTTTGATCCTCTACATTTGACTTTTATTTTGGTGTGCTTGTGGATCCTTGGAAGGATCCCCATTGCCTAGCAAGTACACTTAGATTTTAGTAAGCTTTTATTTTATGTTGTTTGTGAATTTCATTAGATTAAATTATTAGGTTCATATGTTTGAAATATTAATGAATTCCCTTTCATAAGAAATTATTGATGTTTCCTTCAATGAATCTGATTTTTTATTTGATTTCATTAGTTTATGTTTCTTATTTATATGCTTGATATATTAATGAACAGTCTCCTGTAAGGGAGCCTTAATATTTCTTACACTTATCACAATGTCTTTAGATTTCATTTTATTAAATAACTGAATAGGTGTTGGAGATCCTAATGAAAAACCTCCTGTAAGGGAGCTTTGGCATTTCTTCACCTAGCTTAGTTTAGTTTATCTCTAAGTCCATATATATTGGATGATCCTCAAAGTTTACTTACCCGGATTGATAGTAAATGAAACTCTAATTTTCATTCGTATTTTAGACCAAACAATGTGCATGATATTGCTTTTCGAATGCTCACCTTCACCATCTCAACATTAGATGACAACGTGACGCTTCATGTTGTGAATAGATCATAGATGCAGTATGCGCTTGACTGTCTTGAGCCGACCGTGTTCAACTGGGATGAAGCAATACTCTCTCAGATGAAAAAATAGCTGAACAAAGTGAAAAGTGGCAAGAAGAATAATTTTATCTATGGATCGATCCTAATCACTTTCATTTTAGAGAGAATTCCATTGATGTAGCCACAACATGTAATGCTCGGTGTAGCTAGTCCTGGGGATCCACGGATGCAGCGATGTGTAGATTTGATGTTTAGGCATGTTAGCCAGTCATCAATATCATTCTCTATTGCATTATTTACTTGGTTCCGATGATAATATATCATCATAGAGGAGCATCCATACACATGGGTTTGTTTTTGCTGAGACCCAAATTTGATGTTATTAGTAGACACTCAATGGAGTGCTATAGGTAAAATGTTTTGACTATGATTTTTGATTTTTTGGGGTTTTTTTACATATATATATATATATATATATATATATATATATTTTTATGTTTCCAAGACTAAACCAAATATTTTTTATGTATACATTTGTGGGTAGTGTTCGATGAGTGGGTCTTCCACAACAGGCGAATGAACTAACAGAGAGGATTGTCAGCTGAGAAGTCCTTCGGGATTTGGATTTAATCGAGATTTTGGCTGAGTTAAAACAACATGTAGAGGGGTTTACTCTCGAAATACCAGATATCTGGATTGAGTTACCGGTGAGGCTACAACGCCATACTATTGGTGTGCCTAGCCTATGGATGAGGCTAATGCGGATGATAGCTCAAGAAGTGACCTGCTTGTTGGGTATGTGTTATATTCTTTCCATGACTAGCCCAATGCGCTGTACGTTGCGCCGGGCACAGCAGGGGGGTCACAGGGGGGCCAACAACCCCCCCTGTTGGGGTCCGAGGTAGCGCCCCGGAAAAAACAATTTGGTATGTGGTCCCACTCATAGGTGCACCCACCCATGTTTTGTGCATGAGTTTTCACATGGTTTTGGGGTATGATGGTTTTCAACCCCTAGTATTTTGTAGATCCGGTCAAGGGAACTACGGTTATGTTCTAATCGAGGGTTAATGGATTGGGGTTTATGTATGCTTCGACATGTATATATATGTGTTGTAACACTAAAAGGAATATCATGAAAAAACAAGCTAGTTGTCCTGATTTGGGATCCAGGAAAAAATCTTTGTGTTTATTTGTTTTATGTTTTATGCTCTCGCTATTGTTTATTTTATGTTATAAGATTCGTGTGTAGATAATTTCGGTTCAGGGTTGAAACCTAGATTTGGTATCAGAGCCAGGTTTTGGCTTCAAGGGGACGCCTTTGCTACTGAGGGTTTTTTGCTTGGGCCTGAGGTAGACCCTGTTTAGTGGGAGATCTGCGGGATCGATTCTTGTTGTGAAAGAAGATGGCGAGCGGTGAAAAGATAGAGATCGAGAAATTTAATGGTTAGAGTTTTGAGTTGTGGAAACTCAAGATGGGGGATCTGCTGGTGGATAAAGATCAGTGGATCGTGGTAGATCCAGGTACTAAACCAACAGAAATGTCAGATGAAGACTGGAAGAAACTAGATCGGAAGGCTAAGAGCACAATACGGTTGTGTGTCTCAGATTTAGTATTGTTGAATGTATCTGGGGAAGCTACGGTGAAGAATTTGTTGGAAAAACTTGGGACTTTGTACCAATCTAAGTCTCTGGTGAATAATTTATTCCTGCGAAAAAAGATGTATAACCTGAGGATGAAGGATGGAGACTCAGTGACAGAGCATTTGAACGCCTTCAATACTGTGGTAAGTCAGCTGTCATGTATTGATATTAAAATCTCAGATGAAGATAAGTGCATCAGTTTGTTGTGTTCTCTACCAGACTCATGGGTCAGTCTCGTGATTGCAATAGGTAGCAATACAACTACCTTGAATTTTTATGACATTGTCTCAGCCTTGCTGTCGAAGGAAATAAGACGGAGAAATATGGAGGGTCAAAATGGATATGCCTTATCTATACGAAGAAGGTCCCAAAACAGAAACAAGAATAAGGTTTCTAGTGGGAGATATAAATCTAGAGGGAGATATAAATCTCTTGGAAATTTTGTAAAGGTGTGCTGGAAATGTGGAAAGGAAGGAAATTACAAAAAGGAATTCAGATCTAAAGCTCGTGAGAAAGGAAAGGAATCTGATGATGCTCCTTCTGCAGAGAGAAAAACCACCTCAGATGAAGGTGGGGATGTGTATTTGTCTTCTTCTTCAAATACACATGTATATCATGAGTCATGGTTGATTGAATCAGGTGCATCTTTTCACTTCATTCCCCATAGGGAGTAGTTCTGGGAGTATGAGAAATATGATGGTGGTGATGTCTTCCTAGGGGACGATAGGAAGGCCAGAATCGTCGGATGTGGAAAGGTCAAGCTGAAGCTACAAGGTGGAATGATTAGAAAACTTCTTGGTGTTTTTCATATTCCTGCATTGGCTAGAAATCTGATTTCTATAAGAAATATGGATGATGCAGGTGTAAAAACAGTGTTCAAGAAAGATGTCTGCAAGATGGTTCGGGGAGCACTGGTATTAATGCAGGGAGTTCGGATTGGAACCCTGTACAAGCTACAAGGTAGCAATGTTATTGATGGGTTTAACAGTTCTGTGGTTCCTGAAAGAGGAGCGGAAAGCCTAGCTATCTTTGGAGAAAATATCATGCTATGGCATCAAAGGCTTGGACATATTGGAGAGAAGGGCCTTCGGATACTGCATAGAAATGGTATGGTAGAAGGTATATCTAATTTCTCCTTGGATTTTGATTTCTGTGAACATTGTGTATAGGGGAAGCAGAATCGGGTGAGTTTTCCTTCTGGTGCTAAGAGGGTGAACAAGATATTAGAGCTTGTGCACAGTGATGTGTTTGGAACTGTGTCAGTTCCATCACTGGGAAAGTCTGTGTACTATGTTTCATTCATAGATGAATTCTCAAGGAATACATGGATATATTTCTTCAGGAAGAAATCTGAAGTCTTTGACAAATTTAAATAATTTAAGGCTCTGGTGGAAAACCAAACAGAGAAGAAGATAAAGGTGTCGAGGATAGATAATGGTGGGGATTTCTGCAAGAAGGAATTTTAAGAGTTCTGTAAGAAGTGTGGTATAGCACGACAGAAGACTACTCCATACACACCTTAGCAAAATGAACTTGCAGAAAGAATGAACATAACACTGATGGAAAAGGAAAGAAGCATGCTCAGTGGTATCAGGTTAAGACAATAATTCTAGGCAGAGGCAGTGGAGACTGCATGTTACTTAGTTAACAGATCACCTTCATCAGCGTTGGAGGATAAGACTCCACATGAGGTATGGACTGGTAAGAAACCCTTTCTTTCACATATAAGGGTATTTGGATGTGATGCATATTTACATGTTCCAAAGGAGAAAAGGACCAAGTTGGATAATAAATCTGAAAGGTGCATCTTTATTGGGTATAAGGATGGTTTAAAGGGTTACAAGCTTTGGAACCCAGAAACAAGGAAGGTTGTGTACAACTAAGATGTGGTGTTTAGAGAGGTGAAATATGTTGTTACACATGAAGTCCTACCAAAGGAACCTGAGAAGATAGAGTTTTAACTAAATGGGGATGAATCAGACTCTACAACATAAGAAGACTCAGAAGAGGAAGAGCCACAAACTCCAGCTTTGAGAAGATCAGCTCGGGAAAGAAGACAACTAGAAAGGTATAGTCCATATTCTTTCTGTTCAAATTTTTCCTTAACTATAACTGATGATGATCCCAAAACTGTCAGGGAGGCAGTAGATTTAGAGGATGGAAAACTCTAGAAGGAGGCCATGATTGATGAAATTGCATCCTTGCACAAAAATGAGGCATGGGATCTGGTGGAGTTGCCGGCTGGAAGGAAGCCCATCAGAAGAAAATGGGTGTTTAAAAAGAAGATGAATATAGAAGGCAAGGTGGAGAAATACAAAGCTCGATTGGTAGCAAAAGGTTATTCCCTGGTGCCGAGAATTGATTTTGGTGATATTTTTTCTCCTGTTGCCAAGGTTACTTCTATTAGATTACTTTTATCTGTTGCTTCTACATTTGATTTTGAGATAGAACAGATGGATGTGAAGACAACATTTCTTCACAGGGATCTAGAAGAGGAGATATACATGAAGCAACCTGAAGGCTTTATGGTGAAGGGTAGGAAAGAGCTAGTATGCAGGTTGAAGAAGTCATTGTATGGGTTAAAACAGTCACCAAGGATGTGGTATCAGAAATTTGATACCTATATACGGGGACTGGGCTTCACCAGAAGCAAGGAGGATCACTGTAATTATTTTAAATTAATTGGTGGCTGTGTTATTTATCTGGTCTTGTATGTGGGTGATATTTTGTTGATTGGAAATGACAAAGAAATTATCCAAGATTTGAAGACCCAACTGTTCTCCAAATTCGACTTGAAGAATATTAGTGCTGCAAACTTAATTTTGGGCATGGAAATTAAGAGAGATCGGGCAAAGAAGAAGCTCTGGTTAAACCAAAGGAAGTATGTCGAGACTATATTGCAGAGGTTCAATATGCAGGATAGTAAACCGGTGAAAGTTCCTATTCCTGTAGGTGTAAATATTCTGGTCAACAAAGAAGTCCCAAGACACAAGAAGAAGAGGAGGATATGTCCCGTGTTCCATATGCAAGTGTAGTGGGTAGCCTGATGTATGCAATGGTCTGTACTAGACTAGAGATTGCACATGTAGTGGGAGTATTGAGCAGGTTTATGTCAAACCCAAGGAAGGAGCATTGGACAATAGTGAAGCGGGTTTTCAGATATTTACGTGGCACTAGTTATTATGGCTTGTGCTACCAGGGAAGACCAGGATTGGAAAGAATTTTCAACATTCGTGGTTTTGTTGATGCATACTAGGCTGGAGATCTGGACAAAAGAAGATCTACAAGTGGGTATGTGTTTAGCCTATTTGGAGGTGCAATCAGTTGGATGAGTAAAAGATAGTCTGTAGTGGTGCTTTCAATTACAAAGGCAGAATACATAGTAGCCACTCATGCAAGCAGGGAAGCATTTTGGTTGTAGAGATTGTGTTCAAGTATGGGGTTGGTACAACAAGCTATAAGGATAGACTATGATAGCCAAAGTGCAATTTTCTTGGCTAAGAACCCTACTTATCATTCAAAGACAAAGAAAATTGATGTTCAATATCACTTTGTTAGAGATATGGTTGAAGCTAAAAGGGTGTTGCTGGTAAAGGTGGACACTTTGAAGAATGTTGCAAATGCATTGAAGAAGTCTGTAAGCACTCAGAAGTTCTCTTGGTGTATAGAAACAATGGGTGTTGAATAATTGGCCCAATGACTAAGCTCTCTTGTGGCCCCCTGTGGAAAGAAAACAACAAGTGGGAGAATGTTGGGTATGTGTTATATTCTTTCCATGACTAGCCCCACTCATAGGCAAACCCACCCATGTTTTGTGCATGATTTTGCACATGGTTTTGGGGTATGATGGTTTTTGGCCCCTGGTATTTTGTGGATCCGGTCAAGGGAACTACGGTTATGTTCTAATCCAGGGTTAATGGATTTGGGTTTATGTATGCTTCGGCATGTATATATATGTGTTGTAACACTAAAAGGAATATAATGAAAAATCAAGCTGGTCATCTCAATTTGGGATCCAGGGGAAAATCTCTGTGTTTATCTGTTTTATGTTTTATGCTCTCACTATTTTTTATTTTCTGTTATAAGATTCGTGTGTAGATAATTTATGTTCAGGGTTAAAACCTACACTGCTATCATGAGAACCACTAGATCTACTTAGTATATGATATCTCTGCATGCATTTTGAGGTCATGTGACCAATGTGTCTTGGAAACAATTTTTTTTATTTATTATCTATCTATTTTAATTTCAGTGTTTTCCTATGGTTATCTCCAATCTTATTCAATTGTGTGATATGAATTGAAAATCTATCTTTACATATGTTTCAAATGTCTGTTTAACACGTAATTCTCTAAAGAATTAGTTAAGGTGTTAAATTTTCTTGAAATCTGTTGATATTAGATTTAAACAAAATGTCTTTCCAAAAGACGAACTGTAAGGAACGTTCGATGATAAGTTAGATTTCAGACAGTATAAGCACTATCAAGCTATAGTACAACAAGTTGTGAGTCCAACATAATATTGATGCAGCGAATTCCAAGTGAAATGGTATTAGAGAGGAGTTTAATCAATGTGCTATACTCAACGATATTTTTGGTGGATTGACTGATACAAATCCCTTAGAAACTAACTAACTCTCCATGTGGAGTGAATATGGCCCATGTTGTAGAAGAAAGATTTTGCGTACTACGACTAGCACCATCAACATAACCAAGAAATGGTTCTAAAGATTCCATCATCTCCAAAAAATTCAAAGCGGATTACTCACCACGTGAAAAATATTAAAAGAAACAATGTGACACACATGAAATAAAATAATATATAAAGTATCAAATAGTGCTTACTACGTAGAATAAATCATAGTAATTTTTAAGATACAACCCATTCTAAGGCTGTGACAATGGAATCCCATCATAATCTACCAACTCAAAGGCACCCTTTTCCAGAACACGCTTGACAATATAGGGGCCATACCATAATGGTTCGACTTTTCTTGTTCCTATCTTATCAGCTTCCTGATCATAAATAAAGACAAATTATCCTTCTAAGAAGGTGTGAGGCTTGACATTGCATTGATATTGCACCTTAATTAATCTCTGATGTGCTTCGTTGGCCAATGAGGCTTCATGATGTGTTTCATATAGATGAATGAGATCTAAAACACATGCCTCTTCTTCATAAGTTTTAGATAGTAGGTCAATTACAGGTTTCAATGATGGAATTTCACATTGAATCAGTACGTTAGCTTCCAGACCATAAACTAGCTGAAAGGGAGTAAATCCAGTTGCGCTTCTCACCGAGGTTAGGTAAGCCCACAAAGCCGAGTACATGATTAAATGTCAGTTTTGTTTATGAACCCCAATCATTTGTTAAAGAATATGTTTAATAATTTTGTTGATGGCATCAACTTGTTCATTAGCTTGCAGATAATAAGGGGTAGACCTATCATGTGACAGTCCTAACTTGGAAGTCAAATCAGTCGTCATGTAGTTGTGAAAGTGATTTCCATGATCTGTAACAATGGCTTGTGGCACACCAAACCAATTAACCACATGGTTAAAGAAAAAAAATGAAGTTTTCTTGTCTGTATTGTTAAATGTAGGCATTTCCTCGGCCCACTTGGTAAAATAGTCAATGACGAAAATAATATAGCCATGCCCCTCGGCTGAATGAGGGTTACATGTCACGAAGTCAATGCCCCATTTGGAAAATGGTCCCATAATTATGACAGGATGCATTGGTGTTGGAGGAAAATGGGTTTTAGGATCAAATATCTTGCAAGTATGACACCTTCTGACCACGATAATGTAGTCGTAAAATATGGTAGGAAAAAAGTAACTAGCACAGAGAATCTTCTGCACGGTAGCAAAACCAGACAAATTTCCACCACAGGTACTAGTGTCGAAATCATTTAAAACATTCTCTGCATCCTCATGAGTGAGACACCTACGTAAAATCATATCGACACCAAGAAAATAAAGTGTATCGCTGACGATCAGATAATATTTGGCTTGGTATCGAATACGTCATTGTTGGGAGCAAGAGGTATTGGGTCAGAAAGTTTGGGTCTGGAGATAGATCAGAAAATATCCATACCATGAGTCATATGATGCTATCAAAAACAAGTTCTCATCTGGAATGGATGGGTCTAATGTAGACTCAATTCTACTCGAGGTAAGGTCTGTAACAACCCCAAATTAAACATGCAATTAATTATATCAAATAAGAAATTAATGATCACCCCAAAAACTATTTAACTAATCATCATAGAATTTTCAGAAACATGAGCAAGATGACTTACCTTTAATGGCGATTTTCCTTAATTGAGACTCCAAGGTTGAATTCTATCTAAATCGTACTGACCGCAAATTTATTTTTGGGATAACTCTCCACCCAACTGTAGGCTCATGTAATGTTCAAAAATTTTAGCCTCACAACTAAATGGAACATTAGAGTTAGCAACAGCTTTAGCTGGTAAATAAATGGGTAGAAAATCCCATAAGTCTCCTAACGAGGAATAAAAACACTCCAAGTGTGAAAGTGGACACTCTTCTAGCCTAATAAAACACCTCCATGTGTGAACAGGGATAAAATCAAGTTGTTTTGACTAAGTCAACATCGCAGTTTTAAAGGAGGAGGAATCCAAGGATGAATAACGTAGTTTTGGAGGGAGATGTATCTTTGGATAGAGATGACCTAATTGAGTGGGGCCAATGGCAAGAAAATTCATGTTCTATATAAGGAAGAGGATGGTAGCATTATTCTTCATGTCTTAGATTATTATTCTTGTCTGCCAGGACTTATTGCTGCTTTACTGCTTAGCAGAGTTGTAGTGTTGTTTAGCACTGGGTGTTCCCGAGCGGGAATCCCACCTCTTTCCTTTGAGGAGCCTCATTATAAGAGTTTTCATTCATCATTCCAGATCAAGTTTTCAGGCCAAGCTTCAACCATGTTCATCAGCACAGTTTTTGCCAAAGATTGTGCAGTGTTGCTGGGTGCAGCAGTGGAAAGGATTGAAATCTCAGTTCCTGAGGTAGTTTCTCACTGGAGGAAGCTTTCCTTCACTTGAGTGACCTGTTTGGAGAGATCCAAAGCTTATTTCAGATCTGTGGTATCATAACACACATTTCCCATACATTCCTAGCGCTATTTCTACTAGGGAATGCCTTATTTTGGAGGCAGTGTTCATTGCATGGTTTGGTGGCTCCGTTGCTGAGTTTCCTTGTGATTAAGAGGTTCATCCTTTCATGGGAGGAAGCCCTTGAGGGATATACATCATATCAGACATATTTCCAGACTTTTACACTCATGTTCTTCGATATTGTAGTGATGATTCAGCAATTTTTTGAATATCACATTTTGTATGCAGAGTGTTTGACAAGAAACCCTTGCCGGGTTGTCTTATGTTTTGTAAGGAGACTAGATCTCATTTTATGAGCATGATTGTCTAATATATGAGTATATATATTTTTATTCTTATTTTCTGAGTTAATACGCTCATAATACTCTGCAGTCACTTTATGCAGCAACTCCGGTAAAATGCAGTTTTGGGGTTTTTAGTCATTTTTAGCTACACTAGTGTGGGAGGTCTGTTTAACCCACCTAGTTTCATTTATTTCTGATATAATCTTGTATTTAGATGCTATATGGACGTATCTATGGGATATAAGTGATAATTTTACTGTTTTATTGCATATGCTATTGGGAATGCATTTTTATTGCTTAATGCATGAGTTGTTCCTAATTTGAAATATTACAGTGGTATCAGAGCATGATATCTGGCTCAGCCTGTGAGATCAAGCTATCAGAGGAAGGATATATGGAAAGAAGCCAGAAATATTCAGTCTGTGAAAGGAAAAAGGAATACAAGCTCACAAATCTTCTTCCAAAATCTGTACAAAGCTTTCAAGGAGAGATGAAGAAAATGAGATTGAAGATGGGATCTCCAAAGGAGGTTGAATCTAGAGATGAATCTAAATTTGGACATGGTGAGGGTGAGCATGCAGCTACACACCATGATGTACAACGCATTCATGTGCCCAGATCTATCTTGAGATGGATAGGAGGAGGAAGAATGCCTAAGAGGAGAACTCTTAGTGATTTTTTGCAGGAGTATGAATCTCAAACTGAGAGGTTTAGAGATCATACTGATTTCCCAAAGTTTTTCAATATCCAAGTGGAGAAGAGAAAGCAGCAGGATGCATATAGATTTCTTCTATCTACTTTTGTTGGATCACCTACATGTTTAGCTAGAGCTTGGGTGAAGGAGCTAGATTCCTATTTGCAGTTGCACCACATTTCCAAAGATGAAGCCATTAGAGTTGCAGTGCTGCATTTCAGAGATAAGGTTCATGCATGGTGGATTTTTGAATCCTATTCCTTAAAGAATGCCAACACTATCTCTTATGCAAGATTCATAAAAACATTGACAGAGAGGTTTGGTGAAAAACTTCCTAAGACACATGAGCAAGGAAAAATTGAGAGAAAAAAACCCTTGCATGTGATGGAGGGAACTCCATTTCATAAAACCATTGGAGGAGCTAATATCTTGCATAACACATTGCTGGAAGCAAAGCCTCCAGTTCATATTCTTGAACAAGAGGGCATGAGGATCTCTTTTGCACAAGGGGATCCAACTATTGAGGTGTTCCCCACACACATTGATGGGGTTGCAGGCAACAATGTTGTCACATCTAGAGCACATCTAGTCCCTCATGCAGAGGGAGGAGGAGAACACGCTCCAATAGGAGAGAGTCTTGTATCCTTACAAGAAGTTCCCTAGGATCTCATACATAGAGGTCCAAGCACAATCAGTGAGCAACATGATTGTGCAGCATTGCAACTAGAGGGAGGAGGTACGGAGGAAGAGCATCATCAGTTGATGAGAAGCACAGACCCTTCTCTATTTCAAAAATCTAATGAAAGGAAGAGGCAGAATGATTTGCATAGTGAGGGCAAGGGCAAGGTTTCCCAATCATATGTGCATTATACTCTTGACATTGATGTCTCACTACATGGAGGCATCCCACCCGGGAGGCCACCTGATCTGGAGTTGATGGAAGACATCTTGTCTTCGGATTCACCACTCTTGTATTTTGGAGAGGTGAAGAGTTTGGAGGAGAAATTTGGCATGGGGGATGTCAAAGTAGTAGGCAGCAACATGAGGAGAGCTTCAGATGCCAGATCACCAGCACTGTCTTTGAGGAGGATTGATCCTTATTGGAGGTCTCAGCTTTTGGTATAGTAATCCAAGGATCTTGGTGCATGCATGATTCTTGATGACCTGGATGGATATGAAATATACATGGTGGATGATGTGGTCATCAATTCCTATGGCATGATCTTCTTGACTAGGTCTTCTAGTCTTAAGGAGAAGCTGCTACATGCAACACATGAGGACTTCTCTTCTATGCACTTTGATGCATATTTCCAGTTGATGGAGGAGTTCACCTGGGAGAGCATTCAACATGACATATTTCAGCATATGGTGTGATGCATAGCCCAGATGGTGATAGAGAGGATGTCACAGCCAACTTCCTACTCAATGGGAGTAAGGGAGAATTTCTAGTTGAGCCATTTCAGCTCAAGACCTCAAGTACATGATGGAGGAGGTATCATTTCATATTTTGTATTGTACTTCTTTTCCTTATTTGAGTAGGAGGATGTAACAAGAAGAATTATCTATTCTTGCATATTGTATGATGATGTGCTTGCAGCTACTTGTAGCATTGATTTTGGCTATATTTTTCATGGTTTGTGGGGGAAGCCACATGTATCTGGGTGTTCACCACTGGCACCAACTTGTAACTTCATATTTTCATCTTATGAGCTGACTGTGGCAACAAACAAGTGGCTGGAAAAGAGCTTGTTATTTCTTATTTTGATGTAGGCCAAGGATGCACTGTGTTGCTTCCATGAGAGGAACTATGATTCACTCTCTGGTTGTCACTTGGAAACTTGTTCTCATTGTACTTTGCTTCCATATGTTGCTGATATGTATATGTTCATGGGGAACTTTGTTTGGAGAGTGCGTTTGAGATTGGAGGTGCCCATTTGGAGCATGATTCTCCCCACTTTATATGTTGTACCTTTTAGGAGGAACCATGGGAAAACCATGATTTCCATATCACACCTTTTCTCTTCTTGTGGAAGTAACCACTTGGAGAACTTGAGGAGGCACTTCATGGCTGATTTGTTTGTTGGGACATCATACAAGTTGACCATCATGATCTTACTCTATGGCTTGTATGGAGGAGAGATGAGGCAGCAACAAAGGTTGTTGTTTCTTTGGTTGCACTTGGGAGAGTATGGGCTGAAATTTTCCCACACTTTTCTTGATATTTCAGGAAGGGAGGAATGCACATTCATGGTGCAAGGAGGCTACCCTTCAGCATTGAAGGATCATGAGAGACTTCCATGTCGAAAGAAGATCTTCTCACATAGCAGCATGATGGTGGATGGCTTTGGCATATGAAATGCCAAAGAGAAGAGTCATGGAGCCTTATTTCTAAGGCCTACAGTGCTATCACATGGGACTATCTTATTATTGATGGAGTGTTCCACAGAGTATATGTATCCCCTCTTCTTGCATATTTTTATGAGAGGATCCTCATGGGGGAACTTATACATGTACCTCACTTTCAGCATACTCACTATGCATGGTAAGGAATACATCTCTATACTCCTCAATTAATCCATTGAGTATTTGTATCTTCTCACCATCTATGATCAGTGCGTTGCTCCACAAGATAGCAAGAGTATTTTTGGGTTTCATGGTTACTTTAGGGCGAATATTTGTAATGATAATGGCCCATCTATACATGGCCATGAGAAAGTGCATTGTTATTTTATCTATGAACAACTGATGGACATTGATGCTTACTTCCCCATGTTGGAAGAAAAAACATACACAACTTGTAACTTGTTGCACAACCACATGCCACATGACATTATCAAGCAGCAGTTGGGGGGACTACATAATATCCACTTGGAGAACCTTTGGTACCATCCCAAATTGCACCTAAATTTCAGTAATTTTCTAATTTGGAGGCCAAATGGTGATGATGTTCCATTCATCTTGGATGGAATGGTTTTGATTGATATGTCTCATGACTTTGGAGGGAGAGTCCTTGGAGGCTCAATCTTCTTCTTGCCATCAGAGGGCAATCATGTTGCATCCCAAGATCAACATGCCCTCTAAACTTATTATAAGTGGGTAGGAGGACATCGTGTGATAGGATCTCTTGCCTATCATGTTCATTTATTCAGCCCACCTACATTTTAGGAGCACAAGGTGGAGGAGACATTTCATGAGTTGCCATGTTGGAGGGTGACTCACTTCATTTAGATGATAGCATGGGTGAGGGAGGCACTCACTCACCATGTTGGTCATCACTCCTACTTTGTGGAGGCCATGAGACAATAAGCAAGTCTCCATTCACACTTTCCACCTTTGATTGATGTAGACCATTTGGTTTTGCATACATGGGAGGAAACATTTTATGACAGTTTTATTGTAGATTTTCTTGATGCAGTGATGGAGGCTATTGATGGGAGGCCACATGAGGAAGAGGGAAGATATTTTTCTCTCCCTATGCATTTTCTTGTGGACAAGAAAATAATTTGGAGGGGAGGACTGTAATGTTCCAAAATTTTAGCCTCACAGCTAAATGGAACATTAGATTTAGTAGCAGCTTTAGCCGATAAATAAATGGGTAGAAAAGCTCATAAGTCTCCTAAGGAGGAATAAAAAAACTCCAAGTGTGAAAGGGGACACTTTTCTAGACTAATAAAACACCCCCATGTGTGAATAGGGTTAAAATCAAGCTTCTTTGACTAAATCAACAACGCAGTTTTAGAAGAGGAGGAATCCAAGGATGAATAACACAGTTTTGGAGGGAGATGTATATTTGGATAGAGATGACCTAAGTGAGTGGGGCCAAGGGCAATAAAACTCATTTTATATATAAGGAAGAGGATGGAAGCATTAGTATTCATGTCTTAGATTATTATTCTTGTCTGCCAAGACTTGTGGATGCTTTGCTGCTTAGCAGAGTTGCAGTGATGTTTAGCACTGGGTGTTCCTGAGCGGGAATCCCACCTCTTTCCTTTGAGGAGCCTCATTGGGAGAGTTTTCATTCATCATTCCACATAAGGTTTTTAGGCCAAGCTTCAGCCATCTTCATCAGCACAGTTTTTTCCAGAGATTGTGCAGTGTTGGTGGGTGCAGGAGTGGAAGGGATTGGAATCCATGTTCCTGAGCTAGTTTCTCACTAGAGGAAGGTTTCCTTCACTTGAGGTACCTGTTTTGAGAGCTCCATAGCTTATTTTAGATAGTTGATATCAGAACACACATTTCCCATACATTCCCAACATTGTTTTTTCTAGGGAATGCCTTATTTTGGAGGCAATGTTCATTGCATGGTTTGGTGGCTCTGTTGCTGAGTTTCCTTGTGATTGAGAGGTTCATACTTTCATGGGAGGAAGCCCTTGAGGAATATAAATCATATCAGACATACTTCCAGCTTTGTAAGCTAATGTGCTTCAATGTTGCAGTGATTATTCAATAATTTTTTGAATATCGCATTTTGTATGCAAAGTGTTTGACAAGAAACCCTTGCTGGGTTGTCTTGTGTTTTGTAAGGAGACTAGATCTTAGTTTATGAGAACTATTGTGTAATATATGAGTAGATATATTTGTCTTCTTATTTTCTAAGTTAATACCCTCATAAGAATGCACAGTCACTTTATGCAGCAACTCTGGTAGAATGCAGTTTTTAGGTTTTTAGTCATTTTCAGCTACACTAGTGTGGGAGGTTTGTTTAACCAACCTAGTTTCATTTATTTCTGATCTCGTATTGTATTTAGATGTTATATGGATGTATCCATGGGATCCAAGTGATAATTTTACTGTTTTATTGCATATGCTTCTAGGAGTGCGTTTTTAGTGCTTTATTCATGAGTTGTTCCTAATTTGGAATATCACAACTCACCTGGATGCAATCCTTCCACAGCTGGCCACTCCTGAGCCCTCAATAAACGTACTACTACAAGTTTATCCTTTGCCTCACCATATCTTTCTCTCCAGATAATGGATGAAATAATGATCCATGAATCTTCCTCAATGTCTCTTAAATAGACCAAACAATGGAATGGGAACCACATGCACACATTCACTGTGTAAACATGCAACTATAGTTTTACTTAATTTAGTTTTCTCTTGGTTTAACTTTATTTTTGTTAGCTTTACTTAATTTAGAGTTTCTCTTAGTTTTATTTACTTTTTGTTAACTTTACTAATTTTTTTATAGTTTCTTAGTTTAACTCTTTGTTAATTTATTTACTTTTGTTAATTAACTCTTTCTTAAATAACTCTTAACTTTACTTATTGTTTACTGTTTTAGGACTCCAGTTTATTATTTAATATTTTATTTCGAACTCTAGTTTTTTTTTTTTTTGCTCGTTTAGACTAATCCTAATCTTCCCATTTTTTTCTCCTTCCATTCCACCCATGGGTTTCGAACCGGTGACCTTACAGAATGGAGTGCCTTAACAGTGCACCCCATCACCGACTATTCTACACCACATGGGCATTTCGAACTCTAGTTATTGTTTAATGTTTTATTTATTATTTTATTATTCTCTTGACTTATTATTTATTTATTTAATTATATTATATTATTTATTATTTTCTAATTATTAGGGGACATTATATAATCCCCCTCTTCAAGGAACTTCATCTCGAAGTTAAGTATTTGATGATATTATATTATATTATTTATTATTTATTATTTCATGTGTGACCAACACCCTCTGCTAAACTGGTATAACTAGCAGGCATCGAAAGTTCTTCACAGCACCCAAGAAATCTCAAGGAATCTCTGTCCTTTTTCCCACTTCTGGAACCAAGCATAAGCCTCCCTGGTCTATCCATAGCCAAGTCTGGCCCCAAGACATGCGCCCGACTCAGACCTCATCTATGTCAAAGTGGGCATCCGGTCCTAGTAATCAATGACTCCAGGCATCTCACAAGGCTCGCTCACTCCCTCTACAACATCTTAAGGTGCACAGCCCCAGGAATCGAATTCTTACACCCACTTCTAGATTTCGGCATCCCCATCAAATACCAGGCACTTGTCCTAAAATATCAGGCCCTTGGGCTCCTCAACATGGTCCCACAACCCTTCAAGAGCTATCCATCAAGACCTATACAAGACAAAGGAACCGCTGGCATATGTAGTGTTGATTGCTTTTATCTACAGCCCATATGGTGTTACATATTCTCCCTCGTAGGTATGGGCTCCCACGATATCATCAAATAAACCGACCCTCTCAGCCGATTTTTGGATTTCCTGTCAGTCACCACATCTCAACATGTATCCAATACATTAGTTATAATCATAACATCATAAAAAATAATTTACCTCCTAACTCTTGCATTTCATCATAAAAATATAACATCCACATTAAATAGTAAAGAACTGCATCCTCATGCATGTCACAAAATCTGTCTAGATTTTGCATGCTTCACATCATGAAATACCATCATAAGTTATAACATCAACATACATAATAAACTAATCACATGTATGTTAGGCAGATAAATCCTTCTTGCGGAAAAGAACGATCTCCCTAGTATCCTAAGGATATCTAGAAGCAAACAACCAAATGCAAACCATTTTCTCTAAATCATTTGTGATTCAGAATTATTAATAACAAAGTACGAGGACATGCCCCTACATGAATTCCAACGCTTGCCGAAATATTCTATCCAGTCACTTCACCATGTGAAACCTGCGAGAAAAGACGAATACAAATATTAAAAGAACCTGCAAGATATAATAATTGAGAAAACACTAATCTATCATAGTGATAAATGAATCCAATAATTGAAATACTCAAATAGATACATGAAGAATTCAATGAAAAAATGGAATCCATTTGTATTAACTTGTATAATAATATATATCCTTACAACCTTTCACCTTGATGTTATACAGGTTCTTTCAGGGTCCTGAACAATCATTCTCTCTCAGATTGAAAAGCATTCTTCTCTCTGAACTAGCATAAAGTTATGGACATGAGTGTGTGATCATTCTCATATCAAAAATGGCTAGTATAAAGGGTATGCTCTCTTTAAGAAATTCTTCAACAACTAATATGTATGTCTACCATTTACCAGCTACCATTGAGACTAAAACATGAGCTCAATTTATAGAGAAATGGAAATATTTTTAGTTCCATGAAGAGGGGGATAGATTCCTCTCATAAAGGGATTTGAGCTCCATATACCAAGGGATAAGCTCCATGAGTGAAGGGATAGAGCTCATGAGTATAGGATAAAGCTCGAACTGAATGTGCTTCTAGAAGCTTCCAGTTGGGAGAATATTCGTCTAGCTGGGCTTCTAAAACTTACTTTTTTCTTTATTTGACTGTTTACGGGGGTCCATAGGTTTAATATGCAAAAAGTGCGGGATGTGCCGCAGGCTATAGAGCAAATATCTACGAATCTACAGGCAAGGGCTAGGAAAAGTGTGGAGTTAGAATTTTTAGGGTTTTAATGAGCTTTTCTCCAATTCCAAGACTTGGTTTAGGAACATTAGGGTTTTTTACTTCTAAGGGAGCATAATACAGATAATGATGAACCTATATTGACATTCAAATTTCATGGTGAAAATATAACATGTAACAGATTTCCCCCTAAAGTACGAAGCCTGATGTAGTTCTGAAGAGTGAAGTGCTTTATCTTTCCGAGGATTGAATTGCAGATATACATGTCAAAAGCCTCTAAAAATAGTCAATGAAAAAATATATATGTATATCATCTCTGAGGTAGGCATTCCCATACTCACATCAAAACTAACTACATGTTTTGGTATAGAAATGATTTTAAAATTACATCAATAGTAGACACAACATGGATGCAGCCATCTGTCATAAGTAGTCTACTGTATCATGAGTAATAAAACTCCTCATAACCTGGATGGTGGAAACTAGATCCAGGGTCTTCATTTTCACTTCCCGAACTAGTACAATTCTATCCATGCGATTGATTGTGTCGAGGTCAAACATGGTAGAAACCACTTGATTACCAGTCAATGATGTGAACTATTAACAAGTGTGAGAGAAACCACCAATAATAACAATGGCTCTAAAATTTCTCAGTACAATCCATGAAGTGTGAATAAATGATTTGTAGTCGAACACTTCATAGAATCATTCGATCGAAGGTCATTGATGCAACCTGTCGTCGAAGGCAAGAAACTTTCCATTAGGGCATGTATATCCAAAGGCACTGATAGGATTCTAGATCAAATTTCTAGATGATGAGCTGTCATCAATAGAAAGCGACCTATCGTAGGAAATCCTACGACATGAAACCATTAGATCAAGTTTTGAAGAAATTTTTACAGACCGACTCAAGGATGGTCAATGTGAGCGGAGAGAAATGTTTGTAATGAATGGTTTATTTGAACTATCTCTTGAACACATAATGACACTACAGATGGTTTGGTAACAATTGACCTAAATTTAATACCCAGAAACCAACTGAAGACTTTCAATGTGGTTTGATTAACTGTTAGACAAAGGATTTTCCCAACCCAGGTACAAGTGTGAAAAAAGTGTCATGTTCAAGAGTGGTATACTACTTTTCAAAACAAGGGTGACAACTAGATCCATTTTCTCTCTTTTCCCCCACCATTTCTAGCAAGTACCTCTTTATTTTTGACAAGCTTAAGGAGGATAACATTTTCTTGTTATGTAAGCTCATCCTTTAGATGAGTCCAACTTAGTATTAAAATACAACCCTAAGAAGGAGTGGTTCGTTCCTATTTTTAATTGACAGGTCCTTTACTGTTAAATTTTAACGAGTCTAGTATAGGTGAAACTCGATGTTTTCCAATTTTAGGGAGTTAGAAGAAAAGCATAGGAAAACTTCGTAGTTGTAATTTTTCGTAAATTTAGTCTCTGTAGACTGAAAATGGATAAAATAATACAAGAGAGAACTCCATTGACCATGATTAGTCAACATATACATTTTTCGTAAATAGTCCATTTCAGTCCAGAAAAGGGGTAAACTTATACTGAAAGGACGACTGTTCATTTCCTTTAAGGAGTTCAAATAGTCAAGTACTCGACGATCCTTTCATATTTGGAGAGTCTGAAAAGGGCTTAAAAGAGAACTTCAGGGTTTTTCTTTTTCGTAGTTTTGAAGAGCTTGAAAAAGTGATAAAAGTATACTCATCATCAAAATAATTCTTTTCAATGAAAAATCTATATTCTGCACAAAAACTTGAAAGATTAAACATACCTATTTTCAATAAGTAAAAACATTGAAAATTTACATTTTAAAGTGGAAAATAAATAAAATACAATTTTTTATTTATTCAAAAAATCTTATAAAAAGGAGTTTAACAAACTCATTTTCACCTTTTGTCTTCAGAGTTGTAAATTGAGAGCTTTTGGTAGAAACGTTCCAAAGTTGATAACGGGAGAACTGACCGCTGAAATCGAGATTCATCAGAACCAGGTAATCCACAACACTATTCTCTTCATTTATATCCAATTAAAGTTTCTTTTTATGCATTAACATCATTTTTTGAGTAGAAATTAGTTTTAAAGTTCTGCTCTGAGGGGTCTGTGGGTCATACATGCATTACCTGTGGACCCCGATAATTTTCTTAAAGGAAAATTATCAGGCTACAATTTTCATGTAGAATGCTTGTAGACGTCTGCACTATCTCGACATGAAAACTACGGAGGTGCAGTGACTAAATGAAAATTGATTTTAAAATTTCTCACTCTAAAAGTTTCTAATATTCAAATGCATCGATTTGCAGACTATTCGACAATGCTAGAGTGGAGAGAAAGCGAGCATGAAGGTACAGACGATGCGGCTATTAATGATCCATCCACAACGCGTGCACTTAGAAATTGTGGTTTGTATAAATTATGGGCAATTCAAGGTATGAGGGCACAAGTGGAACTGATGACATGGCCTGTGAACAAGTGGGATGTTCAAAATCACTGTTTCATCATTGGCAATCATTGACTTGAACTTGAGCTTGAAGATATTTATTTTCTCACTAGATTATCCAAAAGAGAAGAAAACATTTCTTTGTTTCGAGCTAGGCAGGGTGGCCTACCCATTCCTAGTTAAAAAACAAGAATTTTGCAGTGATGAAGAAGGTCCCAAATATAGCCACATGGATATAAATAAAATCTTGCAACTTGATATTAAAGTTATTACATTCATAGTAACCAAGTTGTGTGGAAGCACGACTCCATGGCCACCAAGTCTCAGATGCAGACCGCAGTTGAATGTTTTAGAGGCACCATTTTCAATTGTTGTGAAGGGGTGTTGGCCAATATGAAAGGCCAACTAACGAGAGAAAAAAATGCAAAGTTGAAAAACTTTGGGTATGGCACCATCTTGATCTCTTTTTCATTCGAGAGGATTCCATTCCTCACCCCTCAGCTTATTCCTGTCGATCATTGTGAACTTAGAGAACCTCATATGGTACGTTGGGTTGCATTGATGGCCCACCATGGTGGCGACGACAGTACGGTGGTTCGGTTTACTCCTTCGTATTTTATGTGGCTCTAGAACCAAATATTCACAATTGAATATTTCCCATATGCGGGTATAGACTTTAGAGGTGATCCTGAGATGTCCTTACCTCCATGGGAATAATGGGACGAATTAGGTAAGCGACTCATTTTGATGTTATATATATATATCGTTCAATACTGATAACAAAATTTTAAATGCAGATGTTGGTCCACGATGGCCAGCTACACTCCGCCGCTTTGAAAGGTAGGAAACAGAACCCATAGCATAGCCACAGGATCAGGAAGTAGAAATCCTCACTGACATAGAACACAACCTAGAGAGGTTGACTATAGATATTCGTAATACATCGACAAACCCATTCCTCTTCGTCTCCAGAGACATGTTATTTTTTTTCTAAGCCAGTTTAAGAGATTACTGCGCAAGGTGGCGCATGTGATAGTCTACTACCATCATCATCACCACGGATAGTGGATTTTCATCGTGGATTGACATATTTTGTTTTTTTTATCAGTATCTTTCATATCATAAGATGTTTTAAACCTATGATCACAGACGATGTAATATTTTTTTGAAAACAAAAACTCTTGTATATGATATTACTACTTTCTCTGACTATCTTGTTCAACATGTAACAAATGTTGTTTTGGTTTACTTTTTAACATTGAAATTGTCTATTTAGAACACGATTAGCTAATGCATCGACCAATGTGTTTAAATTTCTTAAAATGTGTTGATATTCGGCGTAATAAAATTGTCTTTCCAAGAGATAAACGTTCAAAAATAATCTTAATAATACTAGATTTTTAATTGTGTATACTCTGTTTAAATGTAATACAATGAGTTTCGAATCTAACCTTATGGTCAAACTTCGAATACCAAATGAAATGGCATCAGATAATAGCTCAATCACTGCACTATATTCTGCAATATTATTCGTTGTTTTACCAAGGCTTACCCCATGCATAAAAACTAACTCATTAGTGGGTGAATAGATAACCCAAGATGTCGAAGAAATATTCCACATACTACGACAGGCACCATCAGCAAAAAAAATATATGTTTGAAGGGATGTCAACATCTGCAATATCAAGACTAATAAAGATAAGCATAGATAGTAGTAAAAACTAGGCACACCTATCTAATATAAGACACACTAACTATAAAAATAACTAGTTATACAAGTGAGATCTTCACACAAGATTCAAGCATAATATATTTTCAGATAAGGACCATTTCTAGGGTTATCTGAAGAGACCCCGTCATAATCAGTCAATTCATAGGTCCTTTTGGCAAGCACTCGCTTGACATTTTAAGGACCATGCCACATTGGTTTGAATTTCCCAGCTCCTAGCTTATCGTTAGCTTGATCATATACTAAGTCTAGGTCACCTTCTGAAAAAAAACTAAGTGTAACACTTCGATCATACTAATCTTTAACGCATTTTTTATGAGCTTCGACTGCTAATGCAGTGGTGTGCCAAGTCTCATCTAATTGTGCTAAGTAAAAAAACCATTTTTCCTCTTTAGAGGTGGATGGTAGTAACTCTATGGTAATTAGTGTGATGTTATTTCGGATTTAATGGGTAACACAACTTCTAAACCGTAAACCAATTGAAAAGCATTGAACCCTGTTGCAGTTTTTGCTGAGGTTTGGTATGCACATAATGCTGAAAAAAACATGGTATGCCAATTCGATTTGTGAGTTCTGATAATCCATTTGATCATGGTTGTTAAAAATTTATTAATAGCTTTAATCTGACCATTATCCTGCAATTAATATGGAGTAGAATTATCATGGCGTAGGCCAAGTTGATCAGTAAGTTCGATCGCCATTGTATTTCGAAAATGACTCCCATGGTCAGTGATAATAGATTGGGGTACACCGAAATGAGCAATCACATGATTAAATACGAACGTAGTTGCAGTATTTATATCTGCCACGAATGTAGGCATCACCTCGGCCCATTTGGTAAAATAATCTACAGTGAGAAAAATATACCCATGCCTTCCGGCCGAGTGAGGGTTATAGGTAATGAATTCAATGCCCCATTTTGCAAAAGGAACGACAACAATTATGGGGTGAAGAGAAGCTGGTGGTGCACGCATATTTCGATCAAATATTTGACAGTTCTGGCATTTTCAGACCGCGAGAATGCAATCTATGAAACTCTTGTAGGATAACAATCCATTTAGAGTATTTTCCCCCAAGTAATTGTTTTGTTAAATATACATCTTGGGTTGCAATTAGAAATTACCATTGTCTTGCATAACAGTATGTAATAACAAAATCTTTGGACAACTTGAACGGATGCGAAGGGTAATTTCTCCACATGTGAATATTTAAATTTGATTGGATTCAAATTCATACTTAGATATTAAATCACATGCTCATTGTGAAATCCATCCTCTTGAACTAAAACCATTCCAATGGTGGAATCAGATGCTGTTAGGTATAAAAAGTAGTCCTGGTTGTAACTAGGTGGATGAAATAACAGTGCATGGGTTAATGAATGTTTTAGAGCATAAAAATATCTATTAGAAATCTCATCCCAAAAAAAAGGAACATTTTGTTTCAAAAACCTAGTAAAACCTTTTGTTAACTCAGCATAGTTCAAGATAAATCTACGCAAAAAGTTTTCTTTCCCTTGCAAACTTTGGAGTTGGCGATGTGTGGAAGGAGGAGGTAAATTTATGATGGCCTCAACCTTCAAGGGATCAACACAAATGATAGCTTTGGAAACAACGAATCCCAATAATCGTCCAGATTGCACACTGAAAACACACTTGTGTGGATTCAAACAAATCTTGTAATGCCTACATATCATAAAAATTGTTCTTAAATGAGTAGGATGATCTTCCCTGTGTAATGAGTGAGTAGGTAAATCATCAAGATAAAGTTGCACGATGTGTTTGATGTCATCAAAAGCGTAAGACATTTCCCTTTGAAAATTTGCACCAGCATTCTTTAATCCGAAAGGTAATTTAGAATAAGCAAATGTTCCCCAAGGACAAATGAACACTATTTTTGGTTGATCAGTAGGGAGTATGTTTATTTGATTATATCCAGAAAGTCCATCCATAAATAAAAAAATATCATTTCCAGCATAATCATCAATGATTTGGTCGATATAAGGGGTAGCATAATTGTCCTTTGGACAGACATTATTAATATCCCTATAATCAACACATACTCGTATAGTCCCTTGTTTTTTCTTAACGAGAACTATATTAGATACCCAACCTGTTAATGGGATTGGATAAATAAATCCTTCTCTTAGTAGTTTCTCAACTTCAAGTTTAATAGCAGCAGCTTTTCACGGATGTATCATACGTAAACGTTGTCTAATAGGCTTTGCATCGGGGTATGTATTTATTTCATGAACAACAATTCTTGGATCAATTCTTGGAATTTCTTCATAGGACCAAGAAAATATGTCACAGAATCCTTGAAATAGGGCTTTACATGTATTAATTTCATCAATCATACAAGAAGCTCCTATATGAATGTTTTCAACAACTCCAAATTTAATTGATATGTCAATAGGAACAATTATAGAAACATTTCTCAGATTAACGTCAGAATCCAAATTTGTAATCATGATTGGATTACGTGGTTCATTAACATAATCAATTGTAAAAATCGATGAAAAATCATTTTCAAATCTATCAAGTTTAGGTAAAAACAAAGATATATGTTGTAGATAATCCTAGGGTGATTCATCCATAGACAAAATTTCACGAATACTTTCACCGGTATAAAACACTTGTTAAAAAAGATCGGAAACAAATGTCAAGGCTAAGCTTGATAGTGAAGATTTTTCAATGAAAACATTCATTAGATAAATATTATTTGAAGGTGTGTTAGAAAATGACTGTACCACTATATATGCTATCTCAAAAGGACTCAAAGGCATATTGCCAATGAAAGAATCCATTTCTAATGCTAAAGGCACTATCCAAGGATCATCGAATGGAATAGTACTTGATGAAATCATATTGATATTAGCATTTGTACAAGGTATGTTGGGTGGATGCATAGAAAAATTTCCCATTAAAACAAAATCTTTTACTAAACCTACTCCAACATCTTCATAAGGAATAGTTGATTTTCCAACATGCTGAATACTATTCGTAGAGGTTGGGTCAGATGAATAATATGACAACTGATTGATTTTCACAATATTTTCCTTATGAGGAAACATGATTAACTGAAATATGGAAGACACGACAACAGTCATATCATAAGACCAACTTCGACCCAGAAGAAGGTTGTAATCTAGAGGGGCATCAACTACTTCCACATCTAGATTAACAGTTTTACCTTCGACCTCTATAGGTAGATCTTGTAAAATTCCATAGGGATGGAATCCTCTTCCATCAAAAGCTTTAAGTATTGTCGGACAGTGGTTTATTATTAGAGAACCAAGAATTTTCCAACAATTTAATGACATAATGCATGTGGATGCCCACTCATCAATTACAACACGAAAAATTCGTCTGTTTTTTTACTAATACCGGAATTTGAAAAGCCATCTAATGGGGTAGTCTCGATATAAAATTTTCAAAATCGAAGAACATAAGGTTAAAATCCTGAGGATATATAGCTCCAATAGCTGATAAAAGTAATTTCCTTTTTGTTGGACATGATTACAGCACTTCTAAGGCCGACATTGCTGAAGGGGAAATCGCCAAGTATTCAATAATGTTGTAGTTCTGAGCAGCTCTTGTATGTGGATTGAAAGCTGACTTTCGAAGTACACCTTTAGCAGGCGGTTTAATTACTAGATCAGGATTAGGTTTCTCGATATGAAGTGGATAAAAAACCAAATGAGATGTAGTTGGTGTTGAACTAGAATTTTCTACTTCTTTACCAGTAACAGGATTTTTACTTCCATAGTCTTACGACTATGTCGCAACCATAACCTCAGACATCATTAAAATATCTGCTGATGAGTGTGAAGAAGATCCTATCATTTTTCTATCTTGAGTAGGTAAAGGATCCTTCAAGAAAGAGGGCGTGGGCAAACCTTTGATGAATTGAGAGACCTCAGATCGATGCAAGCACTCTTTAGTAAACTGATCCTTGTCACAAATAAGATAAGGATAACGAGGATTTTGCTTATTGTCAGATGGTTCAGTTTTTTCAGTTTTCTCTTTTGCCAACAAATTCTATTTTCTTTTCTTCCTACCTTTCTTCTTATTACTGTTTTTGGATTTAGATGTAGATGAATCTATAACGTGAATGTCGGAAGAAGTTTGAAGGGAATAATCTCCTTTCGGTGAATCAGGTAAAGTTATTATAGGAGAAGTAGTTTTTGAGGACCTCTTCCTACTTTTATTTGTGTTAACTAAACCAATTACACCATTTGCAACATGAGACCCTTAAGGAGTTGCAGATATTTGACCAGGATGTGGTAAATCATGATTTTTTTCATACAAAGTACTAGACTATGTATATAAAAGGTCTAAGTATTGAGCTTGAGAAATGACCTATTCTTCAGTAGCAACTCCTCCTTTAGCCACATTTTCAGTGATTTTTGGAAGTAATGATTTGATGAACCATTAGGCCAAGATCTGATCCGGAATAAAAAAATTCACCAAACGTCTCCTACGTCTCCATTCATGTATGTGATCGGATATGTACGTAGACGTAAATTTTTTTAATGAAGTCAATAATTCTGTGCCATTTTCGTATTTGAATAGAAACTAAAAATGTGCTAATAAATTAGCTGCTAAAGCATTGAAATTTTTGAATGAGCCACACGGTAATTCAATGTACCATTTGGTAGCTAAGCCTATCAGTGTTCTCTGTAATAGTTGTAATCGAATAGAATCATCAATCAAAGAGTTGGATGTGCAACAGAGGTGGTAAGTCATGACATGGTGCAGTGGGTCCTCTCCTAATTTCCCTTCAAATTTACGGATATCACTGGGCAACTTATTTGGCATTAGTGGCCAATACGGAAGATAATAGATGGGATCATTCGTTAGGCGTGACAAATTAGGTAAATGAAAAGTTTCTATGAATGGCAACTGACAGTTAGGGTCTTTAGAAAATTGATAACCTTATGGAACTATACTAGTACCAGGAGGAGGATATGCAGGATATCCTGGAATAGCCTGTGCGTTTGGGATTGGAATACCTCTTGGGTAACCAATATTAGTCGGAGCATATTGGGGTTGAGCCGGTATATGATACGTGTATCCAGGTAAATTTGATGCTGGTATATTGGATTTTGTGTTGTAGGCCCATATTGATACTGCCCTTGATAAACAAATTGAGGTTGGATTGTTACAATTGTACTTGTACCAGGTTGTCTGGTAGGCAGTTGAACGGTATTTTGGATTATAGGTCTAGGTTGTGGTGTAGAGACTAAAGGGATTTGTTGTGATACTTGAGGGGACGTAGAAATAGGAACTGCAGAAACTCCAGGAATAGGTGTGGTAACTTGAACAGAAGTTGGTGCAACAATTTGAGTTGGAATTCTAGGTGTACTCAGATGAGGCTATTGAACTGTACCAGATGCAGGTACCTGAATCGTAGGTTGGACAGGTTGTTGGATTTGACTGTATCCCATTGGATGACCAGGTTGATAATAGGGTACTTGCACATTAGGTTACAAATTTGTTGAACTTGTGATGAATCCCACACCGTGTTTACTCCCGGGTATGAAGGTCCCATTGAAGGTTGTGTTACATAAGAAGGACCATAAGTAGGTTGATAATTTGGAACATATTCTTGATAATTAGGTAGATAATTCCCACTTCCTTGAAACAATTGTTCTTCCGGGTAGAACTGTGGCCCTAAAGGAAGCTGCTATCCCTGGAAAGGCAGTTGCCCTGGTGTAGGGTATTGTCCTTGAAGAGGCTGCAAACCCTAAGTTGGGTAATGCCCTTGAGGTTGACATTGACCCTGAGGTATGTAATGACCTGGAGGTATGTACTGTCCTTGCGGTTGATATGGTACTTGAGGTATGTACTATCCTTGAGGTTGCCCCCCAAGCAGTAAATTACCAATTTGAGGTTTCCCCCGAGGCAGTAAATTACTATCTTGAGGGTCAGGGTTAGGAATATTTCCAGACATCATGTAAACATGTTTTGCACTAAAATTTTCGGTATTTGATTCATTTGGACCAAATGATGGTATATGTTTGTCGGGAGAAGGAGCTGCTCCTGAGAAAGTACCAGAGAGCGACTGGTATCCTATTGGAACACACGGACCACCATACAAATATGTTTCTAGTGATGCAAAAAATATGTGTGACTCACCAGACATGTTTAATGGAGGTCTATAACCTCTTGGTATATGGTAAAAAGGAATTCAGGGTGGCCAATAATTTAGACCAGTATTGTGTAGAAAGTCTACCAACTGAGAATACCAAGGATCTTGTTTGAAAGGGATATAGTATATCGATTCACTTGGCCTAAGATCTAAAGAGTCCTGATTTGGAGGAACAGGAACTTCTTCTTCAGTGTCAGTAACTTCTTCAATACTAATGAGACCAGGACGAAGATTGTCATTGATACGATACTTCACTCTAGGTGACTCAAGATAATGAGGGGTTGGATTAATGAACTCAGAAGTAGTCTCAGATATAACAGTTTCAGTTTCTGGTTCATAAATTTCAGGATCTGAAGCTTATAATTCACTAGTGGTAGAAACAAGTTCAGCTAGCTCATAAATTGAAACTCTTCTTAGGGTACTCTCTGTTGTTCGAGGTTGATCTACTTCGTATTCAGGATGAAAAATTATTGATGTTTCTTGGTGTTCAGTTGATCCAGTCCATGATGTTTGTCTTTTCTCAGATTTAAGTTTTTCTAACTGGATTGGTGTGTACTCAGGGGGTTTCTCCTACATTCTACGTGGTTGTTTAGGTAATTTTTCCACAATTAAAAATTTTAAGACACAAAATCAAAGAAAATTTCAATAAAATGTCCTAAAGTCTCTAAGGAAACAATCAAACTGATCACACGCCTACAAAATCTAAGATATCAATCCACACAAAAACAGTGTATTCTCACACTAAAAACACTAGTTGGTGATGAAATCCAATGTCCTAGAATTTTAATGCAGAAATAGTGATTGGAATAGTCACCCTGACAACTTGCTTAATGAAATAGTTTGGTTCAATTTTCTCCACTTAAACCATCTCAAAGTGAAGAGAACCCTTTGGAAAGTCCAAGTGAGTCTACTCGACGTCTGCTCCAGGTACACTGGGACCTTCCTTCCACTGTCACCTTGGGAAATAATCCTAAATTTTATATTCACTAAGGTCACCAATGGGAACAAATATACATGGGGGAATAGTCTATGATCCAATATATACGCAACGACAGAGTAACAATCTCAATCCCCTTGAAGGATCCTTGATATAATCCAAGGTTTACCGACAAGTGACCCCAGGCTCCTCGACAATGGTCTATCTGAGGTTTACTTTTTTTAATACATGCACATCCACTATCTTTCCCAATGAGATAGCTACAATTACCTCGCTGGTTCAAACCTGATCTCATGCTTGACTCTTTTAAGAAGAGCTTCCCAGAGCATACATGCTACAATTGTATTTTCCTACCGCATGATTGGTACTTGTTTGTTTTAATTTTCTTGGAATGTTAATTACAACCTATTCCAAGACACTAGCCTAAGCTATGTTGCTGGAAAAGAGCTCTAGAAAATGTAAAAATATCTAGATTGATTTTAATTAAAGCGTTGTTTTTAGTTTGGCTATTTCTTAAGACAAAAGGTGTGGAAGTGAAACTTCAATGACGTTTTATGACCCAACTCAAAATATGCTAAATGCATCAATATGATAGCGCAAATATTTTCTTCTCAATGAAACCTATTTAAAGGAAATATTCGAGAGATTTAGATAACTTTCAAAGTGCCAATTATTTCTCTTATAAACAAAAATATTTGAGAAGAAGACTATGTCTTTGAGAACTCAATTTCATATGATGATCAATTACTCATTCAAAATAAAATCCTTCATGAATCAGATCAGAAACTATAAATGTTTTAAAAAACGTTTTCTAAAAAGAAAACCTTATTGAAAACTCCTAAAAACATAAAATTCAGAAGAAAAAGAAAACATTAATGTTTGAACTCTATCTAAAAGGTTTTGATGATGTTTTTCTTAGTTTGTGATAGAACTAAGAATAATTTTTTCTTATATCAGCAAAAACCAAAACATTCAATAATGATTTAAAGTGAAATTTAGGCCTTAGTGAGCTTTAGACTTTTCTAAATTTGTAAATGAAAATGGAACTAAATTTTCATAAAAGCAAGGGTTGCAATAAGTTCAATGGCTCAGCAAGAAAACAACAACATACCAGTAAGCTAAGGTATATCATGGTTTCTAATAAAGAGCAACAAGAAAGTAGGGAAAACACTTGCTTATAAAATGAAATCAGATGAAAAGCCACTCAGACACAAGAATTTCTAAAAGAAATTCACACATAATACTTTGACAGTCAAGAAAAGTTGGGACAAGCACATAGAATCTGGAAATTTTTCTCCTGAAAAGAGAATTTTTAATTTTTATAAAATTTTCCACAAGTTCGCAGATTTTAATGGAGAACAGTGCGGCACCACACTATTCTGAACTGAAAAAAAGGGAGGCTACCACACTTTCTTTAAAAAAAAAGTGTAGAGACTAGTAAAAACATAGAAAAAATAAAAATTTAGATTTACTTTTTAGGGATTTTGGAAAGCTATCTACCCAATATAGTTTTAGACTACTCAAAATCGCAAAATCAAACTTGAAAGTGAAAAGAGAATCTAAGTTCTATTCCCTAGTGAAGTCACCTTTTTGTTAAGTGGATAAATCCTTCTTGCACACAAGAACGATCTCCCTAGTATCCTAAGGATATCTAGAAAGAAAAAACCAAATGCAAACCACTTTCTCTAGATCAGTCTGATTCAGAATTATTAATAACAAAGTATGAGGACATGGCCCTACATGAAGTCCATCGCTTGCCGAAATATTCTATCCAGTCGCTCCAATAGAGATCACTTCAGCATGTGAAACCTGTGATCAAATACAGATAAAAATATTACAAGAACCTGCAAGGTATAATAATTGAGAACACACTAAGAAGGAATCCAAGAATTCAAATACTCAAATAGATACATGAACAATTCAATGAGAAAATGGAATCCATTTGTATTAACTTTTATAATAAGAAGTAACCTTACAACTTTTCACCTTGATGTTATATAGGTTCTTCCGGGGTCCCGAACAATCATTCTCTCTCAGATTGACAAGTCTTCTTCTCTCTGAACTAGCATAAACTTATGGACATGAGTGTGTGATCATTCTCATATAAAAATTGGCTAGGATAGAGAGTGTGTTCTCTTTAATAAATTCTTTAGCAACTAATATGTATGTCTACCATTTACCAGCTACCATTGAGACTGAAACATGAGCTCAATTTATAGGGAAATGGAGATAGTTTTAGTTCCATGAAGAGGGGGATAGATTCCTCTCATGAAGGGATTTGAGATCCATAGACCAAGGGATAAGCTCCATGAGTGAAGGGATAGAGCTCATGAGTGTAGGATAAAGCTCTAACTGAACGTACTTCTAGAAGCTTCCAGGTGGGAGAATATTCATCCAGCTGGGCTTCTAGAACTTACTTTTTCCTTTATTTGACTGTTTACGGGGGTCCGCAGGCAAGGGCTAGGAAAAGTGCAGAGTTAGAATTTTTAGGGTTTTAATGAGCTCTTCTTCAATTCCAAGACTTGGTTTAGGAACATTAGGTTTTTTACTTCTAAGGGAGCGTAATGCGGGTAATGATGAATCTATATTGACATTAAAATGTCATGGTGACAAAATAATGTGTAACAATGTCAATATAACCTCTATTCACAACATCAGAATCCCTATGCATTTCATAATCATCATGTTCATACAACTACATAAGTAAGAACCACATGTGCATTATCACCATCTTCTCATAACAGATAATTTTCAAAGAATAACTAAAATCATAAGGTACGATTTAGGTGTATAAATAAAATTTAATCAGTAAGACATGATCTAGAGGTTTCATAAAAATTTCTACCCTATCTAAATTATGCATTCCTATTTAGTACACCACACAATTTTAATCAAATATATATGGAAAGTCTTGAATAATAGCATCTGCATCTTCCGAGGTAGCCGAGCTTGGGCTATATTGGTCCCACTGGACCTTGACGTGCTCAATATCACGATTCCTGAGCCGACGAACCTGACAGTCCAGTATACAGAATGGTTCGACCTGAAGGACAACCTCCTCAAAAACTTGTAATTTCACAAATGTTAGCACATGGGATGGGCCAGGCACATATTTTCTAAGAATAGAAATATGAAACACATTATGCATTCTTCTTATATGGAATGAAAGCTCGAGCTTATAATAAATTGGTCCAATCCGCTCTAGGATATGAAATGGCCTGACAAATCTAGGGGATAAGTTTGTTCCCTTTCCAAATATAAAGGAACTCTTAGAGGGTTTGACTCTAATAAAAATTTGCTTCCTTCCTCGAAGCTTCTATCAATTCTGTTTGCATCGACATAATTTTTTTAGTGATCTTCGGCTTCTTTTATCCTCTGCTTAATTATTTCCATTTGTTCTTCCATTTCTTGGAGCATTTTAGGACCTAACATGACGCGATCCTCTAATCGATCCCAACTCAATGGAGTATGACATGGTCCTCCATATAAGACTTCGAAGGCAGCTGCCTGCATTGAACTGTGATAACTATTGTTGTAGGCAAATTCCACTAAAGGAAGGTATTTCTGCCATTGATTTTGTTGATCCATGACATACATTCTAAGCATGTCCTCTAATACTCAGTTTACTCTTTCTGTTTTCCCATCTGTCTCTGGATGATATGCAATACTGAAGTTTAGTTTTTTTCCCATAGATTGTAAAAGGATTTTCCAAAATCTAGAAGTAAAGCGTGCATCTTTGTCGGATATTATTTTCCAAGTCAATCCATGAAGGCGAATTATTTCCTTTAGGAAAACTTGAGCAATATATAGTGCATCGAAGGTGCTCTTAACTGGAATGAAGTGAGCACTCTTAGTTAATTTGTCAACCATGACCATGATGTAGTCATGTCTTTGGTATGTCATAGGCACTCCCCCCAAAAAATGCATTGAAACCACTTCCCACTTGGTTTCGGGTATGTCATGGGGTTGTACAAGACCTGCAGGGTGATGATGTTCAACTTTAAACTGTTGACATTCTAGATAGCGGGCCATGAACTATTTTATATCATTTTTCATTCCTTCCCAGAAGAGTAATTGTTTCAAATATGCATACATTTTCTGGACTCCTGGGTGTGCAACATATGGAGCTTGGTGGGATTGTTTCACTATTGGATTCCAAAGTTCATCATTAGCCGATACATATATCTTACCATTATACAGTAGCAAGCCATCCTCATATACTGTGTATCCTTCCCACTTGGATTCCATTGGTACTTCTTCTTGTAATGCAAGTTTTATTTTGCTGGTACTATGGGTCCCCTATTAGGTGGTTCAGAATCCAAATTTTCAGGTCTGTCTTTAATGACAACATTGAATGAACTAGAGGTCTCCTGCTTAAAGAATCTGCAACCTTATTTTCCATCGCTTTGATGTAGGATATTTTAAAATTATATTCACTAAATAACTCACTCCAATGTCATTGGTGAGCATTAAGGTCCTTTTGGGTGACTATATGCTCAAGAATTTTATGATCCATCCTTAATTCAAATAGGAATTCCATCAAATAATGTCTCCATAGTCTCAGGGCCATTACAGCTCTAGCTAATTCTAGATCATCTGTGGCATAATTGATTTCATGGGTCTTGAGTTTACAGGAGGCATAAGCAATAACCCCTCCATCTTGCATCAAGACTGCCCCTAATCCTTCTCCTGATGCATCTGTGCACGCACAAAATTCCTTGTCCATGTCGGGCACCTTTAATATTGGGGCAGTTTTTAAGCGTAGTTTTAGCTCATTTAATGCTCTTTCACACTCACTTGTCCATTCAAACCTAACCCATTTCCTTTGGAGGTTTGCGATGGGACTGGATATTCATGAAAATCCTCTTACAAATCTTCTATAGTGGCCTGCTAACCCCATAAAGTTGTGTACTTATTTGACATTCTTAGGAGCAGGCCAATCCATTATAGTTTCAATCTTGCTGCAATCCACTGCAATGCCTTCCCCACTAATGGTATGGCCTAGATATTCAATTTCCTTCTAGAATAAGGAACACTTAGTAAGTTTTCCATATAAATTATGTTCTCTAAGACATTGAAGCACCAGTTTCAAATATTCTTGATGTTCATCCGCATTACAAGAATAAATTAGGATGTCATACAGGAACACTTGAACAAAATAGTCCAAATATCTGCAAAAAACACTATTCATCAAGTTCATGAATGATGCCAAGGAATTATTGAACCCAAATGGTACAACTATAAACTCATAGTGCCCATATCATTTTCTGCATGTTGTCTTAGGTATGTCCTCCTCTTTGATTCTTAGCTGATGATAACTTGACTGTAAGTCTATATTGGAAATTAATAAAGCTATTATTAGTTGGTCAAAGAGGTCATATATGCGAGGCATGTGGTACCAGTTTCGGATGGTGGCCTTATTTATATCTCGGTAATCAATACATAACCTAAGAGTTCCATATTTTTTCTTCACAAAGATCATTGACGCACCCCAAGATGACACACTGGGTCAAATGAATCCTTGATCAAGCAGTTCTTTAAGTTGTATACTCAGCTCATTAAGCTCTGGAACAACCATTCTATAGGGAGTTTTGGATATGGGTTATGTTCCTGATTTCAGGGAAATGGAAAAATCAATTTCTCGGATAGGAGGCAAGCCTGGTAGCTCTAGAGGAAACACATCTGCAAATTCAGAAAGTAGCGGGTGCAACTTATCAGAAGAATTTACATCGTCACTAACCATTTCTACTACATAAACCTTACATCCCTTCCTCATACACTTATTAACCTTTTTCGTTGATATGAGGTGCATAGAAATATCCCCTTTAATTCCCTCGATTACTGTGGATTCTCCTGGGTCATTTTTTAATATAATTGTCTTATTATAGAAATCCACTACAACTTGATGAGATTCAAGCCAATCCATTACTACAACTAGATCATAAGTTCCCAAATTTGTGATGTACAGGTTCATCTTGGTGTCACATCCCCCAAGGTTAACAATGCAATCCCTTACCAGTTATCCTATTGATTGTTGAGAATCTGATGCCATTTCTACCATTCTAAAGCTAATTTGCTCATGAGCTATCAATCCACATCTAAGCAATGTTGAAGGAGAAATAAAACTATCAGTGGCACCTGGATCAATTAACACAGATATAGGAATACTATTTATCATACATGCGGACTCCACAACTATGGTTTGGTGCTGCGCTTGGCGATGGTTAATCGTGGAATGAATTCGATGTGGGTTTTGTGGTCTTCCTCCTCTAGCTTTATGTCCCTGTTGATACCTTGGAAAATCTTTTTTATAATGAGGGCCCCCACATTCCCAACATTCTTCTTGCCTTTGATTCTCATTTGGTCTCGATCCTTGGCCACCAAATCCTCTACCTCTACCATTGGTTCTTTCCACGTAGGGCTCACCCCTATGTCCTCTTGGAGGAAATCCAAAAATTGCACTACCAATCTCGGAAACATTGTTTCATTTTTCTTGGAATCCATATCGGTGCCCCGCTAATCTATTTACCCTCATCGTGGGGTGCTCTTTCTTTTATTTTTCATCAACCTCCATTTTTTTTTTCATATTTATCGTTGTCAAGACTTGTTTGGCTAGACTAGTGGTTGTTGCCATAGTGGTGGGTTTCCACATGGCAACTTTTGCTTCAGCCAAAGGGTCGAGCCCATGCAAGAACCTTTCATCTTGACGTTTATCATCTTCCATATAGTCCACATGATGGAACAACCTATAGAATTCAGCTTCATAGTCTTCGATAGACCTATAATTATGTCGCACTGCATGGAAATCCCCAATTTTTTGGTGTTTGTAGTACTCTGACATGTACTTGACTCTGAACGCTTCCTCAAACATTTCCCAAGTAACTTGTAGTGGCATGACTTCCATATTCATTTCTTCATTTACCCACCACAAGAAGGCTTCTCCTTTTAGTAGACTCATTTCTATTTGAGCCTTTTCCCTTGAACCATTTTCCTTAAAGCTAAGTGCCCTCTTGACATCGACTACCCATGCTTCTTCCTTTGAACCGCTATCTTGACCTGTGAACTCTAGTAATCTAGATTTTTGAACTTCTTTCATAATATCAAGGTGGTTGTCCAACTGCGGCATCGAACTGAGAATTTAAGTGTTGCCTTTGTTTTGTTCCAACTCCCTTCCTTGACCTAGATCATCCCCTTGACCTTGACCTTGGCTTGTGGCCCAATCCTTAAATATGCTTGTCATTTCCCCGAGGGAACGTAATATAGCTTGCTTAGTTGGGGTTCCAATTTATGCAGTGGCAGGAGGTGGGGTTTCCACCTTAGGGGTGACTTGAGTTTGTCTTTGACACTTAGGAGCCATGATTTTCCCTCTAATGATCTAGTTTACAGTCTTATGCTTATTCAAAATAATAACCATATAACCACAATGTTATAAGTTTAATTTGAACTCCCAATTTAAATAAGTAAGGAAATTTTCTTAAAATTTAAACTAATCCTATAATTGTAATTTTTCCATAACATTTACAATTTAAACCATATTTCTATTCACAAAAAACTTTATAGAACTTCTACCTATCTTTTATATCAACTTTATAATTCCTATTTACAAAACCTTATTAAATTGTTATTATATATACATACTCTAAAATATATTATTCCAATTATAACATTTAAAGCATATATATATATATATATATATATATATATATATATATATATATATATATAATAATGTACTGCCATAAATTGCTACCTAGCTACTTTATGGTTTGGCGCTTCATGGGTTGGGTGATGGGTGAGTATGGTATGGTATGATGGATTTTTGTTTGTCAACAATATATATATATATATATATATATATATATATATATATATTATTTTGTCAAAAAAAGGAAAGAAG
Source organism: Pinus albicaulis (assembly GCA_034641835.2). NCBI lineage: Eukaryota > Viridiplantae > Streptophyta > Pinopsida > Pinales > Pinaceae > Pinus > Pinus albicaulis. Next base: position 1,346,229,635 of record CM076584.1, on the reverse strand, counting down.
CATTGGGGAGGGCCAAGTTTCCTGGCCTCATTACCAATGTGATTAATCTGAAAGATTTTCTATCCATTAACATTCATATTATTAATAATAATGTATATGATAACAATTTTTTTTTTCTCTTTTTCTTTTGCACAATTTAAACCATAATCTTCTTTAACTCAATATAAAACACTTAATTTATTTAATATTATATAACCCCTTATATTAATTTATATTTTTAAAATATACTTAATATTTAATAATTTTCATTTTCAAATATTATTTTTTTATTTATATCACACATCTTACCTATAAAAAGAATGTTTTTACCTACCCTCTAATATACTCATGGACCGAACTTCCCAGCACATATCCACTTGCCTTAAAAGCACATATATGAAAATAGAAAATTGAATTCTTTTAATAAGTTAAAATAAAAATGCGTATGGACTATCTTAATGTAACGCATAGTTTTAAAAAACAACAAAATGGTGTAGAATTTGGTAAAATTTTGAAAAAAATAGTATTTTGAGAGCTCTAACAGTTTTTTTATAGTGTTGAATCTAATTCTTTTATCAAAAATGTATTTGAAACACTCCAACTACTTAATTTTTTGAATTTTATTTTATCAGATTTGGCAAAAAAGCTGTCGTCCAGACTATTTTGTATGTTGGATAGACAACTTCTTAATATAATAGCAAATTAACTTCTTTTAAAAAATTAAAATAAAAATAGGTATAGACTATCTTAATATAATGAGGGTAGTTGTTAAAATATTTAATATATCAATGTTTGAATGTGAAGGTAAATAAAGAAAAAAATTTCAAACATGCTAATCAATAATGATTTTACAATATTTATGGACACAAAAAAAATTTCTTTCTTTATTTATGTTATTTTACATTAAAATTGAAATATTTCAATTCAGAATGAGTAAAATTGAAATCTTTTAGCATACCTCTTTTATATTCTTTTATATTGGATAACTGAAATTGCTAACATTTTATTTGAATGAAATTATTAATCTCTTAATTAAAATATATATATTCATTTTTTCTTTATAGTGATTATATATCATAATGAACTTCTTATTGCTAGAATCTTTTATTACTTCGATATAATTAAAAGTTAATTGTTATTTGACATGTAGTGGAGCATATTTTAATATTGAGTTCTGTCCAGTATCCGTTATTCATGAAACATGAAAGATTTAGCTCGCAACGTGCATGCTAGTAAAAGGGTTTACTCAAACGACACATTGAACTTAAACACGATTAATGATGTAATGATTAAAAACTTTGGAACGGTTAAATAATGAAAAACATGCAAAATAACCGTCAATCTCGAATTAACCATTTCAATGGCTTCGTCGCGTACGACCTTTCTGAAGTTGCGAGGTTTTAAAAATAATTAAATACCGAAATTTGGGAAAGAAACACAAACAGAAAACAACGCGTCGTAGTTCAGTTCGCTAAATTTACAGACTTTCTCTCACTGTGTGGATAGGATTAGAACCAAGAAATCGTTGTCAGCTCTTTTCTCTCATTGCATAATATTCTAAATGAATCCCAATTCTAATTTAGCTTTCTTTGCATGGCATCTGGTAATTTGCTTTCGATTTGCATGCGAGATAATAAATTTTTTGTGGGTCGTGATGAGAAATTTCACAAAAAAGAGCTTCCAGGTTACCTTTTCATGCGAGAGTGTCAGCGCAGGTTTAGTTTCAAAAGGGTTTTAAAATCGTGAACCAAGTCAAATAAAAGGGGGCAAAAAAATAAAATTTTAAAAGGAGCCACCACGATTTGATCTTTCACAGAAACGATCCACCAAAAATTACAACCCCACAGTAGATCAATTTTCCACCTTGAGTGGAAAGACAATAATTCATTTAATTTGATCGAGCCACTGGAGAGAGACTATTGCGCGGTCTCCTGTTCTTGGCCAGTTCAAATTATACTCATTCCAGCTCGAACGCAGGTTCGAACCACACCATGTTTTGTTCTAGCTATGGCCATTTCTCACCTGTTGATTCTATAACCCAGTGCACGAAGAGTAGCCAAAAGCAGGTCCGAAGACCGAAACTTAGGGTCAGCAGTGCGAGGGCTAGGGTTCGACTCTGCTTAGATGTCAGTTGTTTTGACTTATCTTGAGAATCAGATTTTGCAATGAGATTGGAGATATGTTTGAGAACACCAATATTTGAAAGGTCATGTGTTCGGTTTTTAATCGATGGCAGTTTCTCGAACGAATTCTTATGAATTCTCCCTTCAGTGTTTACGACGGCCATGGTGAATTCTCCCTTCAGTGTTTACGACGGCCATGGTGGACAGAGGCGGGCTTTTTCTAGCAGGCCCAAAATGTTGGAATTTAATTTCCAACTGCCCAGAGAAGTCTGCAGGACACAAGTTAAATGAGAAAGGATTGAACGGCGGCGAAGTTAAGATTGATGGGAATTTAGACAGCCACGAATTGAATGCAGGAGCATTGGAAGAGCTGCATCTTATCTGCAGCAACAACCAGTATTAAAACCTTCACCAAACAAATTAAACTCAGAAATTTACCGCCAGATTTAAAACCTTCACCAAACAAATTAAACTCAGAAATTTACCACCAGATTGAAAGGGCCACGTGGAGAAAAAATATTGGATCGCGTTGTTTTGTTGCGCTGGATGCATTGCCAAAATCCGGACCCGAAATTTTAATAGGGTGAATTCTATTGAGAATTCGCATCACACTTTGGGCCTACGTCATCATTTAATTTTGGAACGCGAAATATTTTGTAATAGAGCTTGTCTTATGGTTGAAGTCCGTAAATTTTTTTTCATAAAGGTTTTAAACCTTCGGTAAAAGTTTTTTCTTACTAAGGTTAATATATATTATAAATATTTATAATATTTATAATATATATATATATATATATAAAGTGTTTTATTTTTAATGTCATGTTCTGGAAAGTTCAAATGGCCCGAAAGCCAAAACAAAAGGGCCCGTGAATGTAATTTCTTTTTATTTACTGTGTAATTTTTATTTTTACACAGCAGTGTATAAAAAGGAAAAGGCAGATTGTAAAGTTTTTTTTAAGGAAGAAGTTTTACACATAGCAGAGTGTGAAACGAGTGTATGCACAGCAGTGCGGAAGTAAAAATACAGCAGAGTGTTTTTAGAGACAGAGTATTTTCTGTGTGAAACAGAGAAGAGTGATTTGGACACTGCGTGTGAAGCAGTTCCATCCTTTTGTAATCTCCAAGCAGTGGAAAGTTATCAGACTGTAATAGATTTTTATTTTTAATGAAATAGAAGAATTTTGTGCAATCTCTGTCTACCAGCAAGCAAATTTTTGTTTTTATTTCTCTGTGTTAAAGAGGAGAATTTCTATTCTCCTGTGTGTCTGGAATATTCAGAAATTCCAACATGGTATCGGAGCTAGTTCAGGCTCTTTGAAACTTTCAAAGAAGCTGAAGAAGAAGACTTGTTGCAGTGATTTCTCCAGCAGAGTGAAAAGCTCAACAGAGGTCAAAGTTCAGGTATTTCTCAAAGATAACAGAGTTTTTTTTGTCTAACAGAGTTTGTTCTTTCAGAAAAGGAAAGACAGTTTGTTCAAGTTCAAAGTTCAGTTTAAGAGCAATGGTTGGACCAAGTACATGAATGAATCTTGGAAGTGTTCAGCTTCCACAATTTAATGGAAAGAATTATGATTATTGGGCCATTACCATGAGAGCCCTGTTTGTTTCACAAGACTTATGGGAACTAGTAGAAGATGGTTTCACAGAACCAGCTGATGAGCAGGCTTTTAATGCCTTAACTCAAGCAGAGAAAGATGTATTGAAGAATAATAGGAAGAAGAATGCCAAAGCTCTCTTCTGTTTGTATCAAGCTGTAAATGAGAGTGTGTTTCTAAGGATAGCAGCAGCTAAGAAATCCAAGGAGGCATGGGAAACTTTGAAAGTAGCCTATCAAGGTATGGAGAAAGTTAAGACAACAAAACTTCAGTTGCTGAGAAGAGAATTTGAAACTCTTTGCATGAAAGAGTCAGACAGTGTTGACACATTTTTCACACATGTGATTGGGATTGTCAATCAGATAAGATCCCATGGAGAAACTCTTGAAGATAGAAGGATTGTGGAGAAAATTTTGAGATGTTTACCCTCAAAGTTTGATGTTATTGTTACCACCATAGAAGAGACCAAAGATCTCTCACAGTTCACAGTGGATGAACTTCATGCCTCACTGATAACTCATGAACAAAGTTTGAATAGAGATGAACACTCGTCTCTTGAACATGCCTTCAAGACCCAAATTACTTCAAGAAGAGGAAGAGGTCAAGGAAAAGGAAGAGGAAGAGGCAGAAGTCAGAATAGAGGTGGAAGGAACAGCCCTTCACATTCACATGGAAGGTGCAACAGTCAAGATCACAGCCACGGCCAAGGCAACAGCCAGCAAGGTGGACATCAACACCAACATGGTCATGGACAAAGGTATGACAAATCCAATGTCCAATGTCATTATTGCAAAAAATATGGGCACTATGCCAATGAATGTAGAAAGAAGCAAAATGACATGAAAAATAGGCAGAATGCTAATGTAACAAAAGAGGAAAAGAACCCAAGTAATGTGCTATTAGCTTGTAATGTAGCACAAGATAGAGAAGATAATGTTTGGTTCTTAGATTCAGGATGTAGTAATCACATGACTGGCAACAGAGCAATGTTTTCCAATATTGATGAAGAAGTCAAATCTGAAGTGACCACAGGGACTGATACTAAAATCTTTGTCAAAGGGAAAGGCAGAGTAAGTATTCGAGCCAGAAATGGGGAGTAGAAATTTGTTCCTGATGTGTATTATGTTCCAGGTCTGAAATGTAATCTTTTGAGCGTTGGGCAGCTCATAAACAAAGGTTACAATGTAATTTTTAAAGATGATGTGTGCACAATAAAAGATATACCTCCAAGCAAGAAAATTATTGCTGAAATACAAATGACCAGCAATAGAATGTTTCCTCTCAAGCTCAACATTGACTTGAAGGGAAAAGGAAAGAGTATAGCAGCTGTAACACAAGAAGCCTTCCAAAAGGAAGAGAAAGATGTAAATTGGTTATGGCATTTGAGATTTGGACATCTCAATTTCGGACGATTAAATTTGCTGCACAGAAAATGAATGGTAAGGGGTTTTCCATTGATTGAGAAGCCTGACAGCCTATGTGAAGGCTGCATCTTGGGAAAGCAACACAGAGAAAATTTTCCTTCAGGGAAAAGCATAAGGGCGAAAGCACCCTTAGAAATCATCCACTCAGATTTATGTGGGCCGATGCAAACAGCGTCTGTTTTGGGCAGCAACTACATGCTGACCTTCATAGATGATTTGACAAGAAAAGTGTGGGTTTATTTTCTGAAATATAAGAATGAAGTCTTTCAGAAATTTCGTCAATTTAAAGCTCTTGTAGAGAAACAGAGTGGGTAGTATATTAAAGTCCTCAGAACTAACAGAGGAGGAGAATATATCTCAAAGGAATTTCTGCGCTTCTGTAGAGAGAACGACATACACAAACAGTTTACCACCAGGTACACGCCGCAACAGAATGGAGTTGCTGAAAGGAAGAATCGAACCATAATGGAGATGGTGAGAAGTATGCTAAAGGCAAAACACTTGCCGAATGAGTATTGGGCAGAAGCAACAAACTGTGCTGCGTATATTTTAAATAGATTCCCCACAAAATCAGTGATGAACAAAGTTCCAGAAGAAGCGTGGAGTGGCAGAAAACAGGGAGTCACCCACATGAGAGTTTTTGGATGTGTGGCATATGCACACATTCCAGACAAGTTGAGGAAGAAGTTGGATAGTAAGGGAGAGAAGTGCATTTTCCTTGGATATTGTGAAGATTCCAAAGGATATAGACTATATAACCCATCCACAAAGAAGTTTGTGCTAAGCAGAGATGTGCAATTCATTGAAGAGGAAGCGTGGGATGGAAGCATTGAGAAAACAGTCAATGTTAAAAGCTGTTTATCTCATGATGAGGATGAGGAAGATGTAGTTGAAATTAACAACTCATCCGTAGCACAACCTCCACCAGCACAAGGACAGCAAGGGACACCTCAAGCAACAGCTAGAACACCCTTGAGAAGAAGCGGGAGTGCATCTCCAAGCACACCACATGGAGCAGAAATGAGTGCTTCATCAAGCACGGATACACCAAGTGAACGAGGAACAAAATTCAGAAGTCTTAGAGAAATTTATGAGCAAGGAGAAGCAAACGAAGGTATGAATTCTCTATTTTCTTTGTATTGTCAAGTTGATGATCCTATTCATTTTGAAGATGCTATTAAAGATAGAAAATGGATAGAAGCTATGGATGAAGAAATTAAAGCCATAGAGAAGAATAGAACATGGGAGTTGGTTGATCTCCCAGAAGGTAAAGAACTCATTGGAGTTAAATGGGTCTATAAGACCAAAAGCAATGCTGAAGGAAAAATAGAGAGACACAAGGCCAGACTTGTTGTCAAGGGATATAAGCAGAAGCATGGAATTGATTATGAAGAAACTTTTGCACCAGTTGCAAGAATGGAGACAGTAAGAGCAGTGCTGTCCATAGCAGCACAAAACAAATGGAAAGTATACCAGATGGATGTAAAATCTGCATTTTTAAGTGGAATTTTAATGGAAGAGGTATATGTGGAACAACCTCTCGGATATGAGAAGAAAGGCCAAGAGCATAAGGTCTGCAAATTGAAGAAAGCTCTTTATGGGCTGAAACAAGCTCCAAGAGCATGGTACAGTAGGATAGATTCCTATCTACTGGAAAATGGGTTTGAGAAATGTGATGGAGAACCCACATTGTACATCAAAGAAAAGGATGGTAAGATGTTCATTGTTGTTTTATATGTTGATGATGTAATATTCACTGGCAATGATGATTATCTCAGTGAAAATTTTAAAACAATCATGAAAGAAGAATTTGAAATGACTGACATGGGTTTATTGAAATACTTCTTAGGAATAGAAGTAGAGCAAAGTGAAAAAGGGATTTTTATATCTCAAGAAAAATATGTGAATCAAGTTTTAGAAAGATTTAATATGCAGGAGTGCAAAGCTGCAATTACTCCCACAGTAATGGGATTGAAGCTGAGTAGAGATGACAGCAGCAAGGATCTTGATCCAAGTTTATATAAAAGCATAGTTGACAGCCTCATGTATTTGACTTCAACTAGGCCGGATATTATGCATGTTGTTAGTTTAATTTCCAGATTTATGGAGAAGCCAAAAGAAGCAGATTGGCAGGCAGCAAAAAGAATTCTGAGGTATGTGAAAGGAACTAAAAGATTTGGTATTTTATATACAGCTTTAGAAAATTCAGAATTAGTTGGATACACTGATAGTGATTGGGCTGGAAGTGTAGATGATCAGAAGAGAACTTCCGGTTATATTTTTCATATGGGTTCAGGAGCCATTTCATGGGCTTCCAAGAAACAGCCTATTGTAGCATTATCTAGAGCAGAGGCAGAGTATGTGGCAGCTACAGCAGCAGCGTGTCAAAGGATTTGGATGAGGAGAATGTTGAGAATTTTGTGCCAAGAACAGATAAAAGGCACAGTGATTTATTGTGATAATAGCTCACCTATTGCATTGTCAAAGAATTCAGTATTTCATAAAAGAACAAAGCACATAGACACAAAGTTTCACTATATCAGAGAGTTAGTGAACAATGGAGAAATAATTTTAAAACATTGCAGAAGTCAGGAGCAGTTCGCTGATATTTTGACCAAGCCATTGGGACATAAGAGTTTTGAGTTTTTAAGGAAATGTCTGGGTATGACAGATAACCCAGCAGTTGAAATTAAGGGGGAGTGTTGGAATTTAATTTCCAACTGCCCAGAGAAGTCTGTAGGACAGAAGTTAAATGAGAAAGGATTGAACGGCGGCGAAGTTAAGATTGATGGGAGTTTAGACAACCGCGAATTGAATGCAAGAGCATTGGAAGAGCTGCATCTTATCTCCAGCAACAACCAGTATTAAAACCTTCACCAAACAAATTAAACTCAGAAATTTACCGCCAGATTGAAAGGGCCACGCGGAGAAAAAATATTGGATCGCGTTGTTTTGTTGGGCTGGATGCATTGCCAAAATCCGGACCCGAAATTTTAATAGGGTGAATTCTATTGAGAATTCGCATCACACTTTCGGCCTACGTCATCATTTAATTTTGGAACAAAAAATATTTTGTAATAGAGCTTGTCTTATGGTTGAAGTCCGTAAATTTTTTTTCATAAAGGTTTTAAACCTTCGGTAAAAGTTTTTTCTTACTAAGGTTAATATATATTATAAATATTTATAATATTTATAATATATATATATATATATATATATAAAGTGTTTTATTTTTAATGTCATGTTCTGGAAAGTTCAAATGGCCCGAAAGCCAAAACAAAAGGGCCCGTGAATGTAATTTCTTTTTATTTACTGTGTAATTTTTATTTTTACACAGCAGTGTATAAAAAGGAAAAGGCAGATTGTAAAGTTTTTTTTAAGGAAGAAGTTTTACACATAGCAGAGTGTGAAACGAGTGTATGCACAGCAGTGCGGAAGTAAAAATACAGCAGAGTGTTTTTAGAGACAGAGTATTTTCTGTGTGAAACAGAGAAGAGTGATTTGGACATTGCATGTGAAGCAGTTCCATCCTTTTGTAATCTCTCAGCAGTGGAAAGTTATCAGACTGTAATAGATTTTTATTTTTAATGAAATAGAAGAATTTTGTGCAATCTCTGTCTACCAGCAAGCAAATTTTTGTTTTTATTTCTCTGTGTTAAAGAAGAGAATTTCTATTCTCCTGTGTGTTTGGAATATTCAGAAATTCCAACACAGTTTTGTTGAATAAGGAGGATTTGAGGGAGCCATTGGGCATGTATTCGTACACCAATAGTTTACTGGAGCCCTGGGTGCAAAATCCCTGGAGACGAACCAAAGTAACATGTTGTGTGGTTCCAATGGTGCTCACCTCCATGCGGAATTGCTTCTCTCCTTGGCTCATGCCCTCCAATTTCTTAACCCACCAAAGAGTCGTCTATTAGAGTCCCTTTGCAGACGGAACTGAAACTCCTGCCTCCCAGCCGCTCAAAAAAGTTTTTCGTTGCATTCTCTAGCTCTTTATAACTGAATATGATAAGAGTTCCTGGCACATATTCTGTTGCAGCCGATCGCGAAAGCCTGCAACACTAGATAAGAAATAGCATGAGGGCCAGAATTGCAACCAGGCTACCCATGATACCACCCACTAAGATGGCTACATGTGTTGTCTTCTTTTTGGAATTGGAGGAAGCTAGCAAATCAGAGGCATCTAACTATAGAAATAGAGAGGTCTCATTTGAGGTATTGTACAGGTTCAACAAATCACCGAACCACATTACACAGTTGTGCGAAGTACCGCTAAAAACATAGGCAAATGCCTTGCTCGAGAAATTACTGAGGCAAGTTTCCTGGCACTGCCCCTGACCCTGGCCTTTGTATTGAAACCCTTGAGGGGGCATAGATCCGAGAAAAAATTCCAGAAACCCATCGGGGGTCTTCTAGTTTTCGTCATGTCTGCATCATAACGACGTGTTTCGAACATAGCCGTTGGATGATTGTTGAGATTCCCATTCACGGCTGCTTCTGGGGATAAATTCGGGCGCGTAGTTGCAGGACTAGACATTGTTATCGTTACACAATCCATAAGGCCTGCACATAGGATACACCTCGCATTGATCTCTGGGTTGTTGCCATATCATGCTCCAGTCATTACTTCCCAACGTTATGGAAAATCGGATTTCTCCCAACTGATCCATAACGAAATGCGTCGGTGCTGTGAATCCATGCATTGCCGAATAAGTGAAATACTTGTATGAACCTTTATTGTAAAATCAGAAATTTTACATGTAATTTGTTGATGACATTTCAGCAACATTGGTGAACATTCTACCATTCCAAACACCACTTTCCCAATATGTTTTGTGATTCTCCCACATCAACACGAACTTGTCGGCTCCATTTGGATCCATCTGGAGTGCGAAGAGCCCTGGACTTGGATCCCAAGGGTCCCTCCACAAAGTTAGCCTCTGTGTCACATTGATATTCATCCTAGGCAACCACGTATTTCTTGGATGGTCAAAGCTTTCCCAAATATATTCAGAGATATTCTAGGCACTTACCACAACCAAGTTACCAGAATCCATAATCATAGCCAAAGAGGGATTCTTCCTGTTTCCCTTGGAGGACCAGATGATGGATCCCCCATAAGATAGAAGGAGACTCCCGTATTGTGTTAGATTGAAAACGTCATACGTGTTCTACAATGGATTTTCTCTGTTGGCCACCCAAGCTATTGTCTGTTGTGGGACGGTGGCATACCAAATACCCACATACCATTTCTTAAATTTTTTGTTGGTCAGATTCAAGAATCCCAATTTGAAGATACAGTTCTTGGAAATTTTGGTCTCGTTACCAGTCAGAGAGGTGCCAAACACTATGCTGCTCGAAGCTGCATCTTTCACCTTAGTCAGCTTTATCTGATGAAGCAGTAGGAGGAGGAAGACACAACCTAGGTGATGTGGGAATTTATCTGTCATGTTATTTCGACTGCCCATTATCAAATCTATCTGTAACCAGCAGCGAACATAGCAAACTCCTAGAATAACAAGCTCCTTATATCGTTTTTATGAGCCAGAGGAGGGTAGGAATCATTAAAGCTAATTTATGGTCTGGACTGAGAGTTGGCTTTGTTCCAGTCTGGCACAATCAATATATTGAGATACACCTTGACTGATCAAAGGCCGAGAGTTCAACCTTGAGGGATCATAGTGACATTTGAGGTAGTTTTGGTTTGATGCCCAGATTCAATTCAATGCATGAAGCTCTATAATACATAATATACCAAATAATAAAATAATATATCAATCTTTATATTTAATAAATTATTTTTCCTCGTGTCATTGTCATTTTGATATAATGACCTTCCTTGATTTAGGGGATACTTTTCAAGATTGCATGTAGTTTTATTAATGTAGGATAGTGGGTGTTAGGTATACTTTTCAAGATTGTATGCAAATTTATTAATGTAGGGTGTAATGAAAAGTGAGGTTTGATTTTGGATACTTCAATGATATTTTTATTCTTTATTATTTATGCTTGTATTCTTAGTTACTTTTTGGTAATTATGGTGGAGGGTTGAAATAAGAAAGTTTTTATTATTCATGCCTATATTTTTACTCACTTTTTGGTAATTATTGTGGAGGGTAGAAACAAGAAAGTAGGTGGATGAAAATCAGAATATAAAGGAATGGAAACTCACATAGATTTCACATTACTTTTTTCTTCTTTTTTCTAGAAAGAGGATTTTGTAATTTATAGGGTAGATTTCACATTACTTATTTTCTGGGACTTTTGTAGTTTATATGGTAGTTTGACTACTTTGGAAGAAAGTGGGAGGTGATTTTTTTTACAATGTTTTAAATCTAGATTAGTAAGATTATATCACTTTTTTAATGTGGATGTATCCCTCTTAGTCTCAAGATTTGGACAAAATGGTTGACCACTTTTTTAATGTGGATGTATCCCTCTTAGTCTCAAGATTTGGACAAAATGGTTGACCACTTTTTTAATGTGGATGTATCCCTTTTAGTCTCAATCTTTGGACAAAATGGTTTCTTACTCCATTGTAAGTGAGAGAATTCACTCCTTTTTCCGTTTCTACTTGGTATGTGATCTATAAATATTTCCCCATGCTTATAATTATGAAGTTCAATTTTGGTCTCTTTATCTTCCATTACTAAGTTTAGTCTTCAAGGTCGAACCCTCTCTACTTTTGAGCTCTTCAACTTTGTGTCTAAAGGTCCCATCCTTTACTCTCAACTCCCTCTTGAGGTTTCAACTTTGTGTCTAAAGGTCTCATATTTTACTCTCAACTCCCTCTTGAGGTTTCTATTTGGTCGTCTGCAAATATTTTTTAAGTTACTTTTCATTATTTATGGTTATTTTTTCCCATGTGCCTTGTTCCCATATCCCTTCATCCTTTGGAGCTAAGGGTTGACTTGGATTATTTTTTGTTGTTTTCCATCATCCTTGTCTCCACCCTTAGTCTATTTATTTCAATGGCTAGGCTTCATCAACCCTTGGAGAGAGAACTTCCAATTAGATTTAAAAATATTTTTATTTGATCATTAAATGTTAAATTGATTTTTACTTTCTGTTATAGAGAAAATGTGTATTTCATATTTAAAAAATACTAATTACAATAAAATATTTCAATATATAATATAAATAAAATATTTGAAGTTCCAAATCTTATCTATATAACTATAAATTTTTTATTTATTAAAAATGAAATAGAAATAAATTTCTTTTTAAATTAAAAAACATGTAAAAAATATGTGCCTCCAATATTTATATATAAAATAAAAAACCTATATTAATTTAATTTCCAATTTATTCTAAATGAAAAATTAATAATCATTAAATAAAAAATTATTTTGAAAAAAATAAATACATCACCAAAAACTTCATTCTTCTTATATATTTAAAATTAAAATAAATATACTTAAGTTATTTTATTATTGAGATAACTGAAAATGGCGTCATGGAGGCTACAACAGGCCTGAGCCCGTATAGGGCAGATGGGGTCTCTCAGCCCAGACAAGTGGCAGTTTCAGACAGCAGGTTTGAGACAGAGGCATCTTCTGTTCTCACACGACGGAGGGTGACTAACATTTTTTTCGCTGTACAATTTACCAAGGGTTTTTCTCCTTTACTATTTTCTGCATTGCTCGGAGGTTAGCTGTTAGGACCAGCAGGTGCATGCGCTCGAGTTTAGGATCTCAATGGAAACTGATACCTGTCACTGTCAAAAGAAGGGCTCAGACACTGTGGTCAACAAATCGGAAAGGGTGGAGGTGGATCTCGAGCTAGGTGATTTGTTAGCCATGTGGAGTTTGGAGGTCATAGACCAAAATATGATGGAGTTCATTGGTACAACTGGAATGCGCTCCTGGATCTCAGGAGGCTCAGGGAAGGAAAGGGAGATAGGAGGGTTTCCAGTTTCCAAGGGAGATTCCCTCACATGTATGGATAAGAGGTCATTGTTAGCCTTTGAATGTCCAACGGGAAGTCAGGATCAGTTTTCAATTTTTAAAGAGGAAGTCGGGAATAGGCTCGTATACGAAAAACCACTAGAGCTGCGTCGACCTTTTCTTTGGACAAGGGGTCTTGAGGACATCGTCTATAGATGTGTTCCCTCAAATGACCAAGGGCATGTTGAGGGTATTCAAGGTTTGGAAATGGGTTAATTGAACTTGGAGTCGAACAGAGAAGGAATGACAGAGGATCTGGGGGTTCACAGACCTCTGAGAACTCTGTGGGAAGGGGAGAAGCAATTACAAAGTTTTCTTCGGGGGAAAGGACTGGGAAGCATAACGGTCGCTACTTCAGAAGAGAGTTCAGAGAGAACATTCATCTAGAGAAGGGAAGACAGGCCTGTAACAGCAGTAAGCCTTTCAGTTTTTGGATTCAGCCAGGACACACTTAATGAACTTCTGCATCTCCTAGAAGGGTCTCGGGAAGGGATAAATTTGGCCCTGTTATAGCCATGACCAGAAAATCCTTGGGTTTTTGTTATTAGGGAGGGGACACAAAGGGATAAACCAGACTCAGAAGTTCAATTCCTCGACCAGCGAGGAAGCCTGGACATAGAGAATGCAGGGACTCGGACAACCCAAGGGGCATTAGGAATAAAGTGAAAGGGGTTAGAAGGAAGGACAAAATCCCAAATCTGATATTGGGGATAAACATTTCGGTGGATGCAACGATGGAGACAGCGAATCTCACCCTTGTAGGGAGAGACAAAGGGAAGAAACTGTCAGCATGTTACTTCAAGGAATGGGCAAAAAAGGTATGTTCGGAAGCCCCTGATCTGAGATTTGAAGCGATAAATCTGATGAATGGGTGGTTTATGATCAAATTCAAGAATAAGGAATCAATCCAATGGGTCCTAGATCAGAATTGGGGCTTCAGCCGAGCTCTCATCTTGTTCAAGAGGTGGAGTCTTGTCTTCGATGCGCAGTGAGAGATGGTAGATGATCTTCCTATATGGGTTAGGCTCTAGGGCCTCCCACACCCCTTTTGGACTGAGAATGTTTTCAGGGAGATAGGAAATGAGCTAGGGTACTTTCTAAAGGCTGATATGTCCTTCAAGAAAACAGGAGAACAATGGATTTCAAGAATATTGGTGCGATTAAATCTGAGAGAAGAATTATCAGAAGCAATCCAACACCACTACTGTGATTGGTATTTCATTCAGGAATTGGATTATGAACAACTTCCATTCTGATGTCACAGATGCCATCAATATGGGCATCTGGCAAAGGACTGTCCACTGAGTATAAGAAGAAGAAAGAAAAATTGTAAGGGGAAAAATAAGATAGAAAAGGAAGACCGAAATCCGGTGGGCAGACCATCCTTAGAGGCAGAACATGGGAATCATGAAAATGTTCCTTCTTAGAAGGTAGTGGAAGGGGCCCAAGACTTGTAGATGGAAGAAGTGAGCGATCAAGCACAGGCGATAAAGATGGAACCCGGACAACGCATGACATAGGATGATCCAGAGGCCTCGTTAGCTCCATTGAATTAGAGTACTACATTCGACCCCACTCCCTCTATTTCTATTACAGTTTCGGATGTTATGGCTATGTTTCTGGGGCTTGGTCCTTCCAGGAATTCACTTTATAGCTCCCCACAAATTCTTGAAATAAAATTAAGTGATTCGCTAGATAGCATTATCACCTCTATCCTTGAGCTAATATTGGAACCTCTCCCTCCACCATCTCTGGATCCGTTCCCTAACAAAGAAGAGCTTGAGAGAAGCCCATAAAATATGAGCCCTTTTGACAAGAAAGATAATCGGCTGGAGGTGTTTGGGGGTTTGGGGAATTCTGGGGATCCTCAGCTAGGGCCTCAATAGAGGGTTAGTAAATCCAATTTATCTAAAGCCTAGATGAGAGCCAAATTGTACATAGAATATGGAAATCATAAGATATTAACCGTGGTACTTAGAGCAGTGCATACCCTAGAGAGAGTGAGAAAATGATCATTTTTTCCTTAAACTATTGAGGGTTGGCTAGTAAACCCAAAAAAATAGCTCTCAAGGCTCTTATAAATAAATATAAGTCGGATATCATTATGCTCAAGGAGACTCTGGGAGTCGGAGAAGATGTCCCTCAGTCGTTAGCAAAGATTTGTTCAGGCTGGTCCTTTCAGTGCCTTGATGCTAAGGGGAGGTCTGGGGGCCCAGCCATAGGTTTCAGAGAATGGAAACTGAAATTGATCTACTATTGGGGCCTGGTTCAGGTTGTGGCACTTAAAGTCTATTCCTCAAGCTTCTATCTAAATTTCCTCTTTTTAAACATCTATGGACCTTGTCAGGACCAGACGCACTTTTGGAATGACTTATGGACTAAATCCTTCATGGGCAGGACAAACATCATCATAGGTGGGGACCTAAATTTTTCAATAGGGAAGGCTAAAACTTGTGGACTAAATGCTAGGTCCGATCCCCTATTGGAATTCTTCTCTCCGAAGATCATTGATGGTAAGTTGATGGATTTATTTCCCTTAAAGATGAGGCCAACATGGCAGAACATAAGAGTTGTTGAAGCTAGGGTAGCAAATAGGTTGGATGGTGCACACTCCAAAAGAGGAACTTGTGGACAACCTTCCTTTGATTCGGAAATGGATAGGAGAAGGGGGTCAATCAGATCATCACCCCATCCTGTTGGAAATCAAGGGAACAAATGCCAAACCCAGTTGCCCATTCAAATTCAACCCTGGATGGTTAAAGGAGGAATCATACAACTCACTCTTTAAAGAGACATGGATACCTATGGAAGTTGAAGTTAACCATTAAAAAGTAGGGTCATTCCTAGACAACCTCAAGACAATGAAGAAAGCCACCATTGATTGGGAAAAAAAGAAGAAAGCAGAAGAGGAGGAAAGACTAAAATGGATAGGTGATGCATTGGTTAGATTGGAAGATCCTGATGAAGATAGGTATGAAACAATGGAAAAAAGGGACTACATCAAATCCCTTGAATTTGAAAGAAGGAATATCCTATTGGGAAGGGAGGAACAGTGGAGGCAAAAGAGCAGGGCTATTTGGTTCTCTGTCGGGGATGAAAAATCAAAGTTCTTACAAATGTATGCAAAAGGGCGAAAGAATATAAATACTATCTGGGGGATGAGAACAACAGATGACATGATAGCTAAATATTTTGGGGATCTAGATTCCATGGGAAAGAATTACTTTAGGAACCTATACAAATCTCTGATGGAAACTACTATTGTAGAAGTAGTAAAGGTGGCACAACTCTTCCCAAGATATGTCGAAGAAGAGGAGAAGGAGATGCTTATATGCCCAGTTTCCGAGGATGAAGTGAAAGGAGTCCTAAAATCAATGAAAAAGGATAAAAGCCCTGGGCCAGATGGGTGGACAGTGGAATTTTACCAACATTTATTTGAATCACTGGGGGAGGACCTTACAACTGTGGTGGAAGAATCAAAAGTGAAGGGAGCTATATTTGAACCCTTGAATTCTACCTTCATTTCACTTATTCCTAAGCTGGATGAACTGGGCTCATTTGGTGACTTTTTCCCCATCTCTCTTTGTAGTTGCTTATACAAATTCATAGCAAAGGTTATAGCCGTAAGACTAAAACTAATTCTCAACAAGAATATCTCGAAGGAACAATTTGGATTCCTAGAAGGTAGGAAGATCCATGAAGCCATAGGAGTAGCCCAAGAAGTCATGCATAGTATGAGAAGGTTTAGAAGAAAAGGGTTGATAATAAAGATCAATTTATCAAAGCCCTACGACAAAATAATATTAGATGTATATCAGATTGTTGTTAATACATCTGGGGTTCCACTATGAATTTATTAGCTAGGTGATGGGGTGTATCACTGATATAATCTTTTCAATACTGATTAATGGGGCAGCCTCCCCTTTTTTCAAGAGCGAAAGAGGGTTGCACCAGGGGTGCCTTCTCTCATCATTACTCTTCCTATTTGCAGTAGAAGGACTAAGTCAGATGCTAGTGGAGGCCAAGA
This sequence comes from Pinus albicaulis, assembly GCA_034641835.2. NCBI lineage: Eukaryota > Viridiplantae > Streptophyta > Pinopsida > Pinales > Pinaceae > Pinus > Pinus albicaulis. The sequence continues at coordinate 1,346,212,538 of CM076584.1, read as the reverse complement.
GGAATGGAGACATCCAAGGTATTGAAGTGGCTACAAATCTACATATCGCACATCTACTATTCGTGGATGATATCCTTCTGTTCAGTGATGGTAACCGAAGGGATATCCTTCATATCAAGTCCTCTCTAGATCTCTTCCTATTTGCCACGGGCATGAGTATCAACATTCAAAAGTCATCCATTATTGTAGAAGGTCTACCAGGAGAGGAATCCAGGAGAATAGTAGGAGATATTCCCTTTGAGTTAAAGTAGATGAATGAAAGCTTCAGATACCTAGGGTTTCATCTTAAGCCTGGATGACTCATATAAAATCATAGATTGGCTGTGGATGGTGGCTAAAATTGAAAAACAATTCAAATGCTAGAGATATAAGTAGTTTTAAAGAGAAGGTAGGTTGGTCCTAATCAAGTCAGTCTTAATGGCTATCCTGGTCTTCTGGGTCATGTTCTCTTGGATGCCTAAAGGAATTATTGAGAGAATTTGGAAAATCTGTAACAAATTCTTATGGGCAGGTTGAAAGGAGGAAAAAATGCTCCCATGGGTGGCATGGGAGAGGATAGCTAGGCCAAAACTATGGGGGGGATGGGGTATAAAGGAGATTCCCTATTTTTTGTCATCCTTAGCAGCTAAAATGCAATGGAACATGTTGGCAAATGATTCCCTCTAGACCTCCGTTGTGAAAAGGAAGTATATCGATCTAATGCCTCTGATCGATTGGCTAAGGACCCTCGACAAAAAGTCCTCCAGAGACTCGGTGGTGTTGAGGGCTACTCTAGGATCCATAAAAATCATTGAGGAAGGTCTGTTTTGGTAGGTAGGGAATGGAAAAAATGTCCAGATAGGATTGGATCCTTGGGTGGGGTATAATGCAGGGTATGTACTATCTGAAGAGCTAAGGAACCATTTATCTGACTAATGCATCTTCTTCATGAAATGGTTCAATAAGGAGTTTATCTATCAAATTTTTTTATTAAGTCCTATTCTTGAGGATCTTTGGTTACTGAAAGAATGCTTTACTTACATTGTTGTATGTCACATTTATATGGAACATAATGCTGAGGCAGATCTCCTTTCTGAGGGTTTACAACAGGATCTAGGTAGCCGGAGGATTCGAGAAATAGGGTCGGAAGGCCTTGTGGAGACGGATCACCCTCCATTTGTCTAGAAAGTTTATAACATGCTTATATATCTGGTTTATGTACATTATGTGCTATTTACTTTTTATGTATGTCCACAAAGACTTCTTAAACTTTTTTTGTACTAGCAAAAAACAAAATTTTTTAACTAAATTGTTATATCAGTATCATGGATATACTACATTTTTTCTGTTTGGGCTAGTTTTTACTCATAAGAGGAGGCTCGGGACCATGTGTAGAGGTAAACAAGCCATTTCCTTTTGGCGATTTTCCTTTTGTACAAAGGGGAAAGTAAAACATGTCTTAATACCTAGTTTGGGTGGTTTTTTTGGGAAAAACTTTTAAAAAATGACGAGAAACATTGAAGGGTTGTGTCCAAGACCAAGAAATGCTTCAATGCATGTACAATGTAACTTTTTATTTTAATATGAAAAGTTCAATTTTTTCTTTGAAAAAAAAAGCTATTTTACTTAATATGTTTTTTATTTTTTTTATAATAATTTTTTTTAATTAAAATAACTAAAATATAAAATAATTATTACATTTTAAAAAAATAATAAACTAACTTAAACAGGTATAAAAAAATTATATTTAATATTTATTAACAATAATGTATCACAAAATATTTTAATGATGTGCCTGGGCAGAGAATATTGTGAGCATATAATGAATCTCCCCAAACATGGATTATTGTGAGTAGTTTTACTATCTTTTTATAGATATTTTTATGGCTTTTTGAGGAACTTATTGTTTCTCTATATTAAATTTTTATAATAATTATAATTTTAAAAGTTTATAAGCAAAATTCCAACCCTATCTAAAATCATATTTACCAAATAAAGAAATTAATTAAATTTACTGCTGTTTATTTCATAACATAAAAACATCATTAATGCATCTAAAATATATACAACGATTTCTTTCGTGGTCACCTTTATCATATTTACCAAAAATATATTAAATAGATTTACTGTTGTTTATTTCATAATATGAAAACAACATTAATGCATCTAAAATATCTACAACAATTTCTTTTGCGGTCACCTTTATCACATATATTGGCATTGCTTCTTGATTAAGTAAAAGACAAAATGATTCAACTCCATTTCCCTTGACGATGACCCCCCCATCTCCCTGCCTCCAACTCTGGACAGCACTCTCGCTCCTTCCTCCCCCACTAACCCCTCCCCTTCCTTCTCTCATGACCCTCCCTCACCTAGATCTACCAGAAGTTCTGTCAAAGAACATGGGGCCAATCTGGATTCTCACAGGAAGCATGGTCCTGGCAGGAGATCAACTAAACAGCAAAGAGAAGAAAATGCCCAAAAAGATATAGCCATGGGCACTCAAAACCCTATTGAAACCTACATTTTGGGGCAAAACAGCAAGGATGTGGAAACCAAAAACAAGGGAGGGCGAGCAACTCTCCGTACCCCTCTCACCCAATGATGAAAGTTTTATCTTGGAACAGTAGGGGTTTAGGGCACCCCTCCAAGATTTCAGCTCTGAATGATCTGATAACTCAGGAAAAGCCAGGAATATTACTGTTACAAGAAACAAAGCAGGGATACCAAGAAATGAGAGGGATTATTGATCGCCTCAAGCACTACGAAGGAAGCATTAGTGAATCAAGAGGAGCTTAAGGGGGGATCGCTACTCTTTGGAGCCATACTGCTTGGAAGCACCATTCAAATACTATCAACCAATTATGGATCAAAGTCACTCTAGAGAATCTCATGAGTAACCAAAAAATTATCATCTACAATGTATATGCTCCAAACCATTACAGGGATAAGGCATTGTGTTGGAATTCTCTCCAAATCGACATTGATAATGAAGATTGCAGCAGCATTGTTCTTGGAGGAGATCTTAATCTCATACTCCATGCCAACGAAAAGAAAGGGGGCTACTTTATTCACGACCCTTATAGATCGCAGCTGGAAACCATTATGCAGGACCACGATCTTATTGATGTCGCCCCCAAAAACAGAAGGTAAACATGGAATAACCGCAGATTGGGCAAGGCAAATATTATGGAACGGTTGGACAGGTTCCTGGTGAATATCTCACTCATCTCCTCCTTCTCCACGGCTTTCTCTGTTATTCTACCCTTTGCTGCTTCTGATCACTATCCCATAACGTTAACTCTTGAAACCCATAGTCCACTAGGCCCCATTCCCTTCAAGTACAGTTCGTTGTGGAGCAACCTGCCTGCTGTAGACCAAATTGTTAGACAAACTTGGTGCCAGCACATTGAAGGATCGCCAAGCTTTATCTGGGAAAGCAAATTAAAAAGGACCAAAAGCGCTTTAAAGGAATGGGCCAGAAACCACTATAAAGAGCCGGAGAAAGTCAAAGCTGAGATCAAATATAAACTGGAACAGATTCATAACACCATAGAGGAACATGGTTTATCCCTGGACCACAAAGCAAGAGAAAGCGAACTTTATTTTCAACTCTACCGTGCCAATCGTATGGAGGAGCAGAAATGGAGGCTCAAATCTCGTCAGTTGTGGTTGCAAGAAGGGGACAAAAACTCCTCCTTCTTTCAAAAACAGACCACTGCTCGAAAAATCAGAAACAATGTCACCTCCATCATTGACGAGGATGGCCAACTTCACACCTCTCAAGAAGCTATAAAAAAGGCAGCCTCAAAGCACTTCAATACGCTCCTAACTGAAACGAAAGAGCCTGAAGATTATTCAAATCTGCTGCAATACCTGCCTTCAGAAATTAGTGCAGAAGTTAATGCAGAGCTTACTAAGGTTATTGATGAGGATGAAATTCAAAAATCCATCTGGGCTCTCCAGCCAGACAAGGCCCCTGGCCCTGATGGCTTCCCCATTAATTTTTACCGTGCACACTGGGGGACCATCAAAAAAGATCTTGTCAAGATGATAAAATGGATCCAGCGCAAGAATAAAATTGGAGGCTTCACCAATGCTACTCAGCTTGCCCTCATCCCTAAAGAAAACCGACCCTCAACCTTTTCTCGTTTCCGGCCCATTTCTCTTTGTAACTCCTCTTACAAAATCTTGTCCAAAATCATAGCTACCCGCCTCAAACCCATTCTTCCCTCCCTCATCTCTGAGAATCAAGGAGGCTTTCTCGCAAATAGACAAATTTCCGACTCCATTCTGCTGGTACAAGAGGCTATTCACTCCAGCCAAACAAGAAAAGAAAAAGGTTTCATTCTGAAATTGGACTTAGCCAACGCCTTCGATCGGGTAAGGCATTCTTTCCTTCTTGCTGTCCTTAAAAAGATGGGGTTTGCTCCTCCTTTCATCGACCTTGTTAACGCCTGCCTATCAGGTCCTTGGATCTCCCCCCTCATTAATAGCAGACTAGGACCCTCCTTCCAATCTTCACGAGGATTACGTCAAGGCTGCCCTCTCTTCCCCTACCTTTTTATTCTGATGACTGAATCCTTCAGCCGGGCCCTTGACCATAAACGCCGCACTGGCCTCATCACTGGCATTAAATTTGGGAATGGAGTCAAAAACATAAACCATTCACAGTTTGTTGATGACACCTTGTTAATGGGAGGTGCTTCCAATATTATAGCTCGCCGCTTCAAAACACTCCTAGACAGATTTATGAATTTCTCTGGAGGCATGATTAACCACCTCAAGAGCTGCATCTATGGATGGAACGCAACAGCCCACTCACTTCAGAGCATTGCCAGCATTTTTGGGGTCCCCTGCAAATTAGATTGGAGGCACTTCTCTTACCTGGGCATGCCAGTAAGTCTGGGTCCTTTGAAAGCTGAGATCTGGGATACTATCATTGACAAAATGAATCGGAAAGTGCAACAATGGGGCTCTCTCTGGCTTAACCCAGCTGGGCGCCTTGTCCTCCTGAAATCTGGTCTTTCCTCATTACCCCTGTATCAATTCTTGTTGCTGCGAGCTCCTGTGAGCTTCCACCATAAAGTGGAAGCCATCCTCCGCCACTTTCTCTGACAAGGGGGAAAGACTGAACGAAGGAAATATAATCTCATCAACTGGAAACAGGTCACCCAACCCTATGAACATGGTGGGCTGGGGATACGATCTCCATAGCTTCTAAACTTGGTCTTCGGTGGCAAGATTGTCTGGAGGTTCATCAACGGAGATTCTACTTGGTGGAAGCGAGTGCTGGAAGTCAAATATTTGAATTTTCCAAGGCAGCTCCTCTTAGATCATGATATGCCCATCCGAGCCTGTACCAAAATCTGGGCACTGTGCAAAAAAGCAATTCCCATTCTCGCTGCAAATATTTCTAAGGTTCCCAAGGGGGGAAACAACATAAGATTAGGAGCTGATAAAATTTTGGGCCATCCTCCAATTAGCAATTGGCCTGGAACCCTGCAGATTCTTTCTTACCTGGCCAACAAAGGGATCCACACTCTGGCTCAGATTTCCAAATGGGATCTCCACACTCATCTCTGGACAGGATGGAAACTTCCGGACACCCCTGAAGAGCTTCGTATCAGTTTGGCCACTCTACAGGCTCATCTCCACGGCATCGCTCCCACAAAACAAAACGAGGAGGACTGCTTTTGCTGGGACCCTTCAGGCACCAGCTATACTGTCAAGGCTGCCTATCAACATATCTGCAACAGAGATCACCCGGTGTCTAAATGGCCTCACTGGAAAACTGTTTGGAAATCTAAGACCCTTCCCAAAATCAAGTTCTTCATCTGGGTACTTTTAAAAGGGAAATTTCTAACTTCTGATAACCTTAAAATTCGTGGTGTCTCTGGTCCTTCTCGCTGCCCAAACTGTGCCGCAACTGAGGAGACTATCCAGCATCTCTTTATAAGTTGTTCCTTTGCCACTGCCTGCTGGAAAGAAGCCTTCCAGCAGGATCATCTTCCCTGGAGCCAACATAGCACAGTCGCTGAGCTCTTGCATTCTTGGAAAACAAATTACCCCTGGCAGCGTAAGAATAATCATGTTGCAAGAAGAGCCTGGAACGCTCTTCCATATACCATGTTTTGGCGTATTTGGCTCGCTCGTAACCAATTAATCTTCAAAGACAAGGAAACTGACATCAGGAGATTACATAACAAGGCAAGAGGTCTCGCTATGGAAACAGTAGCTACCAATTGTCAGCGAAACATCGATGTGGTGGGGCTTGTTGTCGAAGAGCGGAACTACATTGGGAGCCTGCTCGACCAGAGCAACCGTGACCTCTGCAATAGGCCCACACAGACTCGACACCAGCAAAACTAAGAATCCTACAAGCAATTGGAAAATCCGAATGAAAGACACGGAGTTTTCTCACTGGCTAACAAGTCGTAATACCTACTACTTGTTTTTCGATGGGGCATCGAAATCAAACCCTGGCAAAGCAGGGGCGGGCGGTCTCATTCGTAATGCCAATGGTGACATCGCTCTGGCTTACGAGTGGGGTCTTGGTTCCACATCCAATAACAAAGCTGAAGCGCTTGCCCTTTACCAAGGACTTCTGCAACTTCAGACTCTTGGCATTCGCACAGCCACTGTAATCGGTGACTCGGCCATTATTATCAGCCTTCTAGTTCATAAGCGCACAGTAGCCAACCTACCCCTTCAGCAAATCCTAAACCGATGCTACGAACTCACTCAGCGAATGCAGGAAGTTCGGTTCATCCACGTCCTCCGTTCCCTCAACAAGGAGGCCGATGCTTGCGCCAACAGAGCCTGCTCTAAACCTCAGGGCATTCTCAGCAGAAACAACGCCGAATCCTTCTGCTTTCTTCCATGATAAAGAACGCTCTGCTTTGTCTGTCTACCGCGCTTAATGCAGTCATACACTTCAAGTATTCAATGGTAATCGGATATCCGCCTTCAGCAGCTACTGATCCTATCTTTGTTCAACAAATCAAGAACCATCAGGCTCTTGATGGCGCTCTTTTTCAGGTCCGAAGGTTCTGTTGATCATTTGTTTTACCATGTTTCACAAATGCAGCCTCCAGCTATTCCAATTTGTCCGCATCTATATCGGATTAGTTCTCTCACGATCAAACGACACAAGCGGAAAGGATCGAGAAAGCGGGACTCCACTAAGGGAAAACTTTATGTACTTCAATTTCAATGCTACGCAACACACCTTAGCTCGGACTCCCATTTTACCTTTTGGAAGATATTATAGCAATATATTATAGCAACCCCGATTATGTCTAAAAAAAAAAAAGACAAATATGATTTTGTCTACTAGTATCATTTTTTTAATTTATTTTAAACATCAAACATAAATGTTGTTCAAAGTCAATTATTTTTGTCATTTAAAATAAAATATTATCTCACTTCCAAAAACAAAAATTTACGGTCACATAATCCGTGAACCTCATTTGATAGTCAAAACTATCAGTTAAATGTTCATGTCTCCGTCCAAGCTCTGGCAATATTTATATCAAAGTTTTAATGCAATATAACTATGCAGCATTTTTCTTAATAATCTTAATAAGATATTTGATCGCTTTACTTTGTTAATAAAAGGAAGCACTATTTGAATCAAAAACTATAATTGAAAAGAGGTTAACCGAGTGTTTTGTATGTTAGTGAATATTTATGGCACCACCTAAAATTTTATTGAATATTTATGACAACGATCAAACCCAAACTGCCTCTTGGTGCATGTCTATTTATGAGTGATTTTAGTGAATTTTTAGATGTTTGTGATTGGTTGTCTACAATCTCTCCTTTGCACGTGTAGTGACCTATTTCGAGCGCCTAGCTTTTAAATATTGGAGTTTTTTTTGACCTCGCATTGAATAAAACATTCTCTATCCATATCCATTTATGAGACTCACTTTATTTTCGATTTATTGATGAATTATTAATTACAGTGGGATATGTTGTTTTTCTTTTAAATTAGCCGAGTTCAGGTTGGGATCAGTTTTAATTTATTTTTAGGTTGATTTTATTTATTTTTAATGGATTTGAAGTATTTCAAGGTTTTTTTAAGGTTTTATATATATTTATATATATAAATAAATTTGAAATAATAAAAAATAATAATTTATTATTAAACAAAAAATAACATTATCAAAAGTTATATCATTTAATCTGAAAAAAAATTAATATTATAAAAAATGTATAACCTAATTTAAAATAAAAACATAAAATAATTAAACTTTAACAAAAAAAAACATAAAATATCAACTTCACACAATTAGACTTCAGACTTTGCAAAAACAGAATCTTGTGCACAACTTCATCAACTTCAGTGAAAGTTGTTCAAATATTTTTTCTAAATGAGATTAATCTATTAACAAAGGAGTAAAATTACATCGTGACCATAGTCAAATCTACTACCTTGGAGAAAGGCAGAATTATCATGAAAAAACACATATGGAGACTGCCCAATGTCAGGGAAACCAGTCTGGAAAAGTTGCCAAAACCCATGCAGGGGAGAAAGTTATGTTCTTCCTGATGTTGCAGAGTTTGCATGGATCCAAATATGAACAAAAATAAGCCACAATTCCACATAACAGTTTGAATAGAAACATGCCCAATTGTATGGGCCGCAAGGTAAGATACTAGCACCACAGTAAGCAGACTAGTCATCTGGAGGTTCTTCCATGTCTGACACCAACACGGAAAGCTGGCTTGGGTCCCCAGCAGAAGCATCTTAGGATTACGGCGACTGCCGGATCAGCCGCACCATCACAACATCAGGAGCGCTGCGAGTTTGAGCATCTGGAGCCTACATCGATGCACTGCCAATCCCCATCTGGAGGTTTGAAATCTGGGCAAAGTCTGAACCAAGGCCCGCCATATGAGCGTTGGACTCCCCCATTTGGGCTTCCTCATGGAAGACCACCGTGAAGAGAGCAGTAATCCTGGGGCGATTTAGAGTGCTGTTGAAGGTGAAGCGCACGGAGCCAGTTGTGGGAGGAGGCAAGGTGGCCGGAGGTCTAAGTGCAGGGGAGCCCAAACTATGGCGGGAGTCAAGAAAATGCCCTCTCCTACTGCGGGTACGAGGGTAGTGGCCAGCCAACAAACCTATGGAGAGTGAAGGTGAGTCAGAAGAAGGGATAGAAGGCGCCCTCGAAGGGCAACCCCTGGTTCCACCTCTGCGGCTCCGCATTCTGTGGCGAAGACGAGGCCTAGGGGAGACAAATTGTGGCCGAGAAAAAATAATCACAGGGTAAAAACAATTCGAAAGGAAGCCAGAGGCTCGAGTGAAGTGCTAAAAGTCCAATGGAGGCGACTCCGCTGCAGGACCAGAGGTAGGCTCCAAAATATCTTCCCCCTCCATGCAGCAAGAGGCAGCAGGAATGGTAGAATCTACACCATACAGAATGAAACTAGAATTGAGGCTGGAGACCGGAAAGAAATGGGTGCGGTGCGGCTAAAGCAACTCCACAGAAAGCCCATCGCCACGTTGCAATTTATCCTCCCCTCTCACGCATCAAAAAACCTCCATCATAACTAAAACATTGATGAGCGCCGAGGTCTCCAGTATGCAGGAGCATGCGAAGGCGAATCCATGCGATGGGGAAGGACGATGCGGAAATCCGGACGCCGAAACAGTACAGTTGAACTGTGAAGCCGTGCGTGGATCCGTCGGCGGTGGCCGGATATCCTCCGTCTCTGGGTAGGCATGTGTCGTCCCACCTCGCCCTTGTCCCCATCATGATAAATATGCGTGATGCACGCATCACGGGGAAAAGTTGTTCAAATATTAGCGTGTGGGATGTATATGTATTACAAAAGTATAAGTGACGAACACAATATCAACTAACGAATTAAAAACTTCGCAAAAGAGCATAGAATGTCACTTCAATGAAAGTTGTTCAAATATTAGTGTGTGGGATGTATATGTATTACAAAAGTATAAGTGACGAACACAAGATGAAAAATTAGTGTTATTAGGAAAATTTAATTGAATTGGTTAAAGTCATTATTAAAATTAGTTTGGTGTTATTATTTATTAGTGTGCCAAAAATAAGATTACATTATGTTAGATCTAAGAATTTTGTGATCTATAATGTAGATAAATATCTTTCGGATTAATCACATCATTAGAATTAGGTCAATATCTTAATGATGTGATTAATCAGAAAAAAATATTTACCTAAGATTACATTAATCCAATTAGTCTTTGATTTTTATTAGTCTCCTCTCAAAAGATTAAATTTAAAAATAAATATAATTTGTAATATATTTTAAAAATCTAATCAATAAATAATTAGAATTGTCATTATATTTTTTTGAAAATATAATTTATTGTTAAAATTAGATTGATGTTATTATTTATTAGTGTGTCAAAAATAAGATTACATTAATCCAATTAGTCTTTTATTTTTATTAGTCTCCCCTCGAAAAGATTAAATTTAAAAAGAAATATATAATTTGTAATATATTTTAAAAATCTAATCAATAAATAAATTAGAATTGTCATTATATTTTTTTGAAAATATAATTTTATATGTGTTGGAGGGTGCTTATTACTTTCTTGTTTTTAGTGTTGGTGTTTTCATTTTTGGATATGGTTTCAATATTTATGCCATAATTTCTGTATATTTTGCTCTTAAGTAATGATTAATATTCATGTATCTATATAAATTAAAGGCGTAGTCTAGTTAATAGACCAAATTACCTTTTTGGATGTAATCTAACAATACACTTTCTACCATGTCTTATTGTTTAAAATGCACTTTTGAATGCATAAATGGATTCAACGCCTGAAAACCATTGAGGCACATGAACTTTGTGAATTAAAAAGCTTAAACTCATGATTGCTAAAAAAATCTACCTGAAAAGTCACTGAAAGAAATGCTCAGAAAAGGACCATTTTGTCTATTAGTTAAACTACCCATAAATTCAATGGTTGGTAAACTTCAATTGACATGAGTCAATAATAGTCTATTAAATATCTAAAATTTATAAAATTTAAAAAGTCATAAAAACTAATTAAATTATATAACTTTATTTAAATTAATATTAATTATAAAAAATCCCTGATGGGGGTGAATAATAGAAATATGGGCTGAGTGGGGATTCATTCCCACCACCCTAAGAAGTTTGAGAATGTGTGATATTAATTCCCCAAGACTGTGTGGCCACCCCTACGTACGTTGTTGCATGCAGTGTAAACTAAGGATGTGTCTAGATTCAGGCTCACTCGTGCTAGCTAGTTTGCAGAGGTAATTGAGGCATTTTCTGCACGTGTGAGACCAAGTCGTGATTTGTCATCTAGAAGGGATAATTTTTATACCCTCTCCCTCTTCACAACCAAAGTCGAGGGGCTATTTTGTATGTATCAAATTATTAGTGGTTGGGTAAGTTACAATCGTGTAGTGCTAATGGAGTCTGGGATTTGGGACAAGTCATTAACGCTAACACCTACGAGCCAAACTCACCTTCAGTGCCATGTAGATTCGTAGGTATATTTCCTCAAGGATCTCTCTCCTTGCCTTGCTTGAATCTCCTTGACTCTGTCTAGAATTCTAATGTTTGGGATTTGGATGGTCATCTAGTCTCATTGTTGGTAGCTTTCTCTGGTTAATTTCTTGGTTTTACTCCTGTTTGGAAAATTCTTTCACTGCCTAGATCCTGTCGTGTTTAAGTTATAAAAGGGAGTGAGCTCTATTTGTGCTTTATTTTTCTCTTATGACAAAGGGGGTCACTATTTTGAGGGCCCACTTGAGGCATTCTTTCCTTCTTCTCTAGCCTAGGAATTTCTTAGTTACGTAGCTCCTCTTTGGAATTTTGGGTTTGTTAGGCCTCAGGACTGAAGATATCAATGGCTTATATTTGTGGGAGAGGTTTATCCCTTGGTTATCTTGGTTATCGGTGTATCTATTAAACCTCATAAAGCTTCGAGCTATGCAGATGAATATGTGAATATTATTTTATTTTGTGTCTATGGAAAAGGGATTTATTTCAAAAAAATTAGTATCTTTGGTAGCTTCGAAGTGGTGCAAGAGTCTTTGAACTCTTCGGGTGGTGAAGGAATCCCTTGTTTGAACAAATTTGTAGGAGTAGTGATTGGAACCTCACGACCCATGGGACCTAATGCCTCATTTTCTTGCTTCATGTGTCTAGGAGGTCAATTATACAACGTTCAAGCCAGTGTGTGGTTTCCATTCTCAGATTTGTGGCTTCTTGACAGTCTTGAGGGTAATATTTGTTGGTTGCATTTGAGGGTTAAACATGTTTGAAGTGGTAGGAAAAACATTATGAAATGATTACAAATGTGGTGTCATAGAGGTGGGGGTGGTGGTAGGGGCCCATAGGCCCGGAACCAAGATCAAAATCAAGCCAATGAAGATGCAAAAATGTTCCATGCTAACACCCCTACTAGTATGGAGATATGAGATAGATTGAGAATTACAAATGAGGCTTGCTTATATACCTAGGCAGGTGCCTCTTTACGAAAGATCATGTCTCATCAAACATGGCCTTTCAACCTAATTACTAATTAACTAATTAATCATTATTTATATTATTTTATTCATTACATTGCCTTCCTCCTCAAAAACTTTGTCCTTAAAGCTTGTTGATGAAAGGCCTCAATTTCTTTTCCTGATATGAACATCTTCTCGTCTTGGGGTAGTCATCTTTGTCGATACACGCTGATATGATCCTCTAAGTGACAAACAAAATTGTCGCATTGAGAATGGATCGGACCATCCGAAATCAATCTTTTGTGGAATCTTACGATGACTGGCAACTTGTGACGACTTGTTATCACATGAATGGACTGCACCAACATTAGTATTCTTCGAAACATCAGCTTGTTTCTATTTTGAATACATAGCTCGGTCGAGTTATCTGCTCCCGTGATTTGGATGTCGATAGGGAACTTTTTTGGTTTGACTTTCCCTTCTTAGTTGTGTGGAGATGTTTTGATTTTCTTTTGGCGATGATGTTATTGAGCTGGTTACATAACTTTTGCTTGAAACGTTCATCGCCAGAGCTGCAACATCTAAGTTTGTATTTTCTGCAACTTGCTCATCTTCTTCTCGAGTTATGACATTCACTGCATTAGTACCAGTTTCTTTCTCTTCAACTTGGGTTTCTACATTCGATGTTTTATTTTCGACAAGTTGTTGCACCTTGTTTTCTAATGACTTCTTGTCTTTCTTCAGCTTCTTAATTTACACTAGTAACTTTTCGTTGTGGTCCTTGAGGCGAGCAACTTCTTCATTCTTGTTAATGGTGATTTTGGTTAACCTTTGCAAATACTATATTTCTTTTTTACTTTCTGGAAGAACTACTCTTCTGATATCTAATATTTCTTCTGGTGTTAGTGAATTCGGCTTCACCGTGACATCTTATAACGTTATGTTTTTATTTTTGTAAGAAAATGTCAAAAACTTCTTTTTCGTATTAAGGATGACTGACCCTAGTGATTCCATCCAGAGAGAACCCATAACTATATCACTATTATTGGAAAATAACGTTTTAACGATGAATTTCAAGAGAAAGGAATACTCCCCAATACTTAGGTGTAAATTCTCTACGTTGTATTGTTTGTCATTTGTGTTAAATGAATTTTCTTCGGTTATATTTGATTCATGGATCGATAATTGGTTAGCACATTCGATACTAACATAACTATTCTTTCAAGTAAAATCGATAGACATGAGAACCTCTTTTCCCGCAAGTGACCCTTTGATTTCAATTAGCACATCGACACACATACTATAATTTTTAGGAAATCTTCCCTCTTTTAGTTCTATTTTGGATGCCATTTTGTCAGATAACTTCGGGGTTTTTAATGGTGACCCTTCCTAATATTTAAAATCTTAATCTTCCTCGTTTTGAATTTGTGATAACTTCAAAATATTTTTCCAATACTTAAACCTTTAATAACCTCCTTTTCCTTTTATATACCTTCTAGCTTTAATAATGATTCCTTAATATTTTAAGAAATCCTTAATAATATTTTTCCTTTCGATTTTTTTTGAAAATTACTTGATTTCTTTTTATGAAATTTTCTATAATTACTCAGAAGATTTTTGCTTTCATAATATATACATATTTTTCTTAACAATTGATTTTTTTTTAAATCTTTTTTGTTGTTGAAAGGTTACAACCCTAGCGAAACGTGGCAATTCACATATATTAATCTATAAAATATATGTCCACTTATGTGTATTTGACTCGGTTAATGTTCTCCACGTAAAACTAAACTTACCATTCACACAAATATTTTTTATTCCTTTTGTTCCTATTTTACCTTGCAAATAACATGAGCAATTACCATGGGCTTCTAAAACCACGAGCTTGTAAAACACTTAAAGAATAATCAAAATAACCTTATCTACTCTTCCTTCTTTCTTTTTCCTTTTTATTTTTAAATTGTCTTGGTATGTACGTATATGTACTACTTTATATATATCTTTTTTTTACTTATATATATATATATATATATATATATTTGACTATATATATATATATATATATATATATATATATATATATATTTGACTATATATATTGCTTTTTCTTCTTTTTTTTCAAAAAATTCCCCTTTTTTCTTCAAAATTTTAATTTTGGCCAAAGGCCTACTGGTGAAATTTCTTTAAATTTTTAATTCTAGCCAAAGGCCTACTGGTGAAATTCCTTCAAATTTTTAATTTTGGCCAAAGTTCTACTGGTGAAAATGGAGAAACTCCAAGACTGGTAGCGAAACGCTTCGATGACAACAATGTTGACGAATTTTTGATGGCCAAAGGCCTAGATCGAGGAGCGTAGCTCTGTGTAGCGATGAGCGGGCAGAAGATCTAACTGCTTCGATACCAAATTAAGTGAAAAAAGTTCCTTCTCAGGTTAAATACTCCAAAACACTTGGAATATGAAAATATGCATGAAGATACAAATATTATTATATAAAAGGTATGGAGAATGAGATGATTGAGAATTACAAATGAGGCCTGCTTATATACCTGGGCAGGTGCCTCTTTACAAAAGTTCATGTCTCATCAGACATGGCCTTTCAACCTAATTAATAATTAACTAATTGATCATTATTTACATTATTTTATTCATTACATTTTCCCATAAAAAAAGGTTATTATCCTAAAAAAAATTAGTAGCTTTGGTAACCTCGAAGTGGTGCAAGAGTCTTCGAAACCTTTGGGTGGTAGATACATTCCTTATTTGAACAAATTTATAGGAATTTTTTCTGGAATGTTGCAACCCATGAGACTTGGTGTCTCAATGTCACACTTCTTATGTCTAGGAGGTCAATTATACAACATTTGAGCTACTGTGCATGTTCCATTCTCAGATTTGTGGTGTCTAGATAGCCTTGAGGGTAATATTTGTTGGTTATAATTGAGGGTTAAACAAGCTCAAAGAGGTGAGCAGAAAACTATACAATGACCGCAAATGTGGTGTCGTAGACATGGGGGTGGTGGTATGAGCGACAAGGACAAAACAACTGTGTCTTTGTATTAAAAAACAATTCAGTTTAAAAAAAATTAGCACTCTGTCTAAACAAAATTTCAATGTTGCCACTTGAGAATTTCATCTACCTCCCCCCCCCCTCCCCCATTGTCAATATCTGATAATGTATTTATATAGAAGTATCCCCCATACAAAATTACCAAATATCAAACTAAATATTACAGTTCCCAAAATCTTGGAAATATTGTTTATACATTTAGTTTCAACCTTGTAGGTCATATCGAAATTACTGAAAAATAAACTAGTATTAACAATTGAATCAACAAAAAGTCATGTGTGAGCAAGAAACAACAACTAAAAATATTGAATCTGGAAAATCAAGCTTGAATGCAAGCTATATAGGACACCTGTAGGATATCAAATGGATACAATTAACAACTAATACCTTTCTAAAATAATGGCTACAGAATTGTAGATGCTATAGCTACTATTAATAAAATAAATAATACTAATTAAGAAATAAATTTTTATAAGAAATATTTAGACTTCGTTTCCTTAGATATGCAACAATATTAATAACTTTAGAGAAAAAAGGATTAGATAAAAATTTACCTTTGATCATAATTTGAGCACTTTCAACCAACATTTTGTTCATATTCTCAACTACATTTTGTTGATGTGTATGTGGCACTATATATTATTGCATAATTCCATTTCCTTTCAGATACTTGATGAGGGATCCTGATGTATACTCTCCCCCTTGATCTAATCTAATAATTTTGATGTACTTGCTTGTTTATTTTTCAACCATATTCTTGAATTATTTAAAATACTCAAATATATCACTTTTCTCCCTAATAAAATACCCTCAAGTATATCTAGTACTATCATCAATAAAATTAAGAAACTAATATACCTCCAAGAGACCTTATTTACATGGGACCAAATACATCAGTATGTATAAATTCAAGAATTTTATGTCTTCTTCTTTTTGTATGTATATGAAATTATTCCCTATGTTGTTCAACTAGTACGTGAATTCCACATTGTTGATGGCCAAAAATGATCTCATCAACATTTGGAGAGACCACCCAGTCAGAGCCCCAATTACGCCCTTTTCCATTTGGGTTAGTGGTTCCTATAAATCCCTCCTCCCACATTTACCTAAGTTACCGGCCTATTGGAGTAAACATGTTATGTCTTCTTCTTTTTGTATGTATATGAAATTATTCCCTATGTTGTTCAACTAGTACGTGAATTTCATATTGTTGATGGCCAAAAATGATCTCATCAACATTTGGAGAGACCACCCAGTCAGAGCCCCAATTACGCCCTTTTCCATTTGGGTTAGTGGTTCCTATAAAGCCCTCCTCCCACATTTACCTAAGTTACCGGCCTATTGGAGTAAACATGTGCCGAAGAGTTACTATGATATGATTCAACCTCCTATATCACCTAAGGAAGTGGAATTGATAAACCAAAACCCTTAATGACTTCCCTATTAGGTGGTATAGGACCCCCAAGGGCTAAACCACCCTTTCAGGTGCCCAAACCCTGAATTAAACCTCTTTTTCTGCACCCTCGTCTCCCAGACATTGGCACAACAATGCTTGATTTTGACTCAAACCCTCTAGTCACACTCATGATGCCTACAAGGGAGCGATTGCAGTCTTTTTCACCTAGTTCTGTGCCTGCACCCATGGGATTTAAGCCACTTTTTCAGGCTAGGATCCAAACCTGTGCCCAAAACTTAATGGAACTTTCCAACCATGAATGTCACAATTACAAGGCCTTCCGTACAAATCATATACAATAAATTGACCTAACAAGTCATAGCCACAACATACATTTCATCAAACATATCAAAAATATGTAATCTACATGTCATAAAAACATATCTGAGCATAGGGGTATCATACTCATATGATATTCGTAAAGAAGCATTGATGCCTTATCACAATAGATACATTATCATATATTAGGTCATATATACATCAATCATTCATATATTGATCAAACAAGTCAAGACCATAAATGATATGCATCATGTAACCAACGTATAACCAACATATAAATGAGAAAATAACCAACATATAAACCATGGAAACTCAACCATAATATCACCATCATAATTAATACACATATACATGAATCACAACAGAAAATACCTGTTATTAACATTTGAAAATTCCAACTAAGTCAAGGACTTTCACATATCACTCAACCATAGACTGGGATGAACCAAATCTTTCTTTAAACCATTCACCTCCATGCCATATACACATTTTACTCAACCTATCCACAACTACATAAAGATAATCATGCTACTTTCTTTACATAGGTATACCTTCAACAAAGTCCATGGAAACACTCTCCCATGGCCTTGATGGTACCGATAGTGGTGTGTACAACCCATGCTTCCTATTACTTGGATTGTTTGTTGCACACAAAGAACAACCTCTTATAAAACATGACACACTATCTATCATGTGAGGCCAATATCAATACCTATATAGATGTGCCACTATTTTTCTTACCCCAAAGTGTCTAACAATAAGAGATGAATGAGATTCTCTCATGACACTTAGCCTCTCTCCTTGTGGTATACACAACTTGCCCAAATGAAACAACAAATTGTTATGCATGTGATAATATTTTTCTTCAACTTGATTACCTTCACTCAAAATATCATACACATCTTGAAAATCAACATTATATGCATATTGTTCTATGTAACTCTCATCTACAATATAATCATTTTTGAGTAAAGTAGACGTACTAATGATTGGTCTTGAAAGCATATCAGCAAATTTATTGAAAATACATTTTTTGTACCTTATAACCAAGTGAAACTATTGAAGAAATCCCATCCACCTGAAACGTATTGATAGCTGCAATTTTGTTTGCGACTGCAAGTACTATAATGATTGGTGATCGATATGCACAATCGTCTCTTTACCCATCAAGTAGTGTTTCCACTTCTTGATGATTTGTACCAATGCATAAAGTTCTTTGTCTTATGTAGGATAATTTTTCATAGCACCATTGAATGTTTCAGAATGAAAAGCAATAGGCTTACCATGCTGCAAAAGAACTGCACCCATGGCATAATCACTAGCATCAGTTTGTATCTCAAATGGTTGTCTCAAATTTCGTAATGCAAGGACTGGAGCTAAAATAATATTTTCTTTTAAAGCTTTGAAAGATTTTTGTTGTTTTCCTCCCCATTGGAAGCCTTTCTTCACACTTTTCACTGCATGGATAGGAGTTTCTATGGCAAAAAAGTTAGCAATAAACTTTCTCCAATACTGAGCTGCACCTAAGAAACTTATTACCTCAATTATTGTTTTGGGTCTGGGCCAATTCACAATGGCGTCCACTTTAGAAGGATCAATTCTCAACTCCCCTCCTCCTACAATGTGTCCCAAATAAACCAAAGAAGATTTTCCAAACTCACACTTTGACATCTTAAGAAACAATTTCTCTTTCTTCAAAACTTCAAGCACTCTATTCACATGAAAGACATGTTCTTCTCCTATTTTGCTAAAAATTAATATGTCATCTAACTACACAATCACAAATTCATTAAGGAATGGATGCAAAACACTATCCATAACACACATGAAAGTTGCTCATGCATTACACAAACCAAATGGCATAACTAACCACTCAAAGAGTCCTTGTTTGGTTTTGAATGCAGTTTTCCATATGTCACTTTCTGCAATTCTTATTGATGATATCCACTTCGTAAATCTAACTTAGTGAAAAACTTTTGTTCTTTCATCTGATCAAGAAAATCATCTATCCTTGGGAGTGGGTAATGATTCTTTATTGTAATCTTGTTCAAAGATCTGAAGTCTACACACATGCACCAAGTCCCATCTTTCTTTGGAATCAAGACTATGGGTGAACCACATGGCGAGGTGATTGGCCTTATGATTCCTTTGTCCAAAATATCTTTAATTTGCCTCTTTATTTCAGAATTCTTTATTATCGACATGTGATACATACCGATGTTTTGAAGAATACAATCTTGCTGCAACTGAATCTCATGTTGAATCTCTCTTTTTGGAGACAATCTTGTTGGCTCCTGAAAATTCTCATGATGTGCATCAACTAGATCATATAAATATGATTTCAAATTAGGATCACATCCCTCAAATGATTCATGATTAAAATTATCTTTAGGCTTAATCATAAGAAGAACAAAATTCTTACTTGAATTCACCAGCCTCTTTACTTGTCCAGCATTTACCATAGCAATATTTGTCTTCTTGCAATGTGCTCTAATAATGTACTCCTTGTGATCTTTGAATAAATGGTATTTTTTCTCATGGCGATGGAAGATATCTTTCCTATCATACAAGTAAGGATTCCCCAACACAATACTTGTTATGTCAAGCGGAAGCACATCTAATTCAACCGTGTCAAAAAAATGTGCAGTGATTGCAAACCGCAATATGCATTTCTTTGAAACATATAAATTTGCATCCTTACAAATCCAGCCTAATGGATATGGTTTTGGCTGTGGTATGGTCTCAAGGTTAAGTTTCTTGACCAAGTCTTAAGAGATTAAGTTTACTTGTGACCCAGTATCGAACAATGTGTCAATCTTGGTATTCTTGGATATAACCCTCACATGAAACAGTTCAATTCTTTCTTCTTCATTTGGAGCATGTATGTGACAATTTGATGTATTAGTACTAGGTTTAGTTTCAATTTATTTCCCTTTCATGTTCTTCAATCCCATGGCTGTACTTAGATTCATCTCCTGAATCGTCTCCTAAATCATGTTGAGTTGCAGCTGCATTTTTCTATTTCCCTTTCTTATTTTATTTCTTAGGCCTCATTTCAGGATGTAATTTCCAACCATGAGTTTCATCATGGCCTTATTTTGAAAAAATTTTACAAACCAAATTTTCTCCCTCTTTCTTAACAGATGCATTATTTTTTCTTTTACCTTTTGAGGTCTTCTCTTTGTTTTTACCCTTAAAAGGTTTCTTTCTGCCGTGTTCAATTTTTTTTTTCCATCTAGCTTCTAAATGTGTGGTCTGAACACATACTTCATCTAGACTTGTGGGGTTAAAAATGAGAATAATATGTTTAAGGTAGCTATGTAAGCCTCCCATGTACTTGAGAAAATTATCTTGGCTCTGCAAATCTAACCCTAATAAGAGAGATCTTCTCCTAAATTCTTGGGTGTATTCTTGCACATTCTGTCCCTTCAATTGCCTAAACTTTTTCCAGTTCATTATGGCTTTCTGCATATGAGCTAATGGATTAAATTGTTATTTTGTTGCAATAATGAAATCAATCCATGATAGAATAATCTTACCATGCTTCTTGATCTCCTCCTTTGTCTTGGATTCCCACCAAACAAGCCTTGCACCTTCCATTCTCAATGAAGCTAATTGGATTTTGCTATCATCATCTTGAAGGTTCTGGATTCTCAAATAGACCTACAATTGCCTAATCCAATTATCAATGTTTTCTACATTGACTTCACCATTAAACATTGGCAATTCAAAATTAACATCAAGTTTTAAAAAAATACTTTTACCAGTGTTCTTTGACTTGTGTGGCTGATGTACTAAAGATGTAGAGGATGATGATGATGAAGGTGAGGATGATGGCTCTCCATTGCCTCCATTTCCTCCATTTCCCTTCTTTGACATATCTTCATCATTGTGACCTCCAGAAGATCCCTGTCCTTCCTTGTGAAGTTTGGATCCTTCTCTTTCTAGTCTCTCATTCCTTTCTTGATAAAGGATTCTAACCATCTCAGTCATTTCAAGGAATGCTTTCTTGAACACTCTTTCTTCCTCTTTGGGATCAACTTCTTCATGGAATTCTCCTTCTATATGAGACATGATTAATGCAGCTTCTACTTCCTTAGAAAGTGAACTAGGTGGTGGAGATTGTGGAAATCTTGCTCTCCTTTGCTTTGGCTCTTCTTGAGACGCTTCCGCTCCCAAAAATTTGCCTTCTCCTCTTTTGAGCTTGAGCCTAGTAAGCATATAAAAACTTGCAAATAGTTAAACAATTATTTGCACAAAAAAACACCAAAGAATAAACTCTATATCTGATACCAATATGATCTAAAAGGACTATATTAGTTTTGTTGCGCTAAGTGTATTTTCAGTTATAAAACATGTGCATACTTGTCTCTTTATTTTTCTTAATGATTAAGGTTTTTAACCATGAATTTTATATTATTAGTGAATTATAAGCATGAAATAAGCACAAATAACACTAGACAAAAGTGCAAAACAAAGAAATAATTCACCACATAATATTTACACAGTAGGCATGATGAAGTAGTTCACCCCTCCTGGGCTACATCTGCTAGCCCAGCACCTAATGGCATGTCCATCTTTCATTATCCTCAACATTTTGAAAATATATGTAGTTACATGCCTCTAATGGCTATTTTCTCTGCACCAATGGCTCCAGAATGCTCCAATTAGTATATAATGACTCTTCATTCACCCTGAATGGGAAAAAATTGAGTCTCCTACTCTTTTTCCCACTTACACCTAGAAAAGCTCCACTAATTGTGGAGGACTCCACTTAACTGGAGTTAGTTTAGTGCAATCTGCACAAATTTATGGTGTCACCAAGAATCCCAATGAAAGAGACCGCAACAATAAAATTTTAGTTTTTGGGCACATGACCCACACCACAGGGTTACATAACCATTGGTGGAACTCCAGGCAGTAACCACGGTGATTAGTCAGAACTCCAGTAAGTTGTGGGTTAGGATAACTGTAACTGTTGGAGAATAATACATGACCGTTTCCATGTGATAAGGTTGTATTTAATGTTGGCAGTGGTTGGATGTTACGTTTTTTGTTATGTTAACACTGCAATGTGACCATGTTTTGTGGGACCGCTGGCGATCCCCAGCCCCCACTACACTTTGCATTAAAGTTTAAATAGAACCCGACTGCTTATAAGGTTAAGAACTTCTTGTAGCTTGGTTGGTGGAGACTTATGCGTGCATGTCAGAGGTCGCAGGGTTGAGCCATGCAGGACCTCTCCCAAAATTTTATTGCACAGTTCAAGGGCCACGTGATGGCCTAAAGGCTAACCACGTGGCACCTTCCAATTGGCCCTAAAAAAAAAATGTACAAACAACTGTCCAATAATATCGCACTACTTGTCAACCTTGGATTGGTTCTGAGGAAGGAATATTCCTTAGAAATTCTTTTTGTTGACTATTCATCCTCCATGCTGACTATGCATCCTCCATGCTGACTGTGCATCCCAGTCAACCCTGTCACAAAATTTGGTTGTTTGGGAATTCGATCAGAACACGATATCGCCCTCATACGACATTGTTTTTTCGAATTTTTCACATCAACGGAATCAAGAAAAGGAGATCTTCACAACCATCCCGGTTTCAACCCAATCCTGTAACTTTCAATTTTGAGAAAAATTTATGAACTCTTGATCATTCTCTCTCAAAAGAGAATGCACACGTGGGTCCAACTATACCCAACCCACGTATATAATTTGAAATTAAAAAAATATAAAAATCCCTATTTTTTGGACAAGATTTATGGGTTACACCGGAAGCCCACGTATAGGATCTTGTGGCCTAACTGTATACCAACTGAAACAACTGTTTCGGGGTGGTATAAATACACCTTATGGGAAGGCCTAAAGGTGAGAGAAAGATAGGATATTGATATTCTAGACAATTAGTCCCTGATCAAGTCTGATTTACCCATGTGCCTCTTGCACTCCCAGATTGTGGAAATCTTTATTTTTTGACAGAGATGATCATCCCCTTTATATGACATCTATGTGTATGAATTTAGAAGAGGATTGTTGAGGCTTGAGATGGAAGGATTTGGAGGAAGGTTTCATTTGGATCCATGGCTGAATCAGGTGGTATTCCTCCATATTTCTTTGCAAACATTAATAAAGAAACTTTGTCACGTTATTGATAGTTATGATATTATTTCTTTAAGTCATGTTGTGATCCTATTATGAACGATTTCATGTTTTATACCTATATTCTCATATGGTATAACACTAATATCTTGAACATGCTTTGAATTACTGCTAGTATATATGCTTTTCTTGAATGATTTGCAGGTTTTGAAGCATTGGAAGAAGAAAAGGGTTTGAACCTTGCAGGCTCACCCTCAAACGTAGGACCTACGGGTACTATTCCTTCATCCCATTTTAGTAGTTTATGCATTAGGACTGTTTTTTTGCATGCTTCTTGTTGCTAAAGGTCCTTCACTCTGTTGGGGTTTCCTACCTAGACCCTAGGGTGTATTATCCCGTAACACTACATGTCTCGACTCCCACTGGTCTGGGGTCTTGGAGAAATTTGATGATTTATGATTCCACTAGTATGACTTTTCCAATATTGGCATAACTCGTAATATGCATGAGAGTTTCATTAACAAATGAATACATTACCAAAGACATAACGCCATTATTATACCCATTAAAACACAAATAAAATAAGCATAACACTAATTTATTTTACATTGATTATCTCTTCCACTTATCATCTCTCATAATCTTCATAAGTTTCATCCTCATTCCAGTTATACTCCACGTTGAATTCAAGGCAATATTTATGAAAACCATTCCACCCATATCCATGTTAGATGATCCAAAAATAACATTTATCATAGGTTATAGTATTTGAATAAAATAATTATTAATTTAAGATATTAAATTAATAATTATTATTCTAGAATATTTAATATATTTGTGAGATATTTAGAATTAAAAATTTGTTATTAAAAATTAGGACTCTAGGAAAGAGTCGTTTCCTAGGCTCTAAGTTAGGAGAAAAGTTAGTAGTTTGGTTAGAAGCTCATTTATTGTAAATGGACACTTGTTTATTTTCCAAGTGATCCATAACTAGATTAAGTTAGAGCATAGAGCTTATAAATAAGTTAGTTTCCTATTTTCATTGTAATGTGTAATGAGAGAATGTGAGAGTGTGAGTTTACCTGTGCAAACTCCTTTAATTTTCCCTATAATCTTTTTGCTTGATCAATAAAGTTGTGTGTCTGAGGACACTTCTGCACTTTCATGTGGTATCAGAGCCACGGTAACACTACGAGGAGGAGATTCCAGCTCTATCAGGTTGTGGAAAACTCAACTCCGTTGAAGTGATCAGCAAAAGATTGGTATGAAATTTGCAAATTTTTTTATTTGATTTTAGATCTGCAAATTCTAAAATCATTTTTTAAAGCAGCAAATGCAAATTTGTGTGACTTTTTCAAATTTTTTGAGTGAATAAAAACAAAAAAAGCAAAAAGCGCTGTATAATTTAGAGGAAAGCGCTATATAATTTAGAGGAAAGCGTTGTATATTTTAATTTTTTAAAGTCCTTTCATGTAAACATCGATTCTGCAAATCGATTTTACATTCAAACAACGTTTTAAAATATGAGAACCGATGTTTTCTTAAGTGGATTCAGATGTTGATCATTAGAAATATCCGCATCACTACGAAAATCTACACGGATTTCAATCCAAACCCTGCACATATTAGATCCCTCCTCTCAAATAACTGTGGAATCGCTCCGCATTGTAAAAGCATTTTCTATATAGAACTAGCATTTTGTATGTTTAAATTGAGCCAACGTTCTGCACTTTATAGTTTGCCAGCGTTTTCTGCAATGAACCAGGGTTTTTGAAAACAGAGTTTTAAATAGTTGGAACAACGTTTTGGCATCGATTGTGGTATGCAAGTGAACCAGAACCTACGTTTTGAACCAACATTTTGAAGCTTCCTTTGAAACATCGACTTCTGCATTTTTTAAATTCTGTCCAGATGAATTAAACAACGTTTTTGTGAATCAATCCAGCATTTGAAACAACGTTTTAAACAATGTTCTGCATTTTTTAAATTCTGCCTAGATGAATTAAACGACGTTCTGCTCTTTCAGATGAATTAAACAACGTTCTTCTCTTTCATGTTGATGCAAGTGGATTCTGCATTAAATTAGAAAGCATTACAATCTGCATTGATTTTGGCATTGATTTTGTAGTTTCATGTGTTGCAACTAGTTTCATATAAATGCCAGCGTTGAATGTAAATATAAATGCCAGCGCATGAACTGTACATTGTATTGTGTACTCTTTGAGCTGTTGTTTGGTTGTTTTTAAGAGCTTCTGCATAAGCTTTTGCGTAGTCCAGATCCACGGAATTGAAATATTTAAAAAGATTTGCTCAGGGTAGCCTCTGCGGTTATTGCTACTCGTGCTCACTTGCCTCTTGAAGATCTTACAAAGGCAACTTGAAGGGTTATTACTTTTGTAATAGATTGATAAAATATATATATATATATATATATATATATATATATATATATATATATATATATATATATATATATATATATATATATTTGGAGAGATAAGGAAGTTCTTTGTGGCAGATTGGGAGGAATTTGGAGAAATAAGTAGAATTTTTTTTGTAATATTTTCTAATTGGAGTAATAAGGGTATTTTTTTTTTTTGAGTAATAACGAGTTTTTTGTATTGTAAATTTGTTTATGGAGTGACACTATGACTCAAAGTAATTTTACTTTGAGGGGGGGTAGTTTTTTTTAACCAGATTGTGCAAAAGCACCATTGTAAAAGTCAAATTTTGAAAGTTGCGTTGTAAAAATTTGAGAAATTGACTAGAGCCAAGTGCAAAGCTCAGTCAATTTTCTCCTATTTCGACGACTATTCAAGGGTCAAGGCCAAGCCCCGATAGTTCGTTTTTGCGTCGTGTGTTGTTGTTGTGTTGCGCATCTTGATTTTTTGGAGCTTGATTCGTGGTGTGAAGTCTTAACACTACAATGTCTAAGTTGATTAATTTCTTTTATGATTCCGACAAACTTGAAGCCTCAAAATCTTACAAAACATGGCAATGCCTCATCGAAAGTACTCTTTTTTATAATGAACTATGGCATGATATTTGTGATGGAAATGTAAATCCAAATAAACCTATAGATGCAGCTGCGCTAGCAAAATGGGAAGTTAAAAACGCCAAAGCATTAGCTCTCATTAAATCCTCTGTCAATGATGAAATGTATGTCCATATCGAAAATGCTAAAGATGCATGGTCTGCTTTGAGAACTTTTAAAGAGTTGTTTGATACTCAGCCTCAATCAAAAAGAGTTGATCTACAATTAAAATTGTTGCATCAAAAATTGATTGAAGAAGGAGATATTCTTGAATACATCTCCAGACTTAAGAATATTAAGCAGGAAATTGTTAATGCTGGTTTTCCAGCAGTTGATGATATTTTTATGGTCACAATTTTAATTGATGGGCTTCCTTCTTCCTACACACATTTCTTAGAAACTCTACAGCTCACTGGAAAGTTAGAAAAGTTAAAGTTTGATGAGCTCTGTGAAATGTTGACTCAACATGATAAAAATTTTGGGAAGAAAAAGAAAGTTGGTGAAGATGTTTTTCTCACAGAAGCCAGTACTAGCAACTCCCTAGCTGACAATTCCAAAAACAAAGGCAAAGGTAATTTTAATCAAAATCAAGAAGCGCAAGGTCGTGGTCGCAGTCAACACAGAGGAAACAACTCCAACAGAGGCTCAAATTTAGGTAGAAACAATTCTCAAGGCAGAGGCAACAATCAAAGAAGAGGATCTCAGTAAGGCACAGGACAGAATCCAGGAAGAGGACAATCTCAAAACAGAGGACAAAGCAGAGGTCGAGGATAGTCTCAAGGCAGAGGAAAATCTCAAGGAAGAGGCACTGATTTGAGTCAAATTATTTGCAGGCGATGTAACAGAGTTGGTCACTATGCTTCAAATTGTCGCACATCTATCAATAAAATTTCTAAGTTTCAACAGCCTTCAGCACAGTTTGTAAATGATCAAGATCAAGATGATAATGACTCAGAATATGTCTTCACTTCTTCACCAACAATCCAACTTTCCTCTTATGTTAAGAGTGATTATGAATATTCTTGGATTTTGGATTCAGGAGCAACTCAGCACATGACCTTTCGACGGGATTTCTTTTGGAATTTTCAAGAGTGCCATCTTAACTCCATCTTTCTAGCAGATGATACAAAATATACGCCTTATGGAAAAGGTGCAGTAAAAGTTTTTCTCCCTGACATTGGAGAAAAAATGATTTCCAATGTGTGGTATGTACCCACCTTTAAGAAAAAAAATTTGTCCTTAGTCATGATTTGACAAGCAGGACATCAAATAATTATGGAAGATGGCTTAGTTAAGATTAATTCAGTCAAACAGTGATGACAGGATATGAAGACGGAAAACTATTAAGGATGAAAGGGATAGTTATTCCAAGGCATTCTGATTTTGCAGGGACAATTACTACAAGAATTTCACCTATAAGATTATGGCATGTAATATATGAACATTTCAATTTTGAAAGTATTTCTCAATTGCAAAAACAAGGGATGGTCAAAGGACTTCCGACTTTCAACAAAGAAAATGCTAAATGTGAAGCCTGCATTTATGGCAAACAGAGTCGAGAAAGTTTTCCAACAAGTACATGGCGTGCAAACAAGCTGTTGCAACTAGTTCACAGTGATGTGTGTGGTCCACTACAAATTTCATTAGGTGGTTGCAAATATTTCTTTCTATTTATTGATGATTTCAGTAGAATGACCTGGGTTTACTTTTTGAAAAACAAGTCAGAAGCATTTGAGAAATTAAAATTTTTCGACAACTTGTTGAAAATGAGGCCAAAGAAAATATCGGTACTCTCAGGACAGATAATGGGGGAGAATTCAATTCAAATGAATTCAAAACTTATTTCAGTGAAAATGGCATCAGAAGGCATCTTACAAATGTTTACACTCCACAACAAAATGGGGTCGTAGAAAGGATGAATCGCACATTGTTAGGCATGGCGAGATCCATGTTAACTTTCAAAGGATTAAGTCCAACATATTGGGCAGAAGCAATCCATATAGCTGTCTATCTAAGAAACAGATCTCCAACTGCTTCGTTAGAAGGAATCACCACTTATGAAGCTTGGTTTGGTTTCAAACCTAAAGTTAAACATCTTCGATTTTTTGGATCCATCTGTTATGCCTTAGTTCCCAAAGAAAAGAGAACTAAGCTTGATTCGAGAAGTTTGAAATGCACCATGATTGTCTATTCAGATGAAAAGAAAGGGTATCATCTTTTGACCAATGGAAAATTTATTGTGAGCAAGGATGTCATTTTTGATGAAGCAGAGAGTAAAAGTGCTGAAGAAATCAAAAGTCTGCTTCACAAGTTAGAAACTAAGGGCAGTAAAAGGAAAGGAAATATGCAAAGTCAACCAACTTCACCAAATTGGTATGAACTTGATTTTCCTTCCTCTAAAGATGAGTCATCCAGTCCAACTACTTCAACAAAATCATCTGGGTCTTCTAGCAGTTCATCAGCATCTCCAAGCAACAACAATTCTTCTGACAGTGATTCTCCAGATTCACCACCTGAACGACGAACATCAGTTTACACTAATCGCCTCTACAATGATGGAGACTTCTCAGAACCTCAAACAAGTGAGCAACAACTTCCAAAATGGGCAGTTCAACTCTTGAAAGATGTAAGGCCTAATGAACAAAACAAAACAGGAACAAGGGCATCAAAACGAAATGAAGGAAATTTTTCTTTAATAGCAAATGATTTTACTGAACCTTCTTCTTTTCAAGAGGCAGTAAAACATAAAGCATGGCAACAAGCAATGGTTGATGAATATCAGGCAGTTCAAGACAACAACACTTGGCAACTTGTTGATTTTCCTCAGCATGTTAAACCTATTGGATGCAAATGGGTTTATCGAATTAAGTACAAGAAAAATAGTGATATTGACAAGTATAAAGCATGCCTTGTTGCTAAAGGATTTGCGCAGCAGGAAGGGATCGATTATGAGGAGACCTTTTCTCCCACAGCCAAATGGAACACCATCTACCTTACACTTGCCTTAGCAGCTCAGAAAGGGTGGAAATTTCATCAAATGGATGTCAAAAGTGCTTTTCTGAATGGGGACTTACAAGAAGATGTATACATGACACAACCACCAGGGTTTGAAGTTAAAGGGCAAGAACATAAAGTTTGAAAATTAATGAAAGATTTATATGGATTAAAACAAGCTCCCTGCACTTGGTATGCCAAAATGGATGAATACCTTCGCAAAGTTGGTTTTCATCATAGTGAATCTGATGATCCAATAGACAGCCACTGGAATGCAGCTAAAAGAACTCTTCAATATTTCCAAGGAACAAAAGATTTTGGTCTTCTTTACAAAAAGACTAAAAATTTTGTACTTGGTGGATTTTCAGATTCCGACTTTGCTAGCAGTATTGATGATAGGGCATCAACCTCAGGTTACTTAATGAACATGGGGTCAGCTGCAGTTTCCTGGAGTTGCAAGAAGAAAACTACAGTGGCCACTTCTTCAGCAGAAGCAGAGTACATTTCAGCATGGGAAGAAGCATGTGAGATTGTTTGGTTACGTCGAGTTTTACAGGACTTGGGGATTCCTCCAGCAGAAGCTACTTCATTATTCATCGACAATCAATCAGCAATAAAGCTTGCCAAGAATCCAATTTTTCATTCAAATACAAATCATGTGGATACCAAGTATCATCATATCAGATCTCTCATTGCAAAGGATGTCATCAAGCCAGTGTTTTGCCCTTCAGAAGATCAGACCTCCAACATTTTCACAAAACCTCTTGGTAGAATAAAGTTTACTAAGTTCAGGGATGAACTTGGTATCTGTTGTAATGTATCTTTGGATCATAGGGGGGAATGTTAGATGATCCAAAAATAATTTTTATCATAGGTTAGTATTTGAATAAAATAATTATTAATTTAAGATATTAAATTAATAATAATTATTATAGAATATTTAATATATTTGTGAGATATTAGAATTAGAAATTTGTTATTAAAAATTAGGACTCTAGAAAAGAGTCGTTTCCTAGGCTCTAAGTTAGGAGAAAAGTTAGTAGTTTGGTTAGAAGCTCATTTATTGTAAATGGACACTTGTTTATTTTCCAAGTGATCCATGACTAGATTAAGTTAGATCATAGAGCTTATAAATAGGTTAGTTTCCTATTTTCATTGTAATGTGTAATGAGATAATGTGAGAGTGTGAGTTTACGTGTGTAAACTCCTGTAATTTGCTATGTAATCTTTTTGCTTGATCAATAAAGTTGTGTGTCTGAGGACACTTCTGCACTTTCAATCCAGGTTGTAATTCAATTCCTTGATTATCACTTGGTCTTCATATAATATGGTGACACCTATACCATTCTCAGTGTGATCTAATTAAATCACACACTTCCAGAAAATCAGAGCGCCTTATAAATGGAAATATTTCTTTTGTATTTCATGGAACCCCATACAAATTAAATTTTAGACCAAAAATTTTCTTGGCCCTAGTTAATTCATCCTCCAACTGATAGCAATATGGCTAACCTTAACCTTTCACGGGAGCTTGGTCTTGCAATTTCCTAGTCTATGAAATTTCTGGCTCAGCTGGAATCCCTGTAACCAATGACACTTAGATAGATTTAATATCCACTAATATACTCTTGGCTTGATAATAGTAGAGTATTTGGCATTCAAACACCATGGATTGTGAAACTAATAAAATTTATTCGACCCTCAGATAATTACCCTATATTATATCTCGATCACTTTTTTAATGCACTCAAATTTATCTTGTAAATGGTAGATCAAGACCCCAAATCCCTCAGCCCTCAAACAACATACGTGTAGCCATAGATCTGAGCTAAAAAAAACTCGATCTTGAATAGATCAATTGATCTTTGAGTCTAGAATTGCAGAACAAACTCAATGAAATAACATAATGATACATCTTCAACTGCGTGAGTTAGGAATGGATTTGATCTCTGAAAAAAACATGACTCTCAATATTTTAAACTGAAATACACCCAATCCTCGAGAAGAGAAAATATCGGCCTTCGTAGACTCAACCCCCAATAAAATACTAGATCTTGACATATGGGAAAATATTATGGTAGAAGATCCAAGCCTCCTTATCTAATAATGATTGAATTGGAAGAAAACAACCTTGACCTCTTACAAATCTAATTTCATGGCTTTGTTTCCAAGACTTCTCTGATAATTGATTTTACGATATTGGCCCTTTGATTACCAAATTTGTTCTCTGAAATATATAAAAAATTCTTAAATCATAAATAACTTTCTAAATGAGAGAATCAGTCTCTATATCTGGAAGATCTTGAACTTTAAGAAAATATTCCTGTATACAAATCCTAGATCTTGCCCGCAACAAAGGCACTAACAAAATTACGAATTAAATGATGCGTGTAGGTGCAAATATAATATGGATTCTCTGACGAAATGATATGGATTTGATTGATGATCTCTCTAACCTGCAGCAAACCAGTGGGAACAATATATAGCCAAAGTAGTGCCCTTCCGACCTTCATAATGAAATATTATCCTAGCCCCTATAGATAAACCAAAGAAACCAATGCCCTCTAGCCCCAGAAAATGATCAACGCCAAAACCGAAATTTTTTATATCACCAATATAGATCAAGATTAGTTTCTCGAACTGGCAGTAGGAAAAAATTCAAAATTAACTGAAAGTAAGAGACCAACTAGGGTGATCCAGATACCACCAAAGATAGAGACTATCAACAAGGCTGAGAAAAAATTCCACCGAGGTTACGACAATCTTTCAAACAAAAATCCCTCAAGCTGGAAGGATGCCCAACTCTAATACCACTCTAAGATCCCAAACAGCTAAATAATCAACAAATTTGGATATTTTAGTGTTCTAATAAAATACCTTCAACAAAACACCGAACACATAAGGGATCTAGAAAGAAAAATGTAGCCACTTTATTTAATTAATTTATGAAAATAATATATGTCAGAATGATAAAATAAAAACCCTTGCCAATGGCATGCAAGGTTGCCCATCAAAGGAGAAATCAAGACACTGAAGCACAATTGTGGACCCTGCATGGATCCACCATACAAATCACACCCATAGGGTTTTCATCCCTGCGATCAAACTAGAATTGGCCATGCCAAGTTCTCAAGAAAAAACACAATAAGATAGATAAACTCAGAATGATCCAAATGCCTAGCTCCTATCTCCTTTTATAGGCTTCATGGTCTCTCTAGAAACCTTATTTTATTATTTTCCCTAGAAAAATGAAGGAAAATACCATGGGAATATACCATGGGAAAATTCTGACCATTTTGACCGTATCAAGAAAAGGGAATATTATAGTGGAATGAAGAGTTAATTTTACAGTCCTTTTACAATGTGAAGGTTGCCGAAGATTTTGACTCTTTTCCTCTCTAGTTTATTAAGAGAATCTTTACATTGAAGTTGCTCAGTTGAGTTGAAATTCAATTCTCAGATCTCGACATGGCTAGTAGATAAGGTTTTCTTTCTAATAAGTTGTAGTTTATTTCACAATTAGAATAGGGCATTGATTAATGTTTGTAGGAACTTGAAGGTGTGAAATAACTAGTCTTTAAAACAGAGTAGGGATTAGTTTTACAGGTTTGTGGAGTCTTCTATAGAATATATGGTGCTGCATCTTGAATTTTAGAAACCCTGGATTGACATAATAATGTTGGATCAATAGTTAAACATATACTGCAACCAACAAATGCATTTGATGTTAGAAATATTTAAGTGAAACCTAGATGCCAAAATAAAATAATCAAATTCTTTGATGGGATGTCATTACACTACTATAAGAAGTAATTATATGTGCTGCAATCCGTGGTTTCCTCAGATATAGTAGTGGAATTATCGAGATGGATTGTGACAAGGTAATTTATATATATAAACTAAAATCCATTGACTCCATTAATAATAGTTGAGAATGTTTTTTCAAGATCAAGACTAACAATTCAAATAAAACTATTGCTTTTGAAATTTAGATAGGTAATAAACTTTATGAAGAGATAAGAGGAAGGAGTACGCTTGTCTCTTCTGTTATCACTATAATTTTTTTTTCCAAACTTGGACAGTTTGCTTTGTTCCTAGTCATAGTTTTTACATAGGTGTGAAGTCATGTTAAGTTTTTAGGTGTCAAGTGATAGGGTTAGAGTCTCATTTCCATTCACAAAATAAAGTCTAAAAGCCTTATTTCACACCTTGACAATCTCATACCATGTTTAGAGAGTCAAATTTTTGATAATTTTGAAATTTTGTATGATTAAGCCATGAAACCACGTTTTCGTAGCACAGATAGTGTAAAAAATTGCTTTTGTGCTATGAAAACACTGCTCATTTCATAGCGCAAAACCCCGAAATTGCATTAAGTGTGCTACGAAATTGGGTATTCGTAACATGTCTTGTCAGTTATCAAATCCACCAAAATTCCGTTAATCACTCATGATTAGGTGTCAGCCACGAGTCTTTTCTCACACATGCAACCATTCATAGCCATCATAACATTCATTTGAGGTCATTTGTCTTATGTCATATTCAAATTTGAAAGGAGCTTGTCTTGGTTTTATTGTGTCATGTAAGAAACACATGATGCATATTCTCTTTTGAATGGTAAGCTCATGGTAAACAAAAACCAAATCTTCTCTTTCATTCATCAAGCGAGGCAGTTTATCAAGAGAGGCAGTTTAATCTAAAATCAAGCAAAGTTGTTGGTTATAGGTTTTCAAAAAGAACACAATAATTTGAAGGAAAGTATGATAGAGGAAAGAAAGAATCACAGGTCAGGCCACTGCTTAAGGACATAGCCTAAAAGCATAGAGGCTCTAACCAAAGATAAGTCAGTTGAGGAGGCCTTCAAGAAGGCAGGATGTTGTAAATTCAGTGAGAAATTGCAGGGAGGTCATAATCAAGTGACAAAAGAGTTTTCTCTTCATTTCATAGGTTTGAATACAAAGGTTGGTCTCCTAAACTTGACTATTTCCCTTGAAATTATATCATCAATGACAAAGATTCCAAGGGGAGAAGAAAGGTTGTTCAAAAATTTCAGGTTTGAGATGGAACATTGTAAAAATTTTCTGAAGCCAGGGTTTGAAGAGACAGATTTAACTAAAGAAGTGCCAAGAAGCTATATCAAGAACACCTATGCTAATTTTCTCTACAATATTCAAAGGTACTTCACCTATGAGGGAAGATACCATAAAGTATATTCTTATCATTTCAAACTCTTGTTGCATTTTACTGTAATGATTTCTTTGGATTTGCCTTTCTTCTTGTTTCGAAGTTTAGCTAAGATGGCAGATAAAGTGTAGATGAAAGCTCAATACTGTGAAACTTTGCTTTTCCATCATGGTCTAGTTAAATTGATTGTTTTACACGAACTTCATAGGATAAACAAAAAATGGTCTACATTTTTGTTTTTGTGTGGATTTGGGGTGGAAACACAAGGAGAAGGTGTTAGCCCTAGGGCCAAAGAAAAATCATCATCAGAAACCAATGACCCTGCAGAGACAAGATCAAAAAGATTTGTCAAGTTAAAGCCTAGAAAAAAAGTGAAAGAGCCAAAGATTAAAACATCAATGATTATTCAAGAAACCCCTCAACCCCCACAAAATAAGACAAGTAAAGTTAGTGAAACAGTACAGGAACAGTCGACCAGTAGATCAGCCCATAAAAGATTGACTAGAAGTCAAATGGAAAAGGAAAAGGGAAAAACTGTGGTTCCAGAAGAAGATCCAAGTTTAAAGGGTAATTTGAATAAAATTTTACAAGCTATTGAAATTGAGGAATCTCCTTTAGTTCAAGAAGATTTTATAAGTTTAGATGAAGGGAAATCTAAGAAAATCAAGTCTTCCAAAAAGCTGGATTTTAATGATGAAATTCCAGAGTTTGTGTTCAAGCCCAGAACGCCTCTAACTAGGAATTCAAAAAAGTTGCAAGGGCTGGATGTGGAGTTAGATAAATCTGAAGAAGTTTCAAATGTTTATGGGGAGTCCATAGACCTTTCATCACCAATGCCTGAAGGTGAGAGAAATGGAGTTTTCAACACTCAAAGAGAAAAAAGTAGTTATGAAGGAATTAAAGAAAATTTGAGACTAGCTAACCTTGAAATTGCTAAACTTAAGAAGAAAGCAAGAGCACATGTTGTTGAGAAGATAAGCTTCAACAGAATTAAGGCTCCGTGGGAGCTTGAAAGAGTTTCAAAACCTAAAACAGTCAGCAGTGAAGCATAGTATTTTACCTAGACTCTTACTGCAATCAAAGAGGCTAAATTTGTGAGAAGGATAAATGTTAATTTAAGGGCTACTAACAGAAGGTTGAAGAGGCAGATTAAATATCTTGAAATTCAGTTGACAAAATCTGAAAGTCAGCTACAGCAGAGGTAGAACAAGAATAGTAAGTGACAAATCCTTAATACAATTTTTTTTTTGGGAAAGACATCACTTTTTTAAGACATTGTAAACTTGACCTATTTTGATTGTTAAATTTTATTAACATTAAGGAAATCATTAAAAGGTTGTAAATATTCTTAAAATCTGAAGACTATGAAAAGACTGTGTAAAAAGGATATACACAGCAGTTTCGTAGCGCGTTATGTAATTGTTGTAGGTGCATTTTTGAACATTTTATAAGGGTTTCGAAGGGTAAACAAGCTTCATTTACAAATTTGGTTGCTGGTGGTGGTTAGAAATGGTTCACAAATGAAACTCCAAGTCTCAAGGAAAAAGAAATTGGATCATTGAGAGAGGTTTACAAAGATACAAATTCTACGCTACGAAAACAACTGCTCATTTTGTGGCACAGTCGTACCATCTCTCCTTTTACTTTTTCAAAGGCTTGGTTTCTATACAGGTGGAAAGGTATGGTTCCATGGAGGTGAAAACACATGTCACTTATCTCAAAAGGTCAACATTGCCAGAAAAAAGGGTTCGAAGATCATCAAGAAGGAAAAGGCTAAATTATAGGAAACATGTTTTGTAGGGCAAGTAAGACATGAACCAACATGCTAACATAACAAGATTGCAGGCATCATCAAGGTCGAAGATATGGAGGAACAACTGCCAGAGATATTATTTAATCTCTAGATAAGGTTGTTTAGACATAACAAGGAGCTTTACTCCTATTTGTATTAGGACTTCTAGAAGAGACAATTAACTATCAAATGTAATTAATAGTCTATTTTAGGAGTAAATAGATGTTAATCTAAGAAATTTGAATTCTCTTCATGATGGATAACAGAATCCAAGAGTGTAATGATGACTCTATAAGAGACACGAGGTTGAAATGCTAAGGTTTGGGATTTTTTCATTATCAAGAAAACTTTGTTATTGTAGCAAACTGTGTTTTCATCTTAATACAAATATTGGTTGTACTACTTAGGATTCAGAAAGAGTTTTTGGTGTTTGATCTTCCTATGGATTTCCTCATCTACCTATTTTTAGTGGTATGAACATATGTTACTTATAACTCATTGGAAAATGCTCTAACTTCCTTCATATGTTTATAAACTATGTTTTATTCACTGTGTTTCTGTTTTTTTGATACATCTAAAACTCTGAAATTCCCTGACTTCCATGTTAAGCTATTTTTTATGTTTTGTTGAAACATACCTTGACTCCATAGCCCAATGGATGTTTTTTGATTAATAATTCAACCAGTTATACACGTTTATCCAATTTATTCCTAGAGTTAGCCATCTAATCCTTAATTCAAAATATTAAACCTAGTGAGAGAACCCTCTCAGGTTGAGGAGGCTAAGCCTCAACTAAAAGTCTGGTTTGAAATAGTTACTTAGAGTCTACTTGATCAACAACCTATCAAGGTCAGATTTTGTGATAACATCTTCCTTTCTAGTAATGGAGAGGAGGAGGTACATATACAATGAAAAATGGAATTGAAGCATACAATTTTCCTTATTATTTTGATGCCATCCCCATCATGAGTGCTTAATAGAGTGTCTCATCTATCACTATTGGGTCTCATGCCCACTTTATCACATTTTTCTCAATCTTTATATGAGCTCCTTTCCTCCTAGGATCCATTGAGGCTCTTTGCACCATCTCATGAGAGCTCCATGAGGAGTATCCTCTATCATAACTAGCTCCTCTACTTTTTCTATCACAACTGGGTCCTCTGCTTTTTCTATGACATTGTAACAATTTATGTGTGGTCTCCTTTCATCCTAGGATCCTCTACGATGATCTATAATGGGATCCTCTATCACTAGGATCTTGTGTTTTTTATGTAACTGTCTATGGGATCTACTTTGTACATGGGTTTATTTGGAAATGAGATGTGTCCATCACGTCGTTATTGGTTCCATTGATCGGATCCATGAGAATGAAAAAAGTTGTGGGATGCTTATGAACCTAAAGAACTAATAATTTAAAAAACAATAAACTTAATAAGGACGCTACTTTATTTCCATGACAAGATGTTGAGATGGGCAAGTGCCCAACTAGGATTATCCTTTGTTAATGTCTTCCATCTACATGCATATAGGGCTAGACTCTTTAGCAACAATATAGCAGCCATGGCTATCACTATAAGGCATGGAGATTAACACAAAGAAAAAACAAAACAAAATGAGATCAAAAGCCAATGATGTAGAGTGGCCTCTACTCAAGGGGGGAGTAATCAAGGACCAAGGAAGTCTAGATCGACCAAGGGAGAGAAACCAAGAACTTGAAATGGTAGTTAAACCAATCCTTGCGATGTTATCATGTGTTGTTTGATAGATCATATATGATGTAAATATGACCAGTGCAAACAATAATGGAGAAAAGGAAACAGGATTTAGTCAACACTATACAGAATA
Organism: Pinus albicaulis; assembly: GCA_034641835.2. Taxonomy (NCBI): domain Eukaryota; kingdom Viridiplantae; phylum Streptophyta; class Pinopsida; order Pinales; family Pinaceae; genus Pinus; species Pinus albicaulis. The sequence goes on along the minus strand of CM076584.1, from coordinate 1,346,174,322 downwards.
TTGAATTCATCGAAAAATGAATTGCATGATTAGAGGAAATATTATTGTCAATAAAAAGCATAGTGACCTACCAAAAAAAAACCAACAAAAATGTAAATCATTTACATTCCAACATACTAACAATATCAAACATAAATCTTATTCAATTTTTTGAAATTGTGAAACATTCAATATTAAGTAAATCAAGATATTACTAGAATCTACAAATTTAAATCCAATCATATATATTATAACCTTTACAACAATGCACTTTTGCTAAATGCATATTGTTTGCTAAATTTTAATTTTTCCACTTAAACAGGAAAGCCTCACCAACTTTTGCTCACTCGAATAAAACACCGATAAATTCTTGTGGCATGGACCTCCTTTTACCAGATAATTTATAGTTGTGTTAACTAAGTTTTAATGGATAAACATTACACAAATATGATACTTCCGCGGAAACATAACCTTCCTCGTTTAGGCAAATGTGACTTTTCATTGCCATGGAACCTAACCTTCTACCTCAATTATTGTCATTGTACAAATTTGACTTGAAATTTTAATTTAAGTGTGACTTTTCATTGTCACGGAACATAACCTTCTACCTCAATTATTGTCGTTGTACAAATTTGACTTGAAATTTCAATTTTTGTTTTCTTATAGCTTAAACGAGGTACGATTTTGGCTTGAAATTTTAATTATTAGTTACTTTAGTCTTAATTCAAATGCTGTACAAATTGGACTTTGGCACTTCCTAAAGACGCGAGGGTGATATTAGGCCACTAAATTTGGGGTCAGTCAATAAAGGTGGTCATATGCACCCATCTACGATTTTTATCAAACTGGGCCGAAATGTTTAGAAATTGATTAAAGTTGTGAAGTTTCAAGATTTTCCAAAATTATTTTTATTGTGTTGAATTCATTTATCAACCAAATTCAACCATTCTTATTCTCATCATACCCTGATTGTATAGCCATTTTTTTGGTGTGCGTGTTGAGATAGAAAAGTATTTGCTCGCTGTATGTTAGTCAATTGGAAAAGTCGACGCATATAGTAATTCAATTAAATTTTCACTTTATAAATATATTTGATTAAATTAAATTTTCGCTTTATAAATATATTTGATTATTAATTTCTATAAGTGTGAACTTTCTTGATATGGGAAAGTATTTTCCTGATGTATGCTAGTCAACTGGAAAAGTCGATGTGCCTGGTGTTCAAGTAATTCAACAAGACACGTTGTATCACTGGTGCATCACATTGAGTTCAGAATGGGGAGTGAAAATGTCGTGACTCGTGAGATATCAATAATCGCATATTGTGGGTTGTTTTTTCCTCCTGCTCCTGCTGCTGCTGCTTCAGATAAATCCTAGCCATGCAGCAGATGGAGCTTCCGATGACAGCACAGTGCTAAGTGCCTCTCTGACTGGTAATGATACCAAAATTTCTAAGGACAGTATCTTCAAATTCGGATTTTTCAATCTCAACAAAAACAACGTTAAAAAATGGTATGTGGGTATTTGGTATGCAATGGTATCTCTGTTGACAGTTGCTTGGGTAGCCAATGGGGAACAGCCACTGCAAAATGCATCCGGCGTTCTAAAGCTCACAGAGGATGGGAGTCTCATTTTGTCTTATCATGGGAGATCCCTCGTTTGGTCCTCCAAAGGAAACAAAAAAAAATCCTTCGTCGGCTGTGATAATGGATACTAGTAACTTGATCATGCGGAGTGTTGAGAATACCTCTGAAATTATTTGGCAAAGCTTCGACCACCCAGCGAGAGATATGTGGCTACATGGGATGAAGATCAGTACGGGCCAGAAAGTAATTTCGTGGAAGAATCCTTGGGATCCAAGTCCGGGGTCATATGCCCTTCAGATGGATCCAAATGGAGTCGAGGCATTCATGCTGACGTGGAAGAATCACACCATATACTGGGATACCGGTGTCTGGAATGGTAAATATTTTCCCAATACTCCCAATATGACGTCAATTCCCCTCCAAAATTACAACTATTTCAATAACGGTACGTACAAGTATTTCGTATATTCTTATGCAAATCATGGATTGACCTATCTGTCGTGTTTTGTAATGGATAAATCCGGAGAAATGCGAGTGTACATATTGGTGGTAAGCGAATGGAGTCAGATCTGGCAGCAACCCAACCCCTCTCTACATGTGAGGCTTATGCCCTGTGTGGGCATTACGGATTATGTAACAACAACAATGTTCAGTCTTGCAACTGCGTGCCAAGATTTGTTCCCAAGGAGACCAACGAATGGGAATCTTAGCAGTGGTCAAGCGGCTGTGTTCGAGAGACAATGTTACAATGTAGCCACTCCAGAAACCAGACCACCACCGACGGATTTGTAGAGCTGAGTGGCAAATATACGCCCCCCGATGGGGTTCCATACATAGTGTGGCAAGGCCAGTGCCAGGATGCCTGTTTGAGCAATTGTTTGTGCACTGCATATTCCTACGTTCTTAAGGGTACTTCGCAAAGTTGTGTAGTGTGGTTCAACGAATTTTTAAATCTCTACGACTCTTCTGGCGGAATCTCTCTGTTTCTACGATTAGATGCCTCTGATGTACCAAATTCTTCTCAATCCAGCCAGAAGGAAACACTTGCAGGCATAGTAGGTGGCGTCGTGAGCGGTTTGATTGCTATTTTGGTCTTTGTTTCATTGTTTCTCTGGTGTAGCAGGCGCTCACCATCGTCTTTAACGGAATCACAGCAGGAACGCTTGCTGTATTTACTTACAAGGAGTTGCAGAATGCAACAAAGAACTTTTCTGAGCAGCTGGGAGGAGGGGGTTTTGGTTCCGTATTCAAAGGAAGTCTGACAGACGGTTCTATGGTGGCAGTTAAGAAATTGCAGAGTGTGAGTCAAGGAGAGAAACAGTTCTGGATGGAGGTGAGCACAATTGGAACGACATGTTGGAGTTTCTAAATAATTCCAAACACAGGAAAATAAAATTTCCTTGATTAAAAAAAATTGTGGACAGAGATGACAAAAAATTCTATTTCATTCAAAACAAAACTCTGTTACAAATATGAAAGGCTTTAGAACTTTAGTTGTTCTGGATTGCAAAACTTACTTCAAGTTGCTTCACACACAACATTACAAAAAATTTCTCTCTGTCTTTTTCACACAGTCATAACACTGTCTATTTCATTGCACATGGCATACTCTATTTTTCAAGTCTCACTGTCTCTCTGTTTTTAATACATAGTCAACACACTATGTTTTTGTTTCTGCCTTTGAGCCTTTACAAGAAAAAATACACAGTCAACAAATGCACATTGTGCTCAAAATTTTTTTTCATACAGAGTCACTTACATTTTGTGTTCGGGCATTTTCTTTTATATATGAAATAACAAACTATTAAAAGAAATTAAAACAAACTATCTATAAATATTATAAACTTTACAAGTTTATAACATATATATATTAAAACTTATATGTATTAACTAAGTACAAACATATGCAATAAAACATGTCGCTGCATATAAACAAAAGCCATACGAACTTAAGCCTAAGGCTAAAAAAACTTTTAACATATTGCATTTCACGGATGTCAAACAATTTTACGCAAACCAGTTTTAGACTTTATCGGATCCATTTGGAGTAATGCTGACTGAACCTTTAAACCTTGCGATCGGGCTCCTATTGGCTGGAGGTGGCCCCCGACGGATTTCAAATATATTAAACCACATTGCATATTTATTTATCGCATTCGATTTGGCTTGTGGTGACATCAGCTTCATTTCGTGTGATAGGCACGCTATTGGTCCACGAGTCTCGTGACATGGCAGTGGTGGGTCCTCCATAAACAAGACATAGGCAATTTCAAACATCAATTGAATGCGTGGAAATAACAAAATTGGTTGGTGATATGTTTGAATGGCAGCATGGAGAGGTTTAAATGCAGGTTTGCGTGGTGTAAAGAACCACAACATTTAAATGCAAACACAGAAGAAAAAAAATGGTTACGGCCTACTTCAAACAATTGCAGGGATTTAAATGCACAGTGGAGTGCACTAAAAAAAAAAATCTGCCACTGTTGTACTTCGACGTTCGTGTCAGCATTCAATTTCGTCCTCATGCACAGGGTTGCAGTTGATTTTAACATTTCAACACCCCCCCTTAAACACAACTGCTGCATTCTCTTGCATACCCAGACATTTTCTCAAATAGTTAAAACTTTTTTACCCTAATGTTGTTGTCAATATATCAGCAAACTGCTCTTCAGTTCTACAATGTTGCACAAAAATTTCCCCATTGTTCACTAGCTCTCTGATGTAGTGATACTTGGCATTAATGTGTTTCATTCTCTTATGAAAAACTGAATTCTTGGATAAAGCTATTGTTGAGTTATTATCACAATAAATTGTTGTGTCTTTTACCTATTCATGACACAAAATCCTTAATATTCTACTCATCCATATTGTTTGACACGCTGCTATTGTAGCTCCCACATACTCTGCCTCTGCTGTTGATAAAGCCACAATTGGATATTTCTTAGAAGCCCATGAAATGGCTCCTGATCCCATATGGAAAACATATCCAAATGTGCTCTTCCTATCATCTATACTTCCAGCCCAATCACTGTCAATATATCCAATCAATTCAAAATTTTCTGAAGTGGTGTATAAAATTCCATACCTCTTTGTTCCTTTCACATACCTAAGAATTCTTTTTGCTGCTTGCCAATGTGCCTCATTTTGCCTTTCCATTGTTGGGGTTCCCACGTTTTGGCTAGATTGGCAAGACCAAAAGATGAGACAACATCAGAACCACTTTCAGACCTCAGGATCTAGCCCTCCTAGGTCCACAGTGGGATCTCTGTATATAAGCAAAGGTTTTATGTCTTTGAGGCTCAAAATTAGATATTAGGCTAGCTGTGAAGCACAAGGGGTTTTAAATGATTTGGTTGGTTGGTTGCTGGGTTGAGTCATGAGATCACAGATTGAGAAAGTTATGGGGGAAAGGAGCAAAGTAGCAGGATGTTTTCGGCAAAAGAGGATAGGCCAAGAAAGTGCCATCCATTGAGCTATGGAGTCATGAAAGGTAATTACATGCAAACAACTGACCAAGGCTTTCAGAGGGCAAGTCATCTATACTAAAAGATCTTTTAGATAGATGGTGAAATGGAACAATAAGGAAAGAAGGTGGAAGAAGGAAAGAAACCCAATTTCTGTCTATAGATCAGGTCATAGGTCATTTAAATCCAGACCTACTTGGACATACTCATAGGCAACTCTCAATGAAGTCACAAAGGGGCAGCTTATAGATCGGACCAGAGGTCATTTAACTCCAGGTCTACTTTAGCATGCTCCAAGGGAAAAAACATAGATAAGTTTAACCAGAGCCAGTGTCTATAGATCAGAGAAGGAATTTGAACCTTCAATGATTTGACTCCAGCGAGAAACATCCAAGTAGCAAACCCTGAATTCACACATCAGCTAGCAAGAAATGACATTTGCTACACTAGTTAAACTACATGAATTTACTCTTAGATTCACAATCAGCAGAAAACATTGAAGGTAGGGAGAGCAGAAACATAGGGTACCATGCGAGGGTAAATCCTATGCTATATTTCTAATGCATACCAGAAGACCAATGAACAGTATGAAAAATGTAATAAACAATGTTAGAGAAAACATCACCAATAGTAAAAGACCAAGATCCTGTGAAATTTGCTTGATTAATCAATGCAAAACCAGTCACATACACTCAGCTCAATGGCTAATACAGTCCAAACTTTCTCCTCCCAGCCTACTACATTACAAACTACTTTGCTACTCCCTCCCAAGACTATTCTAACAGTCAAAATGAATCCCTCTAACAGCAACAACAACAACCGAACAACAACAATCATTTACAATATGTTCTCGGGAATTGTTATAGGAGAAGAGAATAATAGGAGTAGATGATATTCATTAATGGATCTCATTAAGACAGAGTGGGGAAAGAGTTCGTGCCCACACTGCTTAATAACTCCGCGTGTACTCTGTAGACTGTTTCGGAACCTCTGTCAGGTCGATATTCGACCTTTGATGTTTCTTTGGAGTCCTTTCTAGCTGCAAGGCCCTCTGTTCTGTCTTCTGAAGCAAGTAAGGTGACTGAAAGGTCTTCAGGTCTCCATGCTTCTATAACTGCGGTCCTGAAAGTCTTTAAGAAGTTTCTGTCAGAGTAATTAACTGTTTCTGGGCTCGAGGAGGCATGGAGACCACTGTAGGAAGGTGTGCCCCTGGAGAAAACACATTCTGCTATTATGTAGCACTGATATGACTTGTTGGTGCGCTCTTTGGTTTTCCAACTGGTGCCTTAATCCTTTGAACGTGGGATTAGCACATTAAATATTCAATTGCGGGCTTAAATCCCTCAAATCCATCTCTACTACTTCACTTGGCCGCTATAATGGCCTCTATGTGTTCCTGAATCACGGTGATTGTGATTACTGAAGCAGAGTGAAAAATCCACTCTGTAAACCCTGCACAGTAAAAATGAGTCAATTATAAAACCCAGGGGGTGGCGGAAGGAATGTTGTGGAGGCTTGGAGGAACTGTGGATGCAACGAACAGTGGCAGAGAAATGCAGTGAAACGGTGGAAATGGTCAATATGCAATGGTGGAGGGCTAGACAGGTGGAGGCGTAGTGGAGAAAACCTGTTGGCCATTCGATCCTGCATGCGGGTGATGATCGACGGCGGAAAATGCACGATGAAGAGTTTTGTAAATCGGGTGAAAAAAAAAGGTAATGAGAAAATGTCGCGAAGGGAGGTGACATGGAGCTCTGCCGATGGGACCCGTTCAAGGGCGGGGGCAAGGATTTAATTAGGATCGTCCAATCTCGGGAGGAGATCAACGAATGAAAATGCATCTGAGGTTGACTAATGGTGGGCCAGGGGTCCCTTTGCCTTGGATTAACTCCCGAGCATCTTCGTGGCGCGAGCACCGTTGGATGGACAGCTTCAGATTGGGTGATGCACGTACATATCGCGCCGGGTCCACAGTCGAACTATAACATGGGATGAGGGAGGTTTCCCAACAGTGCATGCAGCCACGTGTCGGCTGGTGAGTGGAATCGCTACGAAACGAAAAATACAGCCCACCCTCCAAAAGCGGTGTGATAGAAACCAGCAGTTTCTGCACAGTGCTCTGGTGCGGGGACCACCGGGGCGGATGAAATACGGACCATCGATCTATGGATCATATCGATGGTTGTGATATGATCGAAGGGGCGAACGAAGGGGGGCAACGGACGCTATGGAGCTTGCGAAGACCGTCTAATCTGTACAGATCGACGGTTGATAGCGCTCCCGATATCCAAATGCAATAAGCACTTTTCGAGCTAGCACTTGGTTCTAGCGCCCAGGTCATGTGAGGGAACAATTTAAGGGGGGCTAGCCGAAAGAGGCTTAACCCGCATATGTCAAATGGATGATTTTAAGCCAAAAGGAGGGCTTTTTAAGGCTTCAAAGGGGTTTCGATAGAAGGAATAAAGAGTATTTAAGGCCGAATAAAGGTATTATAAGGCTTAAAGGGAGTTAGGGTGATTCTAAGGGGTTAATGAGGAATTAAGGGAGGGGAAAAAGGTGAAGAAACAGAGATTTAAAGGGATGAAATAAGGGGGATAAGGGCCTTTTGGGTGATTTCTTCACAAACAGAGAGGCTTCTCTCATGGAATCATTAGTGATGATTTATCAAATGACCAAGGCATAAGGAGGCTTCAAGGATGATGTGTTTTCAAAGGGAATGCATTCCTTGAAGGCTCAAAAACATTTTATCCCCCTGTTTGCTTGTCAAAAAAAATTCATAGGGGGCTAACAAGGGTTCTGCCATGGGGATGGCTTCTTCTTAAAGGAGTCAAAAATTAAGAATGATCTTTGCAGCGATGCCCTGGTACTTCGACTCCATCCATTTTCTTTCGATCAACTCTCCGTCACAAATCTTGAAGACATCATATCAGCAGTAAAATTCTCCCAAACAACTACCTACCCACACTATAGTCCTAACATTTTTATTTTTTTTTCGGGTGCATTTGGACTTGCAGACCCTTTACATCATCAATTTCTACAAACAGGAAAATAAACCTATTCTACTTCTACCCTTATTACTCCATGACATCTTCGTATTAAATTGTTGGCCTCATAATTTCTCTACCTAAACTATATCCGCTAGGATTAAACTCTGCCTAGCATATTTTCACATTCTAAGACAGTAAATTGAAAAAACAACCAAGCCAAGATTAGATTGTCTCGGCTTGCCGGGCTTTAAATTAAAACAACTAACTACATGCTCACACATCGAGCTTTATTGAGATTTTCCCTACCTACCCTACTCTAACTGGACTATTTACAAGTCTAGCTTACAAACATTGTCTTCCAATGCAACCAGTCCATCAAGTGATCCCATGGCTGGTCCTTTCTGCTCAGCTCCTTGAGCAGGCTAGATAGGTAGGGCAGCTCTCACTCTTTTTGTTCCATAATAGCAGCTTTGGAAAATTTTCTTTCTTTTTGCAACATGCTGCTCAAAAATACCTTTGATCCTTCTTCGAATGTTTGTAGGAAATGAACATAAGGTTCATGAAAAGATACCTGGCTATGAATATCTCGTAGCCCGATTCAACCAGGATCTCTTCTTCTTCCATTGGATGGAGAAGAATACCCTCTTGGAGTAGAGTGTCTCCTTCATCATGTGAACTGGAGGACTCATTGTATATTGCAGCTAAGTCTTCTTGGAGCTCCGGTATGTTCTGCTCTGATGTGTTGAGCTCCGTGAAAAGATCTATGTATTCTTGAGCAGTGGTTTGTTCCATTGCTTCCTCTTTTTCAAGAGAAGGCTCGTTATTTTCATCTTGCTCAAGAATCTCTTCTTTTCTTTCCTCCTCATCCTCTAAAAGGAAAGACTACTGTCCTCCATTCTCATGACACTGATCATTGATGCTTTCATAACTTTCCCCATCAATGTCATAGATAGGCTGACTGGGTTCACTGCTTCTCTGGAGTTGCTGGCCCCGAATTTCCTCCCATGAAACTACTGATGATGGCTCTGCGAACTGAGATTTTCTCTAGAAACAATCATCATCAAATAGATCATAATTAGGAAAGTCATAATCGTAAGCAATGTCACCATTCAAACCTATCGGATTCTCAGCAGGTCTTTCTTCATCTTGATGCATAGAGGAGCTTTCTAGATCTATATCATCAAACTCATAAGATGAATGGGCAAGAGTGTGTGTTCTATAAAAGATTTCCGAGGTGGACTGCTGATTTAATATCTGATCAATCTCTTCTTCTGTCAAAAGAGGGTTTTCCCTCTCATCATGGACAGAAGAACAACAGTCCTCTTTCTCTTGTGTTAGCTGATTTGGAGGCGAGATGTTTTCTTGGGCCTCTTCTTCCACATCAGATTCTGCCTCTTCTATGTGGTCTCTTGTTTCCTCAAAGCAGCATTCCCTTTTAGCTTTCACTATTAGGTCCTGATATTCTCTAGTAAGTGTAACACAAGACATAGGTAAGCAATCAGGCAGTTCCTGATCACTTTCCTCTTCGTCTTCTATAGATTCTTGAGCATCATACATGTCTTGCTCATCTTCTCGGTCTTGAGTTTGTTCTTATTCTGAAGAAGGCATGGGCTGTTCTAAATAATCATCATTTGCACTCATATTAGCCATGTACATCTCCAGCACTTTACCAAACATTTCTGCTATTCCATTGAGTTGGTCATACAAAGCATCAAGCTTCGTATCCCTGTCCATGTTTGGATTCATGTTTTTGCAAAGAAGGCTACTGTATCTTCTCAACCAGTTCAGAGCCCTCCACCAGTGGAGTCATTAGGTCTTTGGATTACAGGGAGTGTGGAGTCGCCAGGTGGATGAATTTGGACATTAGAAACATACTGCTGTCCACAATCAGCAATTAGAGCCAATCTAAAGGCAAAGTGGTCTCTTCCCCAGCGGAGTCGCCATTATGTTGGGGTTCCCATGTTTCGGCCAGATTGGCAAGACCAAAAGATGAGACAACATCATAACCACTTTGGGGCCCTAGGATCTAGCCCTCCTTGACCCGGAGAGGGATCTCTCCAACAAAACAAAGAATGATATATCTTTGAATCTCAAAATGAGATGTTAGGCTAGTTATGAAGCACAAAGGGGGTTTAAAATGATTTGGTTGTTTGGTTGCTGGGTTGGGTCATGAGATCATAAACTGAGAAAGTAATGGAAGGAAAGGAGCAGAGCAACAGGATGTTTCAGCAAAAGAGGATAGGTTAAGAATGTGCCATCCATTGGGCTATGGAGTCATGAAAGGTAATTACATGCAAACAACTAGCCAAGGCTTTCAAAGGGCAAGTCATATACACTAAAGGATCTTTTTAGATAGATGATGGAATGAAACATTAAGGAAAGAAGGTGAAAGAAGGAAAGATACCCAATTTCTATCTATAGATCAGGTCAGAGGTCATTTAACTCCAGACTTGCTTGGACATACTCAAAGGTAGCTTTCAATGGAGGGACAAAGGGGCAGCTTATAGATCGGACCAGAGGTCATTTAACTCCAGGTTAGCTTTAGCATGCTCCAAGGGAAAACAGGGATAAGTTTAAACAGAGCTAAGGTCTATAGATTAGAGAAGGACTTTGAACCTTCAATGCTTTGACACCAACAAGAAACATCCAAGAAGCAAACCTTGAATTCATGCATCAGCTAGCAACATATGGAACCACTACACTGGTTAAATTAGCTGAATTTACTCTTAGATTCACAATCGGCAGAAAACATCGAAGGCAGGGAGAGCAAAAACATAGGGTACCTAACAAGGGTAAATCCTATGCCAAATTTTTGATGCATGCCCAGAAGACCAATGAAAAACATGAAAATGTAATAAAACAATATGATAAGAGAAACATCACCCGTAGTAATAGACCAGGATCCTGTGAAATTGCTTGATTAATTGATGTGCAAAAACTGGGGCCAACACTGGTGCACTGAGCTCAATGGTCGAATACAATCCAAACTTCTCCTTACCCTACATGATTACAAGCCACTGCTACATTTCGGTTTCAAAACTATTTTCAATGGGGCCGAATGAATCCCTACAACTACAACAACAACAACCCAAAAACAACCCTTTACAATATGTTCTCGGGGATTCTTATAGGAGAAGAGAATAACAGGAGTAGATGATATTCATTAAATGGATCTCATTAAGAAAGAGTGGGGAAAGAGTTCATGCCCACTCTTCTTAATAACTCTGCATGTACTCTGTAGATTGTTTCGGAGCCTCCTCCGTAATACTCTATCGACCTCCGATGTTTTTTTTTTTTTTTTTGAATCCTTTCGACCACGCAAGGCCCTCTGTTCTATCTTCTGAAGCAAGTAAGGTGACTGAAAGGTCTTCAGGTCTCCATGCTTCCATAACTGCAGCCCTGACAGTCTTTAAGAAGTTTCTGTCAGAGTAATTAATTGTTTCTAGGCTTGAGGAGGCATGGAGACTGCTGTAGGAAGGTGTGCCCCTGGAGAAAATGCGTTCTGCTGTTATGTAGCGCTGATATGACTTGCTGGTGCGCTCTTTGGTATTCGAACTGGCGCCTTAATCCTTTGAACGCGGGATTAGCACATTAAATCTTCAATTGCAGGCTTAAAATCCTTCAGATCCGTCTCTGCTGCTTCACTTGGCTGCTATAATGGCCTCTTTGTGCTTTTGAATCACGGTGACTGTGATTACTGAAGCAGAGTGAAAAATCCACTATGTAAACCCTGCACAGTAAAAATGAATAAATTATAAAACCCAGGGAGTGGCGGAAGGAATGTCATGGAGGTCTGGAGGAACTGTCGATGCAACGGACAGTGGTGGAGAAATGCAGTGAGATGGTGGAAATGGTCGATATGCAATGGTGGAGGGCTAGACAGGTGGAGACGTAGTGGAGAAAACATGCTGGTCGTTCGATCCTGCATGTGGGCGATGATCGACGATGGAAAATGCATGATGAAGGGTTTTGGAAATCGGGCGAAACAGAAAAGAAATGGTGGAAATGCCGCGAAGGCATGTGACGTGGAGCTCTGGCGGTGGGACCCAGTCAACGGTGGGGCATTGATTAAATCTGGGTCATCCGATCTCAGGAGGAGATCGACGGTTGAGAACGCATCGGAAGACGACAGATGGTGGGCCAGGGGTCCCCTTTGCCTTGACTAATCACCCCCGCATCTTCGGGGTGAGAATGTCGTCGGATGGCCGACCATAGATCTGACGGTGGACAAAAATATCGCGCTAGGCCCGCAGTCGAACGTTAATGCGCGATGAGGGCGGTTTTTCAATACTGCTCGAAGCCATGTGTCGGCCGGTGAATGGCATTGCTGCCAAACGAAAAATACCGCCCTCCTTCCAAAGGCGGTGCGATGGAAACCGCCGATTTTGAACAGTGCTTTGGCGCGGGGACCACCGAGGCGGATGCAATGTGGGCCGTCGATCTGCGAATCAGATCGATGGTGGATATGCGATCGGAGGGGTAAACGGGGGGAACGGGCGCATTGCGAAAAAGCGCTAACCGTCAGATCTTACACAGATCGACGGCCCAGATCTTAGCGGAGTGGGGCTATAGACCAAACCCAATCACATCGGGATTTCTTCATGTAACACAGGAATGCGCTCACCGAAAGCTTGCGATTGCGATAAGCGCCTTATGCTTTGGCGCCCGGTCTTGGCGCTGGGTTACGTGGGGAAGTGGTTTAAGGGGGGCTGGCCGAAAGGGGCTTAACCTGCATATGTCAAATGGATGATTTTAAGCCAAAAAGAGGGCTTTTTAAGGCTTAAAAGGGGTTTCGATAGAAGGAATAAAGAGTATTTAAGGCTGAATAAAGGTATTATAAGGCTTAAAGGGGAGTTAGGGTGATTTTAAGGGGTTAATGAGGAATTAAGGGAGGGGAAAAAGGTGAAGAAATAGAGGTTTAAAGGGATGAAATAAGGGGGATAAAGGCTTTTTGGGCGATTTATTCACAAACAGAGAGGCTTCTCTCATGGAATCAACAGTGGGGATTTATCAAAGGACAAAGGCATAAGGAGGCTTCAAGGATGATGTGTTTTCAAAGGGAATTCATTCCTTGAAGGCTCAAAAACATTTTAGCTCGTCATTGGCTGCACCATAGGTGACTCCTACGCCTCCTTACTTTCTTCTTTGTT